>OZ024893.1:11084567-11203888 GCA_964017195.1 Siderastrea radians | reverse complement strand
TACACCGAGGGCAACCCGATTTTTGGCAGTTTGAACAGTTCAAGTATTAGGAGAGTTGTTTAGGTGTATGTATACTAGCTCACGACGGAAAAGTAGTAATCGCTGTCATAGCAAAAGAGAGTACCAGATGTTTTCATTGATTTCCGGCCACTATATTGGCGTCCCTCGAAAGGACACCAATATGGCGTCTGCATACTGAATTCTATAATTTGCGTGGAACGTTTCGGCAAATAACTCAAGAACGGTGTACCACACAGACCTGAGACTTGGAGAAGTTGTTTACTTATTAATCTTTTGTAACATTTGAAATTGTTAGCTTCTGTTATTGAATAGTTTTGAATTTATTTTGCGATGACGTGACAGTGAAAACACAAAAACATTCCTCGGTCACTGTGAGACGCATCTATGAAGAATCTTCACAATAATTATACTTTTTGAAGGTAAATTATCTCTCCAAGGTTGTACCCACTTTAAAAATACACGTCTTTAAAAAATACAAAAACAATTACTCTCTTGGGTTCTCCTGAGATGACCAGGCTTATACGCAAAATTTGTCTGTATAAGTTTTAAATGAAAGCCAAGAAAAGACAACAGAAAACAATAAAGTGATTTTGTGAAATTCCTTTCATATTTGAAGATTGTATTACATCCCACAATTGATATGGACACGGACATTGTTACTATGATGGTATAAAATACGATACCCTATTTGTTATTAACCCATCTATCAATCAAGGAAGACAGATGAGATTGAAACACGTCCATGTATAACAGAGCTATAACACTACAAAGCTACGCTACAAAACTACGAAGCTACCGCGAAAGATACCTTCAAAAAGATGCTGACTTCGATTCTAACAGCTTTGTTCATATTCTGTGTATTTTTGCCTTTGGTTCCCTCCGTGATAGTGTCAACAAACTATGGAAAGGTCGAAGGTCTGATAACTTCGCATCCGAATGTCTCTTCCCCACAGAAGACTGTTACTAAGTTCCTAGGGATTCCTTTTGCCGCTCCACCGATCGACGACCTCAGGTTTAAAGCACCACTACCGCCAAAAGCGTGGAAGCCGGACGTTCGGAAGGCGAAAAAGCATGGAAATATCTGCTGGCAGTTTGGAAAATACACAAACATCATAGAAAATTACATCAAAATGTCTTATCCAAACCCTGTGTACAGCGAGGATTGCCTATACCTCGACGTGTACACCCCAAATGTCAGCTTGAGTTTACCTGTGTTGGTTTACATTCATGGTGGAGCGTACGAGATTGGTACTGCAGTCATAATTCCTAGCGACATTTTGGCTCTTCACGGGGTGGTAGTGGTTGTAATCCAGTATCGTCTCGGTCCATTTGGCTTCCTGACCACCGGGGATTCTGCGGCCCCTGGAAATTTCGGAATGATGGACCAGGTAAAAGCGCTAAAGTGGGTCAAAGACAATATTGAGAATTTTGGTGGGAATCCCAACAAGGTTACCATATTTGGTGAAAGCGCTGGTGGGACGAGCGTGAGCCTTCATTTGATGTCACCTCTATCCAAGGATCTCTTTCACCAGGCCATTGCAGAGAGCGGTGTGGATTTCAGTCCCTTTGCGATTCAGCCACTTTCATTTGGTATTGGTAACGCTAAGGCGCTCGCTGGAAAGCTGGGTTGTGATGCAAACGACCCCAATGCCATGGTGACCTGCATTCGTGAGAAAAAAGACTCGGACATAAAGAAAGCTGCAAATTCAGCAAGTTATGAAGAAAGTGCTGACTATCTCACCTGGGCTCCTGTTGTGGACAAGAACTTTCTACATGATACACCCCGGAATCTGAGAAAGAGGGGAGATTTCAAGAAAGTGAATTTGATGATCAGTTTTAACAGTCAGGAGGGCGCCAGCAGTCTTGCAGTGATGGCCAAATCTGCGGCTTTTGGGCTAACAGAGACCGTGGACAATGGCGTCAGCCCGTCTTTCCTGAAAACGTTTCTAAAAAGGCTTGCACGTGTTCGAAACAGCGGGTAAGTTGGCCGTTCATATTGGGCAATACCAGATAATATAGTTTCTCGCATTCTTATAATTGTTATGTTACTTGACATCAAACCTCTACCCTTTTCTATATTACCTATCTATTTTAGCTTTCCCAGGATCGCTCCAAGTCAACTTGTTGACATGAACATACAATACATGTCTAAACTTAATCCTTCTTTTCGGGTACTTCTGACAAAGTAGCCAGCCGCTTTGGACAAATGTAAAGTGCTGATTGAGCTTGTGATCTGATCATATCCAGTTTTGCTTGTTGACATTTTGTTTTCCGTTCACGCTTCTCGCGGGAATGGTTCACTAAGGGAAACAAAAATGAACCCCAATCGTAACTAATTTTTTCAGTTGCTATCCCCTTTTAACGTGAAAAATGTTCATGTTAATATATATCGAAAATTCCCTTTCTGAACCCTCCACCATGTGATGTCGTTATCAAAAAAGAAAAAAAAATCCGCCCCAAGTCCTCCCTGGTCATGAAGGACCAAGAAGCGATTTTTTTCCTCTCCTTTTCTTCAATGTGTTATTCTAAGCTATTGTCTACGGTACTTTTTTTCTCTAGAGAAGAGACTGCTGACCTTATCGCACACGCCTTGGAGTTCATGTACACCCCGTGGCCTGACAACAGCGATAGATACGCACTAAGAAGCCAACTTGTTGATCTCATCGGTGATTACATCTACTTCGCACCGAGTCACGAGGTCGCCGATATTCACAGCCAAGTTGCTCCGGTTTATATATACGAGTTCGCCCACCGTCGAATATTATACAATACCAACCCTGAGTGGATGGGTGTGGTGCATGCTGATAACATACCATATGACTTTGGACTCCCGCTATTGCCGAAAACGTTACACTATTTTGACGCAGCCGACAGAAATGTCTCCCGATTTATCATGGGCATGTACGCAAACTTCGCCAGGTCCGGCGATCCTTCAGTCAGCGGTGTTACATGGGAGAGGTTTAACTCAAGTCACAGAGCTTACCTGCGAGTTGACGCAAATCCCAAGATGGCGGCGTCGTTTTATCCTCGCCGAATGGCTTTCTGGAATGATTACCATCCCAAACTGACGCAAGTAAAGTTTGATATCATGGAAAAGGTGGCCAGCGGGTCTAGTGCTGTCATTACCGTAGGACTGTTTGTTCATATTGCACTCGCCATAGTTTTAGTGATGTCCTAGAAAACTTGTTTTACGGTTAAGGTAAATATTTTTTACCGGCAACTTAATTTAACGATTTTACGTAACTATTTTGAGTGAAAGGAGGAGCCCATTCAAGTTGTCTCTAAGAATGCGCGCTAATCTTGACCAAGTTTGCCTTGAGGCATAATGCAAAGCTAAGGTGTAACCTAACAATACGCTTGATTCCGAAAATTCAATCTCTTATAAATGAACACTTCGAAGCCCACTATAAATCAAATTGATAACCAGAGAGAGGAGTAGGAATGACTAGTGATTTGGACTGGACACTGAAGACAGCACATTTACCGGATAATGGGGGGGGGGGGGAGAGTGTATAGGGCATTTCTGTTTGCTGTGATTTTTCTTTTTCTTTTTTCTCGTAAAACGCCGGTGAAATTGATGTTTTCTTAATCGTGAAACATAATTTGCTAAGAATCCGTGAGCCTTGATTTTCCGATATTTCGATTACCCGTGTTTTTTCACTGATTATTAATACAGTATCTGGATACGGATGCTGTTAGAAACTTTCCATATAATGATTTTTACAAGGTTTTCTTCAGGGAGGTTTTGTTTGGTGAGATCGGCTGGCATTCTACGAAAGATGAAGAGCGCCAGGTACACATGCTAAAAGTGACAACAAATTTGACGGAGAATGTCCTAAAAATGGTTGCGCGTCCAAAATTTGTAGTTGATTTTCATTTCTAATAAAAATTGAAAAAGTAGGCTTTTGTGTAACTATTCCGATTTACGTGTTACTAGTTACTAGTCATGGCAGTTTGACATTTGACCACAAGTCACGCCACACACTGTCAAGCCCGTCTGCTGTCACCAGGCAGGACCATAGCCTGCGTGGGGTCTGCGTGGCAGGCGCCGAAACGGGAGGGAAAGGAGAAGGTGACAAGGCCGAGAGGTTAGGGCGCCCGGGGGGGACTCCCAGATAAAAGGGACGGGTATGCTCGTCGGAAAATAAGAATTAAGCCCCTGAAGGAGACCAATCTGCGCGTGGCTCAGGCTTTATTTGACCCCTAAAGGAGACCATGCTAAAACAGACAACCAAATAAGAGATATTGTGATTGAAAGGTGCGAACAACGAAAAGGGATGAAGGTTGTGCCCTTTTTAATATAATACATCTTCTTACTTTTTTAATATGTAGATTTTTTTACGCACAACCCTAAGCGATACCTGTAGGGGTAAAAATATTGGCTTTCTGTCCTGAACACCCTAAGTGACACCAAAATCTGCAATTTACACCCCTAAGCGAGACGACGAGCATCCCCGTCACTTTTATATGGGAGTCCCCCCCCCCCCGGGTTAGGGGCTGGACTTGTAATCCGGACGTCCCAGGTTCAATCGCCCTCTCTGACCACTTGGTTTGTTTCACGGCATTCTCGTGTTCAAATCCTCAGCCACGCTTGTTGATAGCCAACTGGCCATGGTAAGCCTCCCACCAGCTGGTTTACGTTCCATTTGTCATGTTACGTTCTATCATTTACAGTGTCGCCAATTAGCATTATTATTATTATTATTATTATTATTATTATTATTATTATTATTATTATTATTATTATTATTAACACTTGGAAAAAAGAATCAGCAGATTACCCGCACTGGTGGATAACCCAAAAACAAATGAATATCATGTTAAAAAGTTCAAGAACTCAAATGTGAAACTTTGCCGTGGGCGTTTTAAACCAGGCATTTTTAAATTTAACTCGTATTAAACTCCGTCGTCACTAATCATGACTCGTGGTCGATGTTCATTGAGAATTTAATAATGACTTGTAAAATTCGGTTCGCAATGTTCTCAAAAAAACAATATCTCAGGATCTACTGGGTCTAAGAAATCGCTTGAAACGGGAAAATACTTCCTAAATCAAGGCAGTGCTTGCTGTGAATATTTCACTGAAGCGTCGAGTATTCTTGTATTATTTTTATCGCTTTCAATGTTTTGTTTACACGCGTGCCGACAATTATCTTTTTCATCACGTTCCACTAATTATGCGGCACCATGAATTGAGCAGGTCCCTATGAGATATTTATTTATCTCAGGTTCTACTGGGTCTAAGGGGCCGATTACATGAGCCGGGCTGGCTTGGTAGAAGGGCTGGCTCTGTCTGCCGAGATAACGGCTCAGTCCGGTATTACATGAGCCGGGCCAGCCCGTCTGGGGCTAAATTTAGGAGCTGTCATGTGAAAAGATGGCTACATAGAAGAACATGAATCAAGTGTTCTTATTCTCGCCAATCCATTATTTTGGCGTGTCATTTTCAGTTTTACGTAGCTTTATGCTGAGAAAGAGAAATATCGATCTTCTGGTAAGCCATTTTGCTCTGAAGCGAAATTTAGTGACAAGCCCGGCTTGGTCGGATCTTGCCCGGCTAGTTGGGATCCTGGCATCGCGATGCCGGGATCCCGGCTAGCCGGGCTGAAATTTTTCCATGTAATCGCGAAGTTGAATTTTAGTGTGTTTCACAGACGTGCCGAGATCCTGGGCCACCGAACCAGCCCGGCTAACCGGGCCAGCCCGCCTCATGTAATCGGCCCCTAAGAAATCGCTTGAAAAGGGAAAATACTCTATAACTTAAGGCAGCGCTAGCTGGGAATATTTCATGATGCGTCGAGTATTCTTGCATTATTTTTTCATCACAGTCAATGCTATGTATGTTTACACGGCACGCGTGACAAACGTATAATAACAATTTTGTACTTTGCCTTGTACAGTGTTGTTGTACGTTGTCTCCCAACCTGACTTGCACGTGATTCGAAGTTACAGCCAATAAAATCGGGTGTCTGTAAAACCCGGAACACACCCGGAACACCCCGGAACACCCCGGAACACCCCGGCACACCCCCGGAACACCACTGGAACAGCCCGGAACACCCCTGGAACATCCCATAATACCCCGTAACTTCCCATAATGCCCTGGAATACCCTCAATACAGCCAGGAACACTCTTGAACACCAAAAATAGGGGTCAGCGGTCAGACCGCCCACGCATAGACTGACCCGAGGACCTCCGAAAATTAACGAAGATTTCCGAATTTTTGCGAAGACCTTTGCGGATCACCCGAAGACAAAATGACAAAAATAAAATAAAAAATAACATTGGTGTCCTTTAGATCGACAAAGATTTGATTTTGAATATTTCAATTCAATTATTGAAGTTGTTGTAACTCATGCGAGATTTGCATTATAACTCTCGACAAACCGATGTGACGTCTATAAGTAAAATTCTGGGGGTGGGCATCCCGAATAATAATTCAATTCACCATATAACACGTCACGGTCGCGATAACTTACTCTTGGGCATTGCGTGACAGATTTTGCACGCAAAACAAAACAGATTTTGCAGGCTGTTAAACGTCTATGGGATTTGTTTTGTTTCCGTAAAGGCTGTTCCTTTTCAATTTATGTAGCTAGTACTACCGCATTTTCTCAATAAGTGCCCCACTTGCTGTTACTGTACGAACTGGGCAAAGAAACACGTACCGCCGCTCCTTCTAAAGACTAATTAGAAAAATGTTTGAATAGTTTTGAGAAGTAAGTTGTAACTCAAGGTTTATCGCAACGTATAAAGTTGGCTTATTGAGGGAGCACACGTACTTTGCAAAGTTCAAGGAAATCTGATATGTACTCTCATCGTTGATATTTTCCTTTTTTCGTTTACTGAATTTTTTCTCTAACTAGATCGTGTGAAAGTAAATAAAATACTTGTTCCTTTTCTCTATATAAGAGTGTAAACTTGTTCGATCCGTTTGCTCCCGGGTTCCGTTTGCTCCCGGGTTACGTTGTGACATCCTACATTACAGACATTATAAGCCCTCGAATACCTCTACAAAATTATAGTGAGTACTTTTTTGCAGGCGCACATTTCTCCTGCTCATTTATCTTCCGAGCTACGCTCTTTTGTTAACCAAAAATATATGCAGGCCTAACTGCAAAAACGTTGTCATTCAAATATGACAAGAGAAAGCTGCAAGATGGGAATTTATTAGACATGGAAAAACGTTCTCGGATTTTAACATTCCTGAAGCACTCATGCACTACGGTATGATACTTCAAATTAATATAAACTGAGGTTTTTTTAAATGAGGTGTATATATTCACTGTATGTTAGCGTAACGAACCGGCGGCCAAACATTTCCATGCGCCTGTGGAAATAAAACGATGACGATCGTGTGACCTCGGAATAATGACCTTATAGCATTGCGTGACGCTGTATCATTTGGCTTTGTTATGTCCTTGAGGTCACACCTGTTTTTTGAACGTGATAATGCAAACCTCGCACGAGAAAAATCAATGCAGAATTAACAGTTCAACTGTCACATTTTCATATAACTGAAAATCGTAAGTTATTGATATGAAGGTCACGTGCATGATATATTTGTCCATTAATTAAAGGTTTTTTCGCTGTTCTTAAAAGCTTCGAAAATATTCCAAGCATTCTTGAAATGCTCGGAAATCTCAGGGTGATCCGCAAAAGTCTTATGAAGAATTGGGAATCTTCGGAGGTCTTCGGCTTGGTCAATTCGTGAGCAGTCTGACCGCTGACCACTATTTTTGGTGTTCCGGGGGTGTTCCTTGCTGTTTCGAGGGTGTTCCGGGATATTATGGGATGTTCCAGGGGTGTTTCGGGGTTGTTCCGGGCTGTTCCGGGGGTGTTCCGGGGATGTTCCGGGATGTTCCGGGGGTGTTCCGGGGTGTTCCGGGGTGTTCCGGGGTGTTCCGGGGTGTTCCGGGTTTTACAGACACCCCATTTTACTGATTTTAAGGCTTGGAATTTTCAAATGTTCACAGTTAGGAATTTGAAGGAATGGTTTCAGTTGTGCGTGCTCAGTTTTTCAGTTGTTCATCTCATTAGCATTTAATGATTCTCGTTAGCATATAGGAAACGGGTTCTACGAATTCACTCTAATATCCGCGAATGCAATATTCTATTTGTTGTTAATTAATCCATCTGTCAATCAAAGTAGAACAGAGAGGAGCACGTACGTGCGTCTACGTGTGTAACACTACCGCCAAAGACATCTTCAAGAAGATGCTGGCTTTGTTCATATTCTGTGTCTCTTTGCCTTTGGTTCCGTCCGTGATAGTGTCAACAAAGTATGGAAAGGTCGGAGGTCTGAAATCTTCGTATCCGAATGTCTCTTCCCCGTTCACGACTATTACTAAGTTCCTAGGGATTCCTTTCGCCGCTCCGCCGATCGACAACCTCAGGTTTAAAGCACCACAACCGCCAAAAGCGTGGAAACCGGACATTTGGCAGGCGAAAAAGCATGGAAACATCTGCTGGCAGTTTGGAGCCTACACAAAATTCATAGAATCTTACATCAAAATGTATACTGCAAATCCAGTGTACAGCGAGGATTGCCTATACCTCGACGTGTACACCCCAAATGTCAGCTTGAGTTTACCTGTGTTGGTTTACATTCATGGTGGAGCGTACGAGATTGGTACTGCAGTCATATTTCCTAGCGACATTTTGGCTCTTCACGGGGTGGTAGTGGTTGTAATCCAGTATCGTCTCGGTCCATTTGGCTTCCTGACCACCGGGGATTCTGCGGCCCCTGGAAATTTCGGAATGTTGGATCAGGTGGAAGCGCTAAAGTGGGTCAAGGACAACATTGAGCATTTTGGTGGGAATCCCAACAAGGTGACCATATTTGGAGAAAGTGCGGGTGGAACGAGTGTAAGCCTCCACTTCCTATCACCTCTATCCAAGAATCTCTTTCACCAGGCCATTGCAGAGAGCGGTGTGGATTTCAGTCCCTTTGCGATTCAGCCGCTTTCGTTTGGTATTGGTAACGCTAAAGCGCTCGCTGATAAGTTGGACTGTGATACGAGCGACCACACTGCCTTGGTCACGTGTATTCGCGAGAAAAAGGTGTCGGACATAAAGGAAGCTGCCGAATCAGCAAATTATGGAGAAACTGCTGACTATGTCACCTGGGCTCCTGTTGTGGACAAGACCTTTCTACATGATACACCCCGGAATCTGCGAAAGAAGGGAGATTTCAAGAAAGTGAATTTGATGATCAGTTTTAACAGTCAGGAGGGCTCCCCCACTCTTTCACCTCTGGCCAGATCACCGGCGTTTGGGCTAAACGAGAGTGTCGACGATGGAGTCAGCCCGTCTTTCTTCAAAACGTTTCTTAAAAAGCTTGCAAATGTTCGAAACAGCAGGTAAGTTGGCCGTTCAAATTGGGCAATACCAGATGATATAGTTTGTCACGTTCTTGTTAGCAGCGCTGTCTTTTTCCTTTTATGTCATCATTTGCACCCTGCAGTTTGTTTTAGATTCATGCTGTTTCCCGGAATAGTTCAAACTTAATTTTTTGGTTTATCTTTATTTAGTAAAAATGTTTGTTCTTTGTATCAAAAGTTCTTCTTTCGTACCTTCCACCATGTGTTGTCGTTATCAAGAAAAAATTCCATCCTAAGCACTCCCTGGTAATAAAGGAATTTTTTCCTATCTTTCCTTTTACAGCTATTACTTGTTTGCTTACTCTAGAGAAGAAACCGCAGTCCTTATCGCAGACGCCTTGGAGTTCATGTACACCCCGTGGCCTGACAACAGCGATAGATACGCACTAAGAAGCCAACTTGTAGATCTCATCGGTGATTACGTCCACTTTGCACCGAGTCATGAGGTCGCCGATATTCACAGCCAAGTTGCTCCGGTTTATATGTACGAATTCGCCCACCGTCGAATACTATACAATAACAACCCCAAGTGGATGGGTGTGGTCCATGCTGATAACGTACCATATGACTTTGGACACCCGCTATTGCCGAAAATGTCACCCTATTTTGATGCAGCGGACAGAAATGTCACCAGATTTATCATGGGCATGTACGCAAACTTCGCCAAGTCCGGCGATCCTTCAGTCAGCGGTGTTACATGGGAGAGGTTTAACTCAAGTCACAGAGCTTACCTGCGAGTTGACGCAAATCCCAAGATGGCGGCGTCGTTTTATCCTCGCCGAATGGCTTTTTGGAATGATTACCATCCTAAACTGACACAAGTAAAGTTTGATACCATGGAAAAAATAACCACCAGTGCTAGCGCTGTCATTACCATAGAAGCATTTGTTTGGATTGTACTCGCCATAGTTTTAGTGATGTCCTAGGTTAATATTTTTACCGACAATTGAATTTGGTACATTCAAATTCTAATGTGACTAAGAAGTTACCTAATCCTTGGGGTTAAGGTTGGGGGGGAGGGGAATCGCTAATATGAGGAATCATGAGAAGATAATGGGACCCATTCAAGTTATCTCTAAAATGCTTGCTTTGAGGAAGTAAAACTTGAGGTGTATTGCAAAGTCGAGGTGTAAGGTGAACAATACGCTTGATTCTGACAATTTAATCTATTACAAACGATCATTTAGAAGACCACGAATCTAATAATGACTTTCCGTTTTTGGGAGACATCCGTCAGACAAGAAGTTTGATAGCCATAGAGAGGAGCAGGGACGACGGCTGATGTAGACTGGACATGAAGGCAGCACTTCTACCGGAAAGGGCGGAGGGGGGTGGGGTGGATATAGGGTATTTTCGTTTGCCGTGAAACGTAAAATGATTGTCTTCTTTCTCGTAAAGCATGATTGGGTAGAAATCCGTGAGCCGGGATTTTCCGATTTTATTACCCGTGATTCTCACTGATTTTTACAGTATCCGGAAACTTTCCATATAATAATTTTAACAGAGGTTTTCTTTGGTGAGATCGTCCAGCAGTACAGTATAGCAAGGACAGCCTAGCCCTAGGCGTCCACGGCTCGATCGACTGCTCGATCAAATCTGAAGCGTGAGCTGTGACGTCACCCCTTCCCAGACTTTGCGCGGACTACGGGGCAAGAGAAAACACCTATAAACTAGGCTGTAGCAAAAACTATTAACTGAATGTACAAAAGATGACGAGTGTCGGGTGGGTACACGTGCCGAAAGAGACACAAGAACTAACGAAAATGCCCTCGAAATTGTTAAACATTCATAAAATTTCTAGTTGTGTTGCACTTCTCCTAAAAAGTGGGCAGGAAGGCTTTTATATACCTAATGTTTCTAGTTACTTTTTTTAAAATGCTATTTTGCTCCATATATTTATAAATTTTGAAGAATTGTTGGAAATAACAGTAATCACGATTGCTTCTTTTTGACTTGGATTAAGCGCATTTTATCTCTATTCTAGTTTTACGTCAGCCCATAACAGCCAGCTGTCAAGCGTTTGAAATATTAACATATATAAAAAAATTTTTAGTTAGGAAGGCAATGTCGTTAATTCTCAACAATACCTGTTACCAGTCTTACCAGTTGCAATTTACGTTACTACATTGTATTTGATTCACGGACTCTTTCAACTTGTCCTAAATGAATAAATTCTTGAAGATTTCTTCAGTATCGTATACTTTGGTCATTCCACCATCCCCTGGTCTAAACGCCATTTCTAAAATTAATTGAGGATGATTGTGGGGTGAACATGAAAAAAGTTCATTTCCGGGACGATATTCGGGATCGTTTCGGGCACGGGGATCATTTCGGGACCATAGGGAGAGAATGACGTAACGAGCTATTTGTAGCTTACGAATCACGTGTTCGTTTGAGAGCCCACGATGCGTGTGGTCTTTTGGAACACACGATCTCACAAGAATCATAATAGGTGACGATTGAAGATCTATGCTTTTTAAAGATGTACAACCCTAAATACTCCAAAGCACAAAGTTGTGCTTATTTCTGCTCCAAAAATGTCCTGGTGGCGCTCAATACTCTTTATATTGTAAGTACATGAAGATGATTTTCACATTTGTGAGGCAGCGAATCGCTTTCGCGAGCTTTGTTCGTCGTTGGGAAATTTAATTGCTTTTTCGCTGCCTTATACGTGGCATTTTGTGGCTATTTATCAGTACTTTGTCCACTTATCAGTTTATACTTCGGAAGTCTTTCGTGGTTTCTTATCCTAATACTTTTCAAGAGGAGATTAGTAGTTTGAAGAGTGGCGATTTTTGTCGGTTCATCGAAGAAATTTTTGCTAATCTTTACCTGCTGTCCTTTGCTTGTGTCGGAGCTGTTTAATTAAACAACTTAAGCAAAAATCAGCTAAACTGTGTATTGTGGGAACTTAAGAATAACTTTAAATGCTTCAGAAGTTCTACACCCTTAAATTCATATTATCTTAGGCATAATTTAGGTTACTACTTCAAGTAGGGATTCTACTTAAAAGCAGTTAAAAGCGCAGCGCTTTGCTAGTCTTACCATTCCACGTTTCGTGAATAAATAAGTAAGGTAAACTTGCTATTTTATGCCAATCCTGCAAACTTTAACAACTATGCAAATCGGTCTTGTGAGGTTTCATTGTTATTCTTAAAAATAAGATCTTATCACATTTTAATTTTTAGCCTCTGAAAGAGCTGTCAAAAGTACAGCCAATCTCCAGGAGATTTTATTGATTTAATTTACCGGTCAAATTAAAGCTTCAACATCCCCCCCCCCCTGGCAACCCCCCGGGCACTGGAACTTTTGAAGATTGGCTTGTTCAAATTCCCTCCACCTGGGGCAAAAAGGCTGATCAAATGCCCCACCAATTAGTACTGAAATACCTCTCCTCAAAGACAAATTTCGTCTTCAATCAAACACTGTTCACGCTTTTCAGAGTGAGATATGCCGTAATAACACCTTCAAACTTCTTTTAAAGACCCTTTTGAAAGAATTAGTCACTAGCAAAGGCAAAATTCTATCTTGGAAATCCGTCAAACCCTCAAAAACCGAAAAAAATCACAGCCGTATTACGCTAGAACAAGAAATAAAATATGGTTCAAATTCCCTGCCTTTTCAAGGCAACGCTCAAATTCCCCCCTCCCCGGGCAAGAATCACAGTCAAATGCCCGGGGTATGCCCGGGGGAGGGGGGGGGTGTTGAAGCTTCAATTTGACCGGTACATAATCATAAAGTACAATGTAATGATTAATTTCCTTGCATCGATTGCAGTGCAGTGGTAATCAGGTTACCAAAAAATTTGATTATAGAATGTTTAGTAACAGGCCCATTTTAATAGCCATAAGTTACAGTTAACTGTTTCAGACCCAATGTTATTATGGATGCACTTGGTTTCTGACAAAGTGGTTTCTTGAAGTTCACGCATGCATTTGATCTTAGGGAATACTTGTTTTAATACAGTCAAAGCTTCCATAAACTGGCAAACACGGGAAACAGAAAAAGTGTCTGCAACTGGAAATGACCTCTCACTAAAATGATTCTCTTATACAGGCACTAATGGTATAAGGGATAGGTGGCCTCTTATGTGAGCGGGAGTTTGTACCACTCACACTAAACAGTATAAATGCAAAAAATACCATCGCATGAAATGAAGGTTTGTTTTCTCATCTTGTGCAATGGCAATAAGTGGAAAAAGGCCATATACTAGCCGTACACTTGGACTGGCCCCTGGTGAATAGAGAACTTATCATGACTGTACCATACAAGATGTGGTGATGCAGTTCACAAATGTTTTCAAATGCAATGGTGATTGATTTTTGTTGTGAAAAACTGTACACTTAGACCGCCTCCTCCCCCCCCCCCCCCCCTCCCATTATGACTAGAGAATGGATGTTTGCTATTGAGAGCTTGGAAAGGACAGAAGAATCCAGATTGTACCCCTCTAAAGTTGTCTGCTGCTGTTTATGGGAATGGCCGCTTGCAGGATGAGTAAATACACAGACAGTCTGGATAATGGAGAAGAATGAGTAATTTCTTGAGATAACACAGAACTTAAAATACAGTTGTACATTTATCAAACAAAATTTAGGGGAGTCATGGTGGTATTTTCAGAGGAGACTGTATTTTCACAGACACATGCTCAACTTGATCTTTTCCAGTATTGTTCTCAGAAGTCTTTAAAGAAATGTTACTCATACTCTAAGAAACATGTTCTCTAACATTATTTCTGACATTAGTTCTGAGTTGTTTTTTGTTCTGGAAGTTTATTTGTTTTGATCTTATTCTTTTCTAGTTCATAGCCTTGGTGTTAATAGGAGTAGCTGTTTATGCAAAAGTGTCAGCCAAAATAACAAGTTTGCCAATCCTTGGTGGCGTGATTGCGTGTGGTGTGTTCCTTCTCCTTGTTGCAGTAATGGGCGTCGTTGGAGCAATACGGCACAGCCAAGTTATTTTGTTCTTTGTATCCTTTGTACCTCAAATATTTCATCTTGGTTTGTCATCAAAGATTTAAATCTTAGAAACTATACAAAATATTTTCAGACCAAAATGGGTCATTTTTATTTCCAGAGTTGTATTCAGACCTTTGTTACCTGTCCCTGTTTTGGGATATGGGTGGTAAATCTGCATGTGTTATGGCACGAAACGATATCACTTGGTTACCATAAATGCCTGTGCATAAGTCGCATCCATCCATGTAGGTAAGCTGCATCCCCAATTCAGGACGCCCAAAATTGGAAAAAAAATAGACCAAGAACGTTGAAGTTCCAGTGTAGTTCCAACAGCAAACAAAGGAGTGTGGTTTCAAAACACAAATAAACCATATCTCAAACTTAAAGCAGTCTGTGACCCACTTATGTTCTCGTTGATAAGCCGCACCCCAGATTTTGAACCCAAATTTGGAGAAAAAAGGTGCAGCTTATACACAGGCCTATACGGTACCTCTCTTTCTCTCTTTTTCCTTTGTAGTTAAGAAGAGATAAATAGTCTATACGCTTTTGTGGTTACGAAAACTCAGAGTTCAAAAACCATACCTTTTACAGAAGCACGTATAAACCTCTCACAAAACACCACACCCTGGGGGGTACCCCCTTATATAAGCTATATGCGTATATGTGGCACTAAAGGGTATGGTTTTTGAGCCTTTTTGGTCTGAAACAGGGTATAGATTTTGAAAATTTTGGTCTCAAATAGGGTGAGGTTTGTGCACTCTGATATGGGATCTGGTATGGTTCTTATAAGAAGCTATCTTTTTGTTAATTTTCTTCTCCAAAGAACTGAGGTTTGATTAACGTTAGGAATTTGAAGCCCTTCTCAAATGTTTACATGTACGTAAACAAAATAGGGTTAGGGTCTGGTCTGAAATAGGGTATCAAATTTTGGGTCAGGTCTGAAAATAGGGTAGGGAAAATCACATATTTTTTTGGTCTGAAATAGGGTAAGGGTTTCCAGAAGCGTGCCGCACACCCCCACCCAAATCTTCAGGAAGTACCCCCCCCCTGGGCACCACACTAAAGGATGTCAGATTACATCTGCTTAGCCATCTCCTCCACCATTACCCCGGCCAGGGAACGTAATTTGGTTTTAAGGGGTTAGGGGGAGGAGATAACTGACATTTTAGACCATCGCATGACCACTTACTTGGATTACATTATTGAAAACAGTTATGTTGTATCTTGTTTTAATAAACCTTAACTCATTCCTTAGTATATGGTCATTATGTTTCTCCTCTTTGTTATTCAACTGTCAGTTTCAATTGGCGCAGTAGCGGTTTCTCATGACCAGCAATCAGATCTCATGCAGGCAGGGTGGCAAAGGATGTCTCCAAAGATGAAAAGTGATATTCAAACGATGAAAAATTGCTGTGGATTTAAAAATAAGACTTTACCAGAAGATGACTCATTAGGGCATCCAGATTGCACAGAGGTGAGTGTTTAAAAACGAATCAAGTTATGAACTTAAATAATCTCTCCTTGAAATATCAACACGAAATCCCATGTGGCTGCATATTTCATTGTACTTTTCCAGAAAATACAGTGTATATGCATACCCCACTCCCAGCAGTTTTTTATTTGAAACCCCACTTGGGTGGGTTCCAAACTACCCTTAAAAACAAATTTGGGCAGAGTCCATTGACCGTCCTTGGGGTGGGTATGGAAATTTTCTGGAACTGCATGTTAAATATTGTATAAATTTACAGAATGTGAAAGTGAGAGATGATTAAATTATGAGAGGGTGTGTGGTGTGGGAGTGGGCTGTTACTCTGGGGCACAGGGGTGTGCAAGTGACTGGCGAATAGGTGCTTAAAATTTTCAGGGGGATAATAATGCTGCCATGTTTTTAAATTTATGGCCTACATACTTTCTTAAAGGTGGTTTGACAACAGATCAAAATCTTAATCTTATTTCAAAACTGCAAGTACAATATTTCCATATTTCAGACCGTGAGGTAGAATGAGGTACATTTTTCTGACTAAAATGGTCAAAATCTATACCCAATATTCAAACAGAACTTTGTTGGCAAACCACTAACTCTTGAGTCAGATTAAAGGAGATCAATGCTCGAGGAATAAACTTGTCATTTACTGCCAAGGTAAATTGTATTGGTTTTTCATTTTTTAGTTGAAATGCTGTGAAAACTCTGAAAATGAGTGTCCTAAATGTCAAACTTGCTATGATGCACTTGAAGATGTGGTGAATCATCTTTTGAAGGTGGCAGGAGGTGTTGGTTTGTTCTTCAGTTTTACTTTGGTGAGTTTGTGTTGTGTGTTTAACTTTACATGTACATGGCGGTCTTGTTTGAGAGACTGGCTCACTAGGGAACCCTTTTACCGTAGATCTTAGAGCTAGTGGGCCTGTTGTCATGAAAGGATGCCCAAGATTGTTGCACATCTCTTGCATATCTTTAAATTCAGTAGTAAACGTATTGTATTGTGAACATACTCGTTTCGGGGCAAAATTTTGTGTACCGTGATGTTTGAGGCTTGAACTGTGACAATCCCCTCAGTTCACCCTTGAATAAACCAAGCATATGTACGACGCTTATCTCCAAATTACCCACAAACCTACGACAGATAGGTGCGATATACATATTTAATTATTAACTGAACCCATTGCCACCAGGGTAACTAAGAGAATGAATGTACACTGCCTTCTCATAAGATTATAAACATTAGAAGCCTGATAAATCATCCACGAGGTAAGGCGGTGATATGTTGGCAATTGATGTTATCAGTTTATTATCATGTATTATCAATATGATGTCACGTAATGTCCATAATTTTTCAAACACTGCCGTCTTTAATGATGAATCCAACATTTATATGTCATAAATGAAAAGTAGAGACCAAACTACTTTATATGTCAGAAATGAAAGTGGAGACCAAACTTAACTGCAACGTTTTAGATATTTGTATGGCATAAGCGAAAAGTTTTTAGGACAATCAAAACTGATATTTTTAAAGGATACAAAGGATTCATTATGCACATGTACGTCTGAGTGTCATAAATAGAATAGTATAATAAAACTTGTTAACTGAGTATGACATAACGTGGTGTTAAATTGACATCACATGTATGCCAAGTAAAATGGGTGGGATTGATGAGCACATTACTTTGTTGACAGTGTATGGTATTCTGAGAACTCCTATTTTTGTTGACCCTAGTAGATCCCACCTTGAAGTGGCTTATTAAAAGAGACTTCCTCATGGGGCTCTTAATGTCTCCTCAGCAAGATAATTTTCAACAAAGGCTAGGGGAGGAGGGCAGGGATTTTCCCCAGATACATCAAATTTGAGCCTAGCTACTTTGATGAGCAAGCAAGACATTGCTTTGTATGTGTATATGCAACTGTTTTTACCCAGGGACTCTTCACATTTCCCCAGCTACTTCACCAAAATAGTGACAGTTATTTCCACCCCTTAGGTGTTATAAAAAGCATGTGTTTGCAATGCAAAAAGTTTAATATAAAATATTGTGTTCATTGTACTATTAACAAACTGTGTCCATATTAAAATGGCTGTAAAATCTAAATGACAAATACAAATGTAGCTTGCATGTTGTCCATTTCGATCTTTCAGTTTTTTCTTGTTCATTTACTCCTTTTTTTGTGCTGTAGGTAGCTTTTTTTAATGGTTAGGGAGCAGGTTGTAGCTCTTTTTCAGGCTAAATCAGCTGATGTGTGGTGCATCAGCCTCAAAACTCTCTTCCACCAGTTTATAAGCTGTGCAGTGCCCAGTTTCATTTCAGGTGGCAACCTAACTTTTTTCACTTTTCATTTGCCTATAGTTCAGACATTTTGGTTGCAAATAAGAATAAACTGTCATCTCTAGCTACTCCTCTTTTTCTGACTTTCTTCTCTTTTTTCTGTCTCTCACAGCTCTTTGGTGTGTACATGGCATGCCGATACAGGAACCAGAAGGACCCTCGTGCCAATCCTGGGGCTTTTCTTTAGGCCGTGAGGCCTATTGGTGTTGGGCTTTTGCTATATTTTCATCTTTCTTTTACTAATGTATTAATTCTTTTTACCATTCTTTGAACTTTTGTAAAATATAAATTTAAATCATTTTATGCAGGACAGAAGTTGTATTTGCTTGTATTGATAGAAAATATTCCAGTAAATAAATAACACTCTTCAAAAAGACTTTAAACTAATGATGAGAAGATAATGCAGTGTTTGATATTAATTATTCAAGGAAGTTTTGTAAGAAACATGGGTAGCTTATGTGTTTGTAATACTGCTTGACAAAGAACCCAACCATAACATATGTAAGTGGAAAGTAGCTTTTCAGCCTGTTGAGTAGTTGCTGCCAGTTGAAAATTTGTATCAGTTGAAGGGCCTTGTGGAAAAAGGGCATAAGTGGTGATTGCTTCAATTTATTGAGTTCACAAATTAACGAAATAAAACCATAAAAATTCAAAAAAACATACCTGGCAACCCCAGTGAGGGGCATTTCAGGGACAATGAAACAGACTCTGCAATTACTCAACAACAAATGAAGGAACCCAACTGGCAAGTGGTAGACCAGTTGGGTTAGGGCCAAACTTGAACCTGGGACCGATGGATTTCAAGTCGAACACCCCAACTGCTCAGCCATGCTACCTCTAATTAATGTCTGCATGGGCAAATTCTTCAAAATGCTAGTATAGGCTTTGTGTAGAAAACAAAATAATTGGATCGGTGGAAAAGTTAAGAAAATATTATCTAAAATGATACGAGCTCCCACGGTGATAACTACTAGGACATTTTGCCACGTGTGTTTCACCATCCTAAATCACGTGACAAAATGTCAAATTCCATCATGATCACTTGATGAAGCTTCGGAGACAGAGTCGAAAGCTAATGTGGTTCACATAAATTGTGGATCCTGTAAAAGAAACCTGATTTGTTTTGATCATCTAAAATGTCACTAATATGCCCTTTTTGCACCGTTTCCTTCACTATCTCTTGAACACATTAAAAGTAACTACAGTTTCACTGGTTATGATGTACTTTACAAGTCTAAGGTTGTCACTGTTTTCCCAGTTGTAATAATTTTTATTTAATATTGGAAAATGGGATGAGAGGAATAGAGAATTATTTTATTCTTTGTAGCAGCTGAATAAGTAACTCCCAAAGAACAATATAATTTTATGTGTAGCTGAGCTGGAACCAAGCTAATATAATTCAGTGACCAGGCCACTGTTCCGTAGGTCAAGTTTGTTGTATTGTAGTTTATTGTAAAAGAAGTGCACTAAATAAGAAGATTTTCTGTGTTAAATCTCTACAGAGATGTAGAAACACATCAAGTGTAACTATTTATGGTGTCTGCAACAATAAGAATAGCCTCCCACACAGTTGTTTTTTAGGGGAGTTGTATTAAGGGTAATACGACTCCCCTAAAATGGACTGCGTGGGAGGCTACAAGGAGAATTGTTTTACAAGAATGTAATCTGGGACCTCAGTACTGACCCGGGTGGGGGGGGGGGGGGGCACTTGACCCATGTTTGGGTATAGGGGTGTTGAAGGCTTAAAACCCAAACCCTGCTTCAGTGTATAACAACGCTTTCTATTTTAGGACCCGGTTTAGCACTAAAGTGAAAATACACAAGCTCTTGTTATTGATGACAATTGTGCAACCATACCCTGTTAAGGACAGGTTCATACCCAGGACGGACTCTCATAAAATTATACATCCTGCACAGTACTCAGGTCAGAGAGGCCAAAAACCATATCCCCTGTCCAGAGGCAGGTCCCCACATGGACCATATCAGGGAGTCCCCCCTTCTGGAGTATTTTCTACTCGTAAAATCACAGTTTAGGTGAAAAAACGTATTTTCATAAGATTTGTAATGTATTACACTGTAGTCCATATGCAGGTGCATTTGTTCTCTTTGTCTATTATTAGTCAATTTAGCAGTTTCTCGTGGCCAATGATCCGTTTTTCGTGTACAATGTAAATAAATATATACCCCTAGGGGGTTTTGAAGTGAAGATGTTTTCCTCAGCTTATTTTTCATAACACGCCTGTAGTTTCAACATAATCTATAACTGCTTGCATGATAGGCCTTCCACACAATATGCAAAGTAAGATTAACGGTATTGAAAAGCTTCTCCGATAAGTGTTTAAAAGGTTATATTATTATGCAAAGTACAAGATAATATTTAAGTTTAAGATTGGCATGTCGCTGTTTTATGTTAAGGTACGGAATAAAAACGTCTTGGCTAAAAATTGCACTCTGAGACATGTACCTTGAGTAATCTTGTTGTTTCCAGTAAGCAGATCTTTGATTGAGGCACCTCGATCATGGTGGCGAAACAATTGTCACTGATTTGCGTGACCATGCTACACTCTCGGAATGTTAACGCATTACTTATTTGTCTCATCCCCAGGCCCCATTGCATTTTGTGGGTAAAGAGCGGGAAAACGGCACAACAGCTTGAACATAGCTTGTTGGGGGGGGGGGGGGGGTGACACCAAGGGGCATAACCAGGAGCCATAATCGGGGACGGAGACCGTAAGCGCGGGGTCCACGCGGCCCCATCGAAAAAGACAAATGTGCTATTTTTAGAAAAAATTGCGTCACCCTCAACGTCATAAACGCGCGTGGCTACACGCAAATTTGCGTTCAACGTGGATATGACCAAGATGGTTATAATTATTTGATATCCAGTATGCCCGAGTACATAATGGTTTTTATTATTAAAAAAGCAATCGCTAATTGCTATGAAATCAAGAAAGAGAGAAAAAAAAGGAGAGAAACTCCGAGATAAAAGGGAACAGGAATCGATCGCGATCACATGACTGACCAAAAAAGGCGCCAAAACCTTGCGAAGTGTTGCAGCGTTTCTTTGCGGAGCTGAATGAATCAATGAAACTGCCCCGAAGTGAACGTACAAGTACAAGGTTTGGGAAAAATCTTCCAATTATGGTATACCTGCCAAGTGTCACGCCTAAGGTGTGATTGTCACGCCTGCGGATCGAAAACTGCGATCTCACGCCTACTCACGCCTGCGTTCCCATTTCTCACGCCTAGTGGGAAAGTTTGAGCCATTACAGCCTTAACCGGCTCATTTTGAAAAAAATATACAGTATTTAAATAAACTCGAACCAATGCGACAAAATGATGATCGTACTTTCGCGAAATCTCCGATTTTAGTAGTGAACGTCACTGGAGACGAGGTTGTGTTTAGGAGCTTGGGAACGGGAAAGTCTACTTCCGAAATCTTCGGAAATCTTCTTGGCAATCTTTGGACGTCTTCGGACATCTTCGGACATCTTCGGAAATCTTCGGATATTATCGGTTCCCTGCGAAAAATCCTGACACTCTCAGGATAAAAATGTCACGCCTATGAATCACAAAAAGTTGGCAGATATATTATGGGCTCTGAAATGTGGCACGTGTTTGAGTTTTCCTGAAAATTGTTGGAATCGTCGTTCAAAGCGGATTGAAGCTGTACGATCTCACAGTTATGGCTGCTGGAGTTCAAATGAAAGAGTTTGTAATCGCTCCGTTCGCACAACGCTGACAACGGAGCCATCATGTGTTTGTTTGATCGAACTGAAGGCAGAATTAATAATTAAGCTTGAACGATAATTTCTATGCAGCTCACTGAAACAAGACTACGGAGGTGAGGAACATTAGAATTCACCATCTTACTTTTTAAACGCAAACCACAAAACGCAATTGTTCTAAGTTTAGAGCCCGCGGACGGAATGGTAAAAACAACACTCAAACAACTGTGAAAGCGATTCAACGTATTTTACATGGCATCCGACTTGTGTCTAAATGTCTGGAGCTGCTCAAGGGAACACAGATAGAGCCACAACGAGTACAGGTAAACCAGTGTCAATTTTGCGTGGTATAGCCAAAAAATGTCGCCTTTTCTGGTACTGAATTTGTCTAATGCTTTTTGTTCAGACTGCTGCATAATTTTTGTACTGAGTCGCCATAAAAAGTGTGACAATTTTTATTAAATGCTTCTTTCCTATTTTACTGTGCTTATTTTGTCTTGTCTCGATATTTCCGACTCAAAGCCTTCCGTATAAAACCTACTGTTCAGTGTTTGTGAAATTTTAAGAACAAGTGATTGAGTTGACGATGAAAGAAATTGTAAACACAGCGCTAAATGCTTATATTTCTATTTCTACAGTTTCTGTTCGTCCTAAGAAATCAAGCATTTGTATCTCAGTGACGTTCAGTTGTAATTTCTCCTTAATTTTGCTTCGATACAAAGTGATTTTTCTCGCCGGGTTGCTGGCGGAGAAAAAAACCAAGCTCACTCTGTCGTTGAAACCCTTGCCATGTCCACTGCGCTATGTATCCCTTCTAGGTTCGTAAATTACCCAGTAAGTCATATTCAGTACCAGGGCAGCATGAAGTTTCACTTCATCTTTCTCCTTCTCATCGACGGAAGTAGTTTTTTTCTTGGTGTTTTTCCAGTTCTCTATTTTGTCGACGATTGATAACGCACCGCGAGAGTATTTGATTGAAAACAAAGCGCGCTTTTCACTATTCTTTGTCTTCATTATAAACATTTCGGTCATTTCGGTAAAGGCGGGCATTATTTCAGAAAACATACGCTGCGAAATCTCGGCAAACGTTTTCTTTACTGATTCGGTATTTGAATCTATGTTACTATTTTTCTTGCTGGGGAAATAGTGACAACGATTTATCAGTGCGTTACTTTTCTTCACAACGTGCTTGGAAAATCATTTTACAGTCTTTGCGGCTGCCCTTCAATCTCTGTACGTCCTCAGAGGAAATACATTTTCGGGATGTATTTTCCCTTTTCCTGCCTGATTCGCCTTCAACTGATTTTTTCGTCGTTCGACGCCTTTTTGGCCCGCAAAACGTTTGTTCCGTCTAACGGGGAAATCCTCGTCCGACATGTCCGACGCATCTTCGCTACAGGATTTTTCTAAAATATTCTCACTGCCATCATCGGAATCACTTGTACAATCCTCATATCCAGAGTCACTATCCAAAAGGTTCTCCTCAAGGGCTTGCCTTAGATTTGGAATTGTCACTGATGACAAAAACTGGATTTCTTCATCTCCAACGAAGGTAATTTCCGACGCCATTTTGTTGGTTTTTTCTTTGCGCGGCACCCTCGCAACATACAGGCGTGTTTCACGCGCGCGATGGCGCAATTTTTTCTAAAAATAGCACATTTGTCTTTTTCGATGGGGCCAGCCCCATCACTGAAAATGGTATTCAGTTACGGTCTCCGTCCCCGATTATGGCTCCTGGCATAACTCAATCTTAGGAGCGTGGAATGCTCCAAGACGTGTGAACCCCTGCATGTCACTGATGTAATCCAGTATAATAACTTTGAATGCGGGGGACCACACAACGCAAAATAAAACTAAGCAGGTACTTCTTATTGCCGGATCTCGTGTTGAGATGCTCGTACCAGACGTCACTGTAACGTGTAAAAACCTTTTTGATTGCAAGGCTGGCACTACGGCAAAAGGACACTTATTGCCACCCTTGCAATCAAAATAGCATATGTAAGCCCGGTTGTAAGAGAAAGGGAAGATACGATTTTTCGGCGTAGAGGTGCCTAGTCGCGTGTACGTCCGTCTCCGAGTTCCGTTCGAGTCCGGCAACGAATCCTCAAGGGAAATAAGGTCTTCGTACCCTCATACTCAGCTATGTTTAAGCCACGATATCAGCGAAAAAAGTTAAGATTTTCTTTTTTCTAGGGATGGAGGGGGGACATTTAATCTGTGCGTGCGGAAATTGAAAATGTCGAATTTGAGTCGTTATTATTTTTACAGCACCTGCAGTTTCCACTTTTCGTTCGAAATCCTCGACAGAAAAAAACTGCTGTGGTCGAAGCTCTTGAAGCAGTGTTCAATTTCTCATTTATCCAAACAGCAAAGCCAGAAGCAAAAAAAAACCTTTCGGGAGAAGGGGAGAATGGTACTTTTGTAAAATTTAAGGCGGATTGCTGGGAACGTATTTCAGGTGAAATGGGAAGGATTTCAAGAAAGCAATGATTTTCAAGTTTAACTCAGTGGAGATGTTCTCATTTGTTTCAGCTGTTGGGTGTTTGCTTGACGTCTCGAGTGCGAAGCCGACGGCAGAAACCTTATTTGGACTGAAGGCGATGGTTGAGTTGTTTTAAGCAAACCCTGGCCAAGTTCAATTTTGACTGCAGTTTTAAAACATTTATGGAAAACGGGTTTATACGCGTTTAAAACCTCGGTAGACTTTTGTACCTGGGTTTAGCGTTAATTGGCTTTCGCCCTGATGATTTCTAGTTTTGCAGACTGATTTCGTACAGTAGCTACCCGTTTGCTCCAAAATCTCGCTGCTTGCCTTCTCATGCATTGCTGTCCAATAGCTTAGAAGTAATTTCCCATGCACGGTTAGTAGTTGGCTGGCAAGATTTGACCTTGGCATAGTTTAACTCCTGCCATTTTTGTGGGATTTTAATACCCTATGTAGTAACATTTTATAAAACAGGACAAAAGAGGGATAGGTTTTTTCCAGTTTTTCAACACACGACCAGTTATATTAGATCTCTAACCAAGCAAGGGCATTTTAGTTTGACAGCAAACCGTTTAGTGTTCCCAGTCTACTGTTTATTACCTAGTTTTCACTATCTTCCGAGTTGATAAGTTTTGATGGTCATCAGGGTTGACGGGCAGTCGATTTTCAAAGTAGAGAATGGGAATTCTTAACCAGAGACTCTTGATCTTAGGTCGGGTAATATATTTCAGATCGACTAGATACATATAATGTAGGAATAAAGAAATCAGATATATTTAATATTTAATGTGTGACTGATATATTTAAGTTACGATTAAAATAATTCGTTCTCCACTTTGTCGTTGTTGTAAAAAGGAAATCGTGTACTAAAAATCGGACTCTTTTAGTTTGTTTAGAGGATCAATAAAATAAATTTCAGTTAATGCCATGTTGTTTTCAGCTCATCTCTTTCTCTTCTTGTTCATCATCATCCGTGGTAATCATTATCTCAAAAAGCTTTACGCGCGCGTGATAAAATTTGAAATCTTGTAATACCGGGCTGAGCTGTCATCTCGGTAGACCTAACCAGCCCTGCTACCGAGCCAGCCCGGCTCATGTAATCGGCCCCTAACAGTGTCGCCTGACTGCTGTCTCTTCCACAGGTAACCAAAGCGTATAATATGAGAGTTTGTATGGAGCTGAAATTCGATCGAAAAAATAATCCTGACGAAAATACACTAAAATCGAAACAAAGTTTGAAAAACCTTACCTGTTGTGTGTTTGCTGTATTTTTATCGCTTTTACGAGCTTCTGGAGGCCGTTTTGGACTATTTTCTGCTGAACGGTCGATGCGACAGAAAATCGCCCAAAACGGCCTCCAGAAGCTCGTAAAAGCGATAAAAATACAGCAAACACACAACAGGTAAGATTTTTCAAACTTTGTTTTGATTTTAATGTATTTTCGGCAGAAAACCGCCTATTATTTTCCATCGAATTTGAGCTCCATACAAACTCTCACATTACGCTTTGGTTACCTGTGTCTTTTCGACGATATCACAACATCATCTGCTCCTTCGTCTTATTTCAGGTGGATCCCAAAAAATAAGCCTTGGCGAGGAAGTAGATAGTTAGATACGAACAACGCCCCCAAGCCATCAGTGGTTGCTTTCTTCGTGAGAGGTTGATCAAGAGAGGGTTGTCACACACTTTTCATTTAACACACCATCCCTCTATTTGACTCCTGAAACTCTCCGCAGACATCTTGTATGGAAGGCAGCAAGTGGTCTCCTCTGAAACAGAGGTATTGCACGCCTCAACTCCGTATAACAGGTTGACATGCCTGTGTAGAGCCGCACGCCTCAACTCCGTATAACAGGTTGGCATGCCTGTGTAGAGCCGCACGCCTCAACTCCGTATAACAGGTTGGCATGCCTGTGTAGAGCCGCATGCCTCAACTCCGTATAACAGGTTGGCATGCCTGTGTAGAGCCGCACGCCTCAACTCCGTATAACAGGTTGGCATGCCTGTGTAGAGCCGCATGCCTCAACTCCGTATAACAGGTTGGCATGCCTGTGTAGAGCCGCATGCCTCTCCTCAACAACAACAACAACAACAACAACAACAACAACAGCAACAAAATTGGAGAAGGCTACTTCCGCTTGAAAAATATGTATTTTGGTCTTTATGCTATCATTAAACTGATGTATGTTTTATTGGGGGTTGGGGGAGGGAAAGCTTCATTATTGACTGCAATACACTGAATATTTCTGTTGAAGGACAAGAAAAGAGGTACACTAAAAACCGAAAAGAGGTACACTAAACAAAAGAAAGAGAAAAAAGTTACAAATTCACCGCAGAGTGTAACGTGGGGTGTGAGCTGTATTGAAATTCTTTGAACGTCAGTTTGGGACTCCTCTGAAATTTATCAGGATTGAATAAGCCCCCATCTCTACAAAGCCCCCTACTTGGGAATTGAAATTAAATAAAAGGACTAATACAGTTTTTGCGGTAGCGTGTTTTTTGTTCCTGCTTTTATTTCGTTTACATGACTGCAATCCGAGACACTGCAATCCTTCCACTTCAAGGAAGATTTAGATAACGGCTTTAAATGTTCCTATCATAGTCTATATACTGTGACATTTGAAGCCAATAACTATGGTGTGTGCTTTAAGCAAATATACTGACTGTTACCAATAAGGTCGGTAGATGTATAACGTAATTGCTTGATGGCTTTAAAGTGCCGGTATATATACTGTGTAACAGCTATTATTATGTTAGTATAAAATCACACTGCGTTAATGGCTTAAAAATGTGCAGTATATATACTGCGATAATAGCATATTATGTTAAATATACTCCCCACTTCAAGATCACCTTCCTTTAAAACTCTTGATTTGATTTATACCCTTTTGGAACGAAGTCGAAGCAGACTTTTACAAAAGCTAGCAGTTCGTATGAAACGGTATAAACAGGTACCTTTTGGTCTTTTTGGACTGGAAAAAAGAAAACCGATACCACAACCTCGTTCCCAGAGTCCTCTCTCTTCCTCCCTCGAGAAAGTACCCTGGTTTCGGCTGGTCACGTGGCACCCAAAATCTGGGTGCTAACAAGATTGTGCAATAGGGGAAGGGTAGCAAAGTGTAAGATTGTCACTAGTGTCAGAATGGTGGAAAGTACCGGAGGTGATGTAAGCTTTTTCAGGAATATTTGTGGTGATAAGAACTCCTTTTTATAGACAAGTGTTTCTTCATTACATACGAACGTTCGACATCGAAGCGGTCCATATTATTTTCGACTCAGAAAAACACGTTTACAAGTCTCTGAATTTCAAAACACTGTCGCTAACCATCGCCATAGTCAACGGAAGCCGGCACGAGTCACAACATAACAAATTTACAACAAGGAGAGCCGTCGGCTTTATGCTTTACGGAGCTTGAAATGAAATGGAGTGTCACGGATTAGGAAGGACTAATTTATTTTTGGCATTTCCAAGGAGCAGCAGAATTTTCGGCAACCGTACACAAGACAGACAAACGGCGCGATGGTAAAATCAGGTTAAATACGCCGCACCAACCGACTGAAACCACCGTTCTTGTGAGAATTTGAAGGTAATTTGTTTTATTGCTGTCGAGTAGGCGAAATTGCTCTCACACCGCCGATTGACGGAAAAAAAATCTAACGTTTTTCACGACAAAACAGTGACATGACAAAATGAAAAATGTGCTAAAGTAAATAACATTTATAATTAAGAGCTTTGTTGACAAGAAGGTTGTACTCTGGTCTGCAGGATTATACCTTTACATTGAAGCTTGCAGATAAAAATACACAAGTGCAGCGTGGGCTTTTATTATCAGAATTTTACTTGCATTTTTAGGCCAATAAATAAAATATATAGCAAACAAATGAGTGCGTGACATTTTGTTCGGGTAATACGAGCAGCTTCTTATCAAACGCCTTCGGCAAATTCAAAACGGATCGAGCCTACCGTAAAATATTTTGTTGATGGGAAATCTGCATTGTTTGTGGTTCTGAAACGCCGCAGATAGTAGACTGTAGATTTTTTCAGCGTCCCTGTCTTTGAAAAAAAAGTGAGCTAATGACTTCCATTCCTCTGTCTTCGTGCGAGTTTGAAAAGATTTGCATTCGCTTTTCCCTTCGCTTCTTGAAGAAAAGAGAGTCCACCCTGGTGGGGAGCTGTTTGCTTAAGGGAGACACGTGACCAGCCGAAACCAGGGTACTTTCTCGAGGGAGGAAGAGAGAGGACCCTGGGAACGAGGTTGCCGATACCAAGGAATTGAATTTGTCGGCGAGTAAAGGATACCAAGGAATTTTCTGCAAAACATCCATATTGCGGACCTATCTCAGACAGGAAATTACGACAGCATTGGATCACTTCCGATTTTCCAAAAAAGGCGGAGGCTCGTCCCAGGGGAATCGAAATCTTGACATTTCAATTCACTACACTGTAAAAATATTCACCAAAAAAACCGAGTCGGGAGTTGTTACAGGCTGTGAGGCATTTAACTGAAAATGGTACCGGTTTTCTTTCTTTCAAGATTTACGATCATTCTAACCGTCTGTATTGAAAAGCGTACACTTACGATGAATGTATCTTTCTTTTGCAGGCAACGTTGTCGGAGGATCAGATATCTGGTAAATTTTAATCATATTTTCGGTTCTCTCAAATTTTGGTTTCCTGATCTAAAGTGTTTCCTTACTGTCTTGTTTCATTGACAAGAACACAAGGAGGCTTTTATGCTTTTCGATCGCAGAGGGGATGGAAAGATCGAATCAGCACACCTCGGTGAAGTGCTACGAGCCCTGGGCCTGAACCCGACTCAAGCTGATGTCCAGAAAGCTCTGAAAGAGATTGATCCGAGCGGTAAGAAAGCATCTTAAATTTGTCGATAAAATAATATCGGAGTATGTCCCAGTTGTTACCCTGTGATTATAAAACTTGCAGAATTATTTTACGGGCAAAGAATAATCCAAGGACTCTCGAAAAACACGACAAGCCCTATTTCGTAAATGTGTTTATAACACGATGACGACCTTGTTTATCTTTATGGAAGAATTTATACCTGTATAAGCTAAATCAACGGCGAAGTTTCAATGCCTTTTACGGCTTCTTTGTTCGTTTCCATTTAACAGGTTTCACCGAGCGGATGCATAATATTGAACAAAGAGTTTTACAATCGGTTGAGTCGTTTGACGCAGTTTTTGAGCGCATAAAGCAGAGAGGGCTTAACAAAATGAGCTTCAACCTCGGCAATATATACAAGCACGGCGCTTTATTTGGAAGTTTACATGCTGCGACAATTCAGAATTAAAAGTAAACAAAATTTAATAACTATGCAGGTTTATTCATGGAAAATAACTTGTTCCGTGATCTTCAAGCTGACTCGTTTGTATGTTTTAATTGTCCTTCTTTTGTATTCTGTTCCCTGTCTTATTTTGTACATAAGGAAATGTTCTGTGCTTGAATCATTGGACCCGAAGTTGCTGTTATATTGGCATTGTTTCTTTTGTTGTGAGACATAAAAAGCAAGCAGTACTGTAATTTCAAGGAGGTCTTTTTTATTACTCGTAATTATCAAATGGAAATCAGCTTCGATTATCGGTCATGTCAATCAGTCCAATTTCTTTTATGATAATGCAAGGCTCAGCAAGTTTTTTAAGTTCTCTTTGTTATCTGCCAGATCTGAATGTCACTAGTTAAGAACTTACATAATCCACAAATTCCTTTTTCTGTTTTTCTTAAAAAAATTCAAGAGTTCTTGATCATTCCTGCAATAATTTTCAGAACCACATGTACATCATAAACTCGAATTAATATAAAGGTCAGAACTTAGCAACATGCCCACAGGCACATATAACCCAGATCACGCAAGTCCCTAACCAAGCCTATGTAATAGCATTTTCACAGACTGCTTTATTCTTAGACAGGTTTTAGATAACTGTTTCCCGCAAAAATTTGAGTTTTGGTCCAGACGAGTCCGCATGCCTTAAGAAATTATCGCCTTCCTTTGTTCATTTTCCTTCTAAGATGCTGGATTTGTAATGTCTGTAATTCGTGACATGACACAAGGCTGATAGAGAATCTGCAAGCTGCTGACTGGCTAGCAAGGCTTCTTTGGGAGTCTGAATTCGTGGGAAATTATATGTCAGTGTGAGCTCTGGTTATGGGCTCCTGGCTACATTAAATAATGGCATTATGGGGACAGTGAAAGCCATCAGGTGTTCTTTTCAAGCAAAAATTGGTAGAAGGGATCCTGGGGAAGGAACAGCAAACAAAATAATAGATTATCTGATGAGCCATTTGCCCTGTTGGGGTGGGAAGGGGGCACTAGACCCAAGTTTGGGTGTAGGGGTGCCGCTGAGGATCTGAAACTCCGACGCTGTTGAGGACAAAAAAAAGCCTTAAAATACCAACCCTGTTTAGGACAACACCCTCCATTTTGGGTCCCTGTATAGGACAAATGACAAAATAAACATTCCCTTGTTTTACACAATTTTGAAGTGTTTTAAAAAATGGCGAAGGTCTCCAATCTAAGATTCCTTAATACTGGATAAGCCATTCAACAATGACAATCGTGCAACCACACCCTGTTTAGGACAAGTTCAGACCCTGTTAAGGACAGGCAAATATAAAATTATATACCCTGTTCAGGACAGGGCATGTCTCCATATAGGCCATATATGGGAGTATTCCCCCTGGGCATTTGCCCCATCAGGCATTACTTTTCCCCTCATCTGCTGACCTCTTCTTGAACAAAGAAAACCTGATCCTTGGTTTTAACTGGGCCAAAGTTGGGGGTATGGGGAAGAGGCAACTGAATCACTTGTATAGGATTGACAAGTGCAGTTATAAGTTGATATTTGTATTTTACAGGTCACATTCCACAGGTCACAGGTCACTGTGCTGCTGACAGATTTATAGGACAGTGTCCCCTGGCATGCTAGGTGATGTTTTAGACTGATTTAGTGCTAGGGGACACTGTTTAGTTTGTTTATTTATCAGTAACACAGTGACCTGTCACAGTGTCCCCTGGCATACTAGGTGATGTTTTAGACTGATTTAGTGCTAGGGGACACTGTTTAGCTTGTTTATTTATCAGTAACACAGTGACCTGTCACAGTGTCCCCTGGCATACTAGGTGATGTTTTAGACTGATTTAGTGCTAGGGAACACTGTTTAGCTTGTTTATTTATCAGCAACACAGTGACCTGTCACAGTGTCCCCTGACATACTAGGTGATGTTTTAGACTGATTTAGTGCTAGGGGACACTGTTTAGCTTGTTTATTTATTGGCAACACAGTGGCCTGTACGGGTGACCTGTGGAAATTATGTGACCTGTAAAAGAAATCTGCCGGTTAAAAGTAACCATCACAGCACAGGTTTTATCTTGTCTTTCTTTCAGGTAACAAACGCATCTCTTTTGAGGAATTTTTGCCAATATTCCTTTCCATTGGCCAAAAGAAGACAACCCATAGCTCCAATGAGGGTTTTGTGGATGGTCTTCGTGTCTTTGACAGAGATGGTAACGGTCAGATATCAGCTGCCGAGCTGCGTCATGTACTCACAGGATTAGGTCAGTTATACTCTGTGAAGTTTATTCTCAGTTTATAGAATTAATGAGACTTTTAATACTTAGTGTGGATTTATTTGTAGTATACATGCATGCATGTTACAAAAAACTGTGACAATCTGTTTGCGTCACATCTGGGTTACAAATAACATTATGGGGTATGTGATAAAACAGTGCTATTTTGTTGCCCTCAACGTATTGGCTATTTTGATGCCATCACATTTTGTAATGGTAGTGTCTTGGAAGGCAACCAACACATTTATTTGGGTTCCTTCTGTGAGTACTTGATCACAAACAAAAAACACAATACCTCACAAACATTAAAAAAGGACAATGTGCTCCTGGGGTGAGTTACATAAAACTTAATGTCTGCCATAACTGCTTATGTCAGACGTTCACTCCAGTTAAAGTCACTATTTTAACATCTGGTGTTAGCAGTTACGCCCAGCTTTAGGCTTTATGCAACTCATCCCAGTACCTGCAGAAAGTCTGTTTATTTGAAATAGCATATGCATTAAAAATGAAAAAAGTAAAGTTGAATTTCTCTCAGTGATCGCTGCCTACTTGTGCTGGATGGCTAAAAGTGCTTGCAAGTAAATGCGAGTTACAAAAAAGCCACTTTGATGCTGCCTCAAAGCAAAGAAAACAATACTGAGACCGCCTTGGGTCAACTTGCATGTCAGTGTCCAAACAGTGAAAAACTTGTGTTCACTTGCATTCAAGTTTGAGCTTGATCAACTCAAATGCAACATGTTGCTAGCTAGTACACATGTGCATGCTTGGAAGTCATGGGTAAACAAAGTTGCTGGTTATCACTCATTGGAAACCTGTCATAACTTCCACCTCCATTTGACTTATGCTTGCATTCTTCAAATCTTGAATGTCAAAGAACTTATACTAGCCCATAAGGCATAAGTGCCACTAACGCATCCTTTTAATGCATGATTTGCACATAAGGCTTCAGAGGTTTTGGTAACAATTTAAAGTTTTTACAGGGCAGGCTTGTTAGCCCTGTGCCAAACTCCAATCTCTCCCGCACACTTGAACCTGCCAAGAGCACAAGGCTCCTACGAGCAAAACGCCAGGGTAGGAGCACGCAAGCTTCCACATCAAGGCAAAGCACCAAGGAAGGAAAACTACCGCTGGTTCAAATTTACATAGAAACGTCTGGGTGGAAAGAGATACAGTGAAGCAATTACATTTGCAGTTGATTTGGAGCGTTCTTGTTATTTGAATAGAAAATTAATTTTTAATTAAGGGAAGGTACTGGTAGTAAACCATTTCTTTTCTTTTTAGGCGAAAAAATGACTGAAGAAGAGGTAGATTTACTTGTTAGTGGAATGGAGGATCAACAAGGACAAATAAACTATGAAGGTATGTACAGCCATATGAGATATTTGTTATTGTTAAATGATTGTAATTTAGTGTTTGCTCTTAACTGATTAGATTGGCTGGGTGTTTAGTGCTAGCATCCATAGAATTTCAAATTAGACATGGGCTTACGTGCAGGGAAATGGGATCAGGAATCACTGGACTGTGGTCTGGGATTACAAGTGATGGGATCTGGATCAGAAGTTTATTTCACAGGGCTGGCTCATTTTCCAGCTGCAGTTCTTAATTCTCGCAGTTATTAACGCAACTTATGCAGTTGCGAAAAGAAAGCCTGAAAAAATCAGGTTTACGCAGAGGTCAGGGTTCGAATCCCAGCAAGCCTGATTTTTTCAGCCTTTCTTTTCGCAATTGCATAAGTTGCGTTAATAACTGCGAGGATCTTCTTTACATTTATTTCTTCATTCCGCAGTTCAAATGTATGAATTTCATATATTCATAATTTCAGTTCTTAATTCACCCACTATCTTGCGCAGTACCGCAGCTTTATACATGAGTTGTTTTTGTTGTTGTTGTTGTTTTTTTTTTGCTTAAATTGACCTATCACATACCTACCAACTGTCCCGATTTAATCGGAATTGTCCCGATTTTTGAGTTTCAAAACCTAATAAAATTGGGACATTTCGATTTTCAAGAGGAAAAAAAGACATTTTCTTTTGTAAAAATTTGGAACTGGGTTGTTAAAGATTGGTTTTGACTCTTCTTAATCCCATTGTTTTGTGCAATACATGTAGTGCTTGAGACCATTAAACAACACCTGAGAATTCTAATGCTAAAACAGTACAGTACAGGCAATATTTTTAAACGTTAACCAAAACCCCTGGAGCATCCTGGACTCTACTCAGTGCTGGGGGCAAGGCACTACCCCAGTACTGGGGTAAGGGGGGGGGGGGGGTATCAGGAGCAACCTCCCATCATTTACCCTTTACTGTACCCATTGTAGTTGTAAACATCATTGTACTGTCTTATTATTTTACTCATCAACAGAATTTGTCAAGATGGTCATGTCTGGATAACACTTCATCTGCTACAGATTAACAGCCTTGTTATTATTACTTGTGATTAAGAATTGACATGAAACTCTGATTAGAACAAAGAAGATTTATTGTTATCAAAATGGTTTATGAATCAACGGCCTGTATAACTGACAGTTTAGTTGTGTTCATTGAGTGCAATGTGCAAGGAACATGTGCTGAGTGCAAACTACACAGGGGCCAAGAAAAATGGAAATGTCATTTTTCCTTGTCCCAAATGGCTTGTTGCTTAACACTCGATAAACACTGCTAAACCACCTATTTCGTATGCCAATGAATTGAGCTAGATTTGTAATGGGAATTTAAAAAAATTAGATACGTTCAAAATTTTTCTATTCATTACTGTAGGATACATTTGAATGTAAGAAGCACTTTTACAGAAAACAAAATAAAACTGTAGTGTATCACAATTGTATTGGTGGCATCTCAGTTTGTGTTTTGTCGTAGTTTTGTAGAGTTCAAAATGCCGTGGTGACGGATGATGACACCAGTTTTTAAAATATCGCTTTGAGAATCTCAAAACTCTATCATAATGCAGCTTAAGTACCGTTGTACACAATTTACCGGCATTATTCTCCAGGAAAAGAACTCGCACTGGCACTTAGCTAAAGTTTTGCGTACTTGCATTTTTTAGTAGTCCGCAGCAGAAAGGAATCAGTTTAAAAAGAGAGGTTTCGAATGGAGAAATTAGAGCGTTATGGATTGCTTCAGCCGTTAACTCTACGATTTTAGGGCATTATTTTTTGGGGGGGAGGGAGTGATGACACTTTGTCCTCGTTCTATTCTTCTCTCTCAAACCTGTTCTGCTTGTTTTCGCGTCTTCATGCAGACATTATACAAAAGGTTTTGGTCTCAGATCCGTCGTCTAAAAATGACAACACTAACCACACACAGACACCCCGCACAATGCCTTTGGCTAATTAAAAAGTTAAATAAATTGCTGCTGCTATTAGAGTTATTTATCTTGGCCTCTCCTTTGAATGTCACTGTCATTTCCAGTGAGAGGTTTGTTTTCTTTAAATTAACGTTCCAGACATCCGTTGTTTAAAAACAATCAAATCTTCTTTAGGGGCCAACCATTTAACTTCTGAGGGGGGGGTTGGGTGATTTGGTATAGGCATGAATTTTTTTTTCAACCCCTTAATTCCCCGTGTATTTTTTTTCTCGGGGTATGTGCTTGCAAGATATTTTTTCTCCCTCCAACGTTCTGCATGAATTTTTTTTGGTGTGTGGATGGGGTTTAAAGTAGGCCTTCATTATAAATCAAATTATAAAAGGTTAAGGATCTGTGAAAGAAACTTTGAACAAATATATTAATTTTTATCTAAGAGTTTTTGAGTGACTTTTATAATACAGTACAATACCTTTAACACCAAATGTAAAACATTGAGGTGACCCCTTCCCACTGATAAAAGGAGTCAGACCTGTTCCTGGACTTTGATCATTTTGCAAGGTGAATGCGCCTACAGTACAGCACACAGTGCGTGCATAGAGCTACAGAACAGTACAGTGCATAGCGCGAATGCGTCTTCAGTACATATTTTACGGAAAGATAATGAGCCACATCCTTTCCTTGTTAAATCAAACTGGCAGCAATAAGTTGCTTTAGAGAGCTATCTAGAAAGGGTTAAATCCAACTTGCAGCTGAAGTACACATTACAAAGCCCCAAATTGAAAAAACATCTGCACAGAGCTCTTAAGTTGCTTTGTTGCCAAAGAGTGAGGTTTTTGACGGCGTCATCTTTGTAGGGGGGTCTGGGGGCATGCTCCCCCAGAAAAGTTTGAAAAATTAAAGTAGCCAAGACGTGTTTTCCTTTATTCTGAGAAGAAATGTGACCCTTCGAAAGTAACTATTTAGATCCCAGATTTTTCTTTAAATTGGACTAATATCAACTCGATCTTGACATTCTGACTTATCCAGAAGTCAAATTAACATGCCATAACGCTTAAAAACATCGTTGATGATGCTCTTTGTTGTAGTTCCAAGTAGCTTTCTTTACAGTAGCCAACAAATCTGCAGGTGGTTCAAAAGATGACTCTTTGTAGGCCATTTTGATAGTAAGCAATAAGGCCAACGTACCGTCCACCTGGAGAGATGCTGCCAATAGCTGTTTTGTTTTTCCTTATAAGAGACACAACTCTCCCTTCACCGGCATTTGAATGTGGTAGAACAAGAACTGTTTTGGATACGTCATTTATCTTACCAAATTTATGGGTACTATTCCCTAGCTTTAATGATGACAGATATCCCCAGATCACATCCATGCCAAAACTGGATGATTTCTCATCATTTTCCTCACTTGCAATCTTTACTGATTTGGGCTTCATCCCAGACTTTCTTGGGACAAAAACGAGGGGCAAATTCAATTAGACAACATGCACGAACGTGGAAAACTACTGAGGCCTCTTGCAGTACCTATGGCTGAAGATACATCCCGTAAAGTACAACAATTGATTACAGTGCTTCACAATGAACACCACATTAACGAAATGACTGAAAAATGGCTTTGTCAAACACCAAACCCGCCTCGAATTCCAGTATTTTATACCCTTACGAAAATCCACAAACCGACTTGGGAGACCTTGGGAGTTTCAGGTCTAACAGAGAAGTTATCAGCAATTGTTGCCATACTACTCCAGCCGTTAGCACAACAACAGAAGTCGCATCTCAAAGACTGATGCAGTCAACTGACTCCATTAATTTCGTTGACAGGACTAAAGTTCCAGAGAACAATCCTTTCATCTATGGACGTAACGAGCATTGTATACTAATATTCCACAAGAGAGGGAATACATACAGTATGCAAGGCATACGACACTTTCTATATTAAAAGACACACCTCCTATCCCTACACGTTTACTTGACAAGCGTTCAGGCAAATGTTACAGGAGAGCTCATTCCAGTTTTGTGTCAAATAGATAGTTAATAAAGTTTACTTCATGTTCCAACAGCTATTCTGGCATTCTTGATTTAGAGTGCACTGAACACATTGGTCTTCAAATCACAGCACCAACCTTGATCTTGAAGTTCAGAAAACATGTATCAAGATTGGTAACCACAGGTGCTATAAATGTAAAGTAAAGGCCATCTGAGGGGAAAACTTCATTGTGCAAAGAATCCCTCTTACCCAAGTCCAGATGCTAAAATCTTTTAACAGTCTGCTGATAAAGTTCGATGTGTCAACCCAGGAAACATCTTGCCAGAATTTTTTTTCCAGCCCACTGTACGTGCGTGAATTTTTTTTTGGACAATAGTCTTGTGCAGGAAATTTTTTCTTACGCACATGCACTTGCAGGATATTTTTTTTCAAAATCACCCAACCCCCCCCCCTCAGAAGTTAAATGGTCAAAATCACCCAACCCCCCCCTCAGAAGTTAAATGGTTGGCCCCTTAGAAGTATTTCATTGACTTCTAATCTCTTTTTAACTTGTACTTTTTCCAAACAGATACCGTTGCTCGATTTGGTTTTTACAGCGCGATGCTATCTGACCTTATTTTCTTACCTCCAATTTTTTTGTTGTTCTAATAAACACAGTTTTGTTCACACATTTTCAAATAAAAATCAGCGATAAAAGCAAGGAACAACGTTCAGCTGTCCTCATAGCAGCATTGTCAAGTTCGAATGCGAACATATTACGGCAAATTTCCATTGGAACTTGGTGACATTGCAGTTATGAGGACAGCAAAACGTTGCTTGCTTGCTTTTACTCAAATTTTCATTTTAAAATGTTGCAGTTGTTGTCTGCTTGTTTTATTTCGCTCCAAAAAGTTTATTAATTATATTTATCAACTGACTGAATTTTTTATTCATTATATTTATCAACTTTCTGAATTTTGTGAACGCCCTTTAATATTCTCACTGGTTTCAAAATTCGCCAAAGTCGTCAGTGTTAAACTGGACGGTAAAATGCCATCTCCTTCCCAGAGCTGTATGGTTTATTGTTATGTCCACCGACCCTGGACCTGGCGAGAATGCATGTCAAATTTGTCCACGTGCAACCTGTTTCCTAATGGCAAACAACCACAAAGATCTGCGTGTCTCCGCACTGAACGCCCTAACGTATCATCCCCAGGACTCTCCGTGTTTGGAGGTGCGAGCCAGGTTGTCAACAGTCTGTATTGAAACTGGGTCATCAAAAATATAAAATAAGCTAAATAAATTCATTCTTTTTGTGTTCCTGTGATATGCCAAGTCATATAATACTGTTGCAAATGAAAACGGTGGAAGGGGCTTTTCTTTTTAAACCAAAGTAAATAACATCTTAAACAAACACGGTTGGACAAGCATTTAAGACTGTTGAAAAACTGTAATGGAATAATCTGACAAACCCATGTTCACTCTTGGTGAAACCTTTCAGGGAGAGAGACAGTGCGGCCAGGTTCCAGTGCTACTTTCATGCTTGATTACCGACATCTCCCCTACTCACCCGACCCATGATGTAATTTGGTGTGCGTGCCACGGTGACCCCACCCTGTGATTCCAGGACTTCCTTGTCTAATTGGGCATTTCATTCATCACCGCACATTCACTCGCACGCACCGAGTAGCCGTTTTCACATCAGCTCGCCGATCGTCAAAATGTCTCAACCAACACAGGAGGAGATGGATGGTAATTGTTAAACAGCTTGATACGCTCTTGCTTGTTGACAAAAAATTATCAGGAGTTAAGGTTGTTGGGTCTTGTTGATATTTTATTGTAGAGTACCGGGATGCGTTTACACTCTTTGACAACGAAGGAGATGGGAAGATAGACTGCGAGCAGATCGGCAGCTTGCTTCGCTCGTTAAACCTCAACCCTGATGACGAGGATATTCGCAAGATTGAGAAGGACGTTGGTAAGAAATTTAGCAAGCATTGCCGGGTTAATTCAGAGGGAATCAAACAAACTTAGCTGCCTGTGTTCACTGAATTACCTAAGTACCATTTGCGGTTATTTGTATGTACTGCTGGCGGAGAACAATACAGATTTGATTTGTTTATTTGGTGACTGCAAAGTTTATTCCTTTGAGCTTGAGACAGATCTTTGAATAATTTAAACCTTAACACTATAGAAATTAATAAGTTGAGCAGTGTTATTACCAAAGAATATAAATAATGCTTTGTGACACTTGTGCACTCTTGAACATCTGGGTTAAGGCTTTGGAGCTGTTTTATGCCAAGTTTTGGTTAATCTGCTTTTCCTTCCTGTGTAAAACGATTAATGTTTCAGTTATGTTGCAAAAAACGTTCTTATTATTTCGTCACGCAAATTCAGCGCTATATAGGATACGTTTGAGTTTGTTTTCCTTCATGTATTGGACTGTGTGCGCAAAGCGAGACGCCCTGTGAAAATGATACGGCATTATAACTGCATTATGAAAGCGAGGGTTAAAAATAACAAAGTCAAGACCCAAAATCCATCAAACTTGTGTAGGATATGTTGTTTTGGAAACATGTCATACTTTCTTAGAAATTCAATCATTTTAATTTACTTTACAAATTAAATATTAAAGTGATCATAACTTTGCCTAATTTGTTAACGCTTATGAGCACGAATGGTTGGCATAATTTGGCGTGCTCTAAAACAAAATCGCCGAAATGAATACCCTTGCAAAATAATCAATCAGTGTTGTGGGAAGCAAATGTCAATGCTAAGATTGTGTTTCAATAGCGACGCTGTATTATTTTGTGTTCGGGTAACGAAATTGCACTGTCTGAGATATAAACTACGTTTTCCACAGCCGCGGGACATTTATTGTGCAAATTAGCGCGAGATTTATTAAAAGTAGTGATTGTTAAGACATGGCAGTAATTAACTATGACCAACTAATAAATCTTATCTCTTCTCATCAATTGCTTTTAGTAAAATTTCAGTTATGAAACCATTTTTCCAGATTTAGTTTGCTGTTTACATTAAAAAGCCTTTCTCTGTCTCTGATAAGAGAGCAGCTTTGTGGACGTTTTGGGTTTTAATGTGGATACTTGAAAAAAGACGTCATTCTTGAAGCAGTTTGCAATTTCAGGTCATGCCCTTTGAGCTGTTCCGCACTAATCGCCTCGAGTGTTCTCTTACAGATAAATATTTTAAGTGTACTAAAAGGCTTATTAAAAATAACTTTTTTTCAGTTCTCTCAGATTAGCAAAAGAACTGTTTTGATTTTCGTGATTCGTGCAACGAACGTTCAATAATACGGTCATGGTCAGTGTTCGGCTGAGGTTTGGAATCCATGAAAAATTTGACTCTGTCAACAGCCAATTGTCCCGTCCAATTGTGTGGTGGCTACACCCAAATGATTTTCTACAATTATGTCTCGAAGAACAACTCTGATAAAAACAAATGCTTAATTAAATTGTGAAGCTCTTTTTTAATAATAACATTTTCGCGTTCCCTAGCGAAGTATGCACTATGCAGTAACATAACAATTGCGTCTGAAGACAACAGCGTACAAAAGACTGATGAACGTGACAGTTTTATCATTGGTGTTTTTTTCCTTTGTTTGAATACACCAGACACATTTTGTCAGAGTGTTTTTTTTAAGAGAATCGTTAAAATTCTCTTTTAATAAGAATTTCAAGCAGTTAGGCGAGATCACTGCAAGGAGTGCTTGTTTTGTTGATTAAAATACAAATTCTGTCATTAAAATTATAGAAATCGAAAGAACACCTGTAAAGAGAATTTAATGTTGGCCCAGTTAGTAGAAGGCCAGTGTTATCAGGATATTAAAGTGAATAGGATTGCACTTATAAGATTTATGACGACCGAAACAGATGGTTGCAAAAAAGAAGTACCGGAAACACAAAGCATTTTTCCTTGTAGCCAGAATGTAATCAATTCAATTCCTTGCAAGGATTTGCTGCAAAATGAAGGTGCTCCTTGGTCGATTACAGTTGTTGAACGAACTAAAAATTCTGGTGTCGGTGGAAACAAAAAGTGGGTGATTTGGAGATCACGCAATGTACAATAAGGAGACGTCAGCTCTAAATAGCTTAACTATAAAGGCGATAAATACACTTGAATTTTTTCGAAGGATTAGTTTAAAGGGGCGCTGGGTTAAATACAGGCTGTAAATGGCGATAACTGATAACTGACGAATAGGCCAAATTTCAATTTCAGTGACTTCTGTAAACATTTGCCAGATTAGCATAAAGTTTAGGTTTTTCCTAACTGATGGCTGAGAAAACTGATAAATGACCACTGAAATAGTGAATGTTTGTACAGAAACGCAAGGAGGCTCGACTCTATGAAACGGTGTAGCCTGCCTAACAAACGCATCCTGGGATTACACCCTGCAGAACTCAAGCGCCTGCTTCAGGTCCCCACCTCAGAGCCGCCTGTCGCTCTTGGCCGGCGTCGCCTGGGCACGAGGAACAGGTGGTTCTTGGGTACGAGGTTTGTCGTCAACAGTTTCAGAAATTTGTGACTTCATCATCTTTCGTGAATTTTCGGTGAAAATTTCATAATTTGACGTCATCATCTTCCGAATTTCATGGTTCGAAGGCGATCTTTAGCCTTTGGGAAATATCTGTAGTCTGTAGTTTCGTGGTTTTCTGTAGTTTTGTGAGTTATTGTGCAATGTAGCAAGATTTTCTTCTAGAATTTGTATCATTATTTGGCAAACCATATTTCTTATCAAATGGACTAGTATGAAAGTTCCCTGTCGAGTATTCTGCTATAACAACTTCATCCCAAATCTTAACAAATGAACAATGAATAGTCTATAGCTCTATAGACCATACATTTTGACCACGGGTAGCAGATTGAGACATTACTCCACCTCAGTTTTCCAAATTTCAGAAAATTATGATGTCATCACTATTCCACTCTATTGGCTTATTCCACTCTGTCAGCTCGTCGTATGATCTTGAGAGTGGCCGCTGAACAGTAGTTGTTATGGCCGTGTTTTTCAGGTAATCGGCGCGTAACGTTTGAAGAGTTCCTAGCCATCTTTATGAAGGAAAAAAAGAAGGGCAGAGACGTCACGGCACAGCAGTTCATTGAAACGCTGGGCGTTTTTGACAAGGAAAGCTCAGGCAAGGTCTCAGCCGGTGAAATGCGTCACGTCTTAACCGCACTGGGTAAGTAAGGCAACATCTGAGAAATCAGAGAATTAACCCTGTAGTGCATGTTTAACCCTTTCACTCCCAAAGTCAGTTATGGAGACATGCTATGTAGTTCTAACTTTTGAGTCTGTGGACGAAATCCTATGGTGTGACCATTCAAATGAAATCTCCTTGGCAGTACTTTCCCAAGGTTGTATTTGTTTTGATTTAGCATTTTCTTTTTACTTTGGCCATTAGAGCGGTTTTCAAATGAGTGTCGTAAAACCAAAACCAAAGTAATTACCCCAGCCAATCACAACAAACACAAATTACCAATGAACCAATCAGAACTCGAAGCAAATACATGTAACCGGCGCCAAGCGCGGGAAAACGCGTGTGAGCGAGACGGGATTGGATTGAATTTTACTTCTAATTGGTTGAGAAAGTGGCGCGACGTTTTTTAACCAATCACAGAGTGAAGTAAAGCAAAACCAATGCAAAACACGAATTACTTTCGACAGTCAAATGAAAACCGCTCTACTAGCAGTGAAAGGATTAAGTACTGGGAAGAACTCACTACTTTCCTACTAAGTGTTGCGCTGCTAAACAAACGTGAACCACACAAATAAGAAAAATTCGAACCCACAACACCTGCCTTTTGATCACCGATGCTCTGCCGACTGAGCAATTAGGCCAGACAGGTGCAGGCCGTGTTTTATTAGATGGGAAATTCGCGGCAGATGAAGAAAACACGAATGTTGTGCCACGCAGCCCTGGTTACTCAACCAAGAAATCAGAGAGTTGTTCTGTATTTTCAAATTGTTCGATTTCAAGTAAGACAACATTTGTTTGACTCTTGATCAACCTTTTAAGCCGCGGCTACACGAGCGATTTCTTGCTTGCGATGGTGATGCGATTTTTTTGAAATTGTCGCGTCGCCAGCGCGCGGCGAAAATCGCATGAGTAGCCACCCTCTGACGAAGTCCGTGATTTTGTCACAAAAAATTCAACTCATTGAATTTCTCGCGATTTGTTTCTGCGATTTTTTCATCTGTCGCATCACCTGTGGGAGGGTGGCTACACATGTGGTTTCTCCGCGCGCTGGTGACGCGACAGTTTTCAAAAAAATCGCATCACCATCGCAAGCAAAAAATCGCTCGTGTAGCCGCGGCTTTAGCGACATTCGAAAAGAAAAAAAACTAACACGAAAATGCAAAGCATTGAAGGATACCTTGTTGTTTCTCGTTTCCAAGAGCGGGGGCGCGTTTCTCGAAAGCCCCGAAAAGCCATTCGTAAAAATATGAACCACTTATTCTACACGGCTCTTATTTTAGCGTGTCTTTAAGATAAGAAATATTTAACGTATAGCAAAGTTTCATGCTTAGAAACTTCGTTTACAAGATACAGTATGAATTATCGTGCCGAAATCGACCCGAAAAAGTTTCCGGGCTTTAGAGAAACACAGGCAAGGTTATCAAAGAGCAGGAAGATCTGATCTTCAGTGCCACTTTATCTTTTCCCAGGTAACAAGCTCAGAGACCAAGAGGTGGACGTGTTGTTCAGTGATGTCGGGGAACATGCCGGATATATTAACACTGCAGGTAAGTGATCTGTAAACTAGGTTACCTGGCTCTCGAGACAGCGCCGAATAACGCAGTGCGCATGTACCTTACATCAACGTAAAACTCGACACTTGGGTCTTCGCATTCTCGTTCCCAGAGCCTACGATTTGTTTGGTCAGCGGTGGGATACATAATTTAAAAAAAGCCGCGTAGCTCTGGGGACGAGAATGGGGTTTTCGCACAAAAGTTGAGCAATGTTTTCCTTGTTTCTGCGTAAACGAGAATTGGCTCCAGTTTAGTTGACAGGAAATAACTCCAGCCGTCTTAAGGTGATTCCATCGAAATAGAAGGAATATTTAAAATTTTCCAATATTTCGTTCAATTGGTAATTGTGCTTTGAACATTTCAAAACTGCAATAAAAAACAGAGGTCACCGAACTTTTTTTTGTAGAACATGGATAGCCATTAATAGCAGTCCTATTAATCAGAAATGAGAAATACAATTTCTTTAAAACGTCCTGGCTTGCATTGAAATACAGGAGCAGCTCAACAATAGACATTAATCTTGCGTTGTATACTATTTTAATTGAACAGGAATTAAAATTATGAAATAAACTAAAGAATTTGCTGCGTGCGCACATACTCTGCTGTTCCCAAATACGTGTTCTTTTGGCATTCAAATAAAAAGATCTCAAAGCAGAATTTTCAACTTCTCTCAAAATCGCCATTTAATTTTATGTATTCAAAGGTGGGGATCACCGTCCTCGCTTAGAAGAAAGCGATCATTTATTTCTCTGAACAGCTCAGTTTTCAAAGAAAACGTTCCCAGGGGTACTCTCTCTTATTCGAGAAACGAGGTCCTTTCTCGAATAAGAGAGAGGACCCTGGGAACAAGGTTGGCGGAAAAACGATATCACTTCCGGCTTTTCAGAGCCTTGAAGATTTGAATCAGTTTAAACGCTAAAGAGCGTGAATTTAAAAGAAAACAATGTAAAAAATCTTCCCAAAACCCAAATTTCGCGCCAGTAAAACTGTTAAGTGAGTTCTTGACAGTCTGACTTTTGTTCCCAGGCTCTTACTTTTTCCCGCCCCCTTGAAAATCTGGCTGTTGACTGCTGTGCAGAAGGTCTCGCATCCGTACATCCCTCATTTATGCAGATTTTTTCTGTCCCATGTAGTAATTAGGACTGTCCTCTATGTAGTAATTAGTGACTTTTGATTTTCTGAACTTTTGGGGGTTTTATCACTATAGGTTGATGTGATATTATATTTTATATTTTATATTGTATATATTGTAATATTTTATATATTTTTACTACTTTAGATAGGTATAGATAGGTGTCCCCAATTAGCTTACTTTAGTGTAAGCTAGATATTTTAAGACACGTTAATAAAGTTTATTATTATTATTATTATTATTATCCCATGCCCACGACATGTTAAATACAGTTTTTGACGACGTTTATTTTGTTTGTTTTCTGTTCCACAGAGTTCGTCAACATGGTTATGTCCAACTAGTCAAAGGCATCACTTTGGATTTGAGATATAAAACGTTTTGTGTAACTTTTTTTTGGGGGGGGGGGCCGGGGGGGGGGTGTCGTAAACTAATATAACACTCATTATGTATTTTCATTTGATCAAGCTACCCAAGCAGCGCCGAAAAAATATAAATAAAAAGATGTTGGTACTTCTGCTGTTCTTACACTTTTTTTGTCTGAGTGCTTCTTTTTCGTCATTTTTGCACTCCGTGTTGGATGCCAGCTTCATTCAACGTTTCATTTTACAAAATCCCCGCACAAGGTTAATGACAAGTAAATTTTTTGCCAGAGGTAGAAAGTTGCCAGCTCAATGCTTTCTGTTGTTTGCTGAAACCTTCGTGTAGCAGATAGTCTTCCAATGCGTTGACGATAAGTTTTCAGAAAGCTGATGAAAAGTTGACGAGGAGTTAACGACGCTAGAGATGAGTTATCGGACGGTAAACACCATTTACAGACAAGCTGAGTACCAATGAGGGCAGAGGTGACGATGAGTACCACGTTACTGACGAGATAACGATGATTTTCTGGACAGTGAACAATAAGTTACAAAGTGACAAAACGAGCGAATGATGACTTTTCCACGAGTCAAAAATAAGTTACTAAGTTACAAACGCACCAAATATGCATGATTCTCCAGCGAGACATCTATGAGTTACCAACGGTGCTACAAAGCCTGGAACTGTGTATTCCGTCATATTTATCAACTGTGTATTCCGTCATATTTACCAGCTGTGTATTCCGTCATATTTACCAGCTGGAAGTGTTCAGCTGGCCACATCACTTCACGAATATTTCAATCTGCGCCTGAGTCGCAGTAAGTTACCGTGCCAGCATCACATAGAAACAGCTGGAATAACATACTGAAGGGAAAGATCTTCATGGAGCAACAGAAACTGTACAGCTTTACCATGTACAATATCTAACAAGAGACAAACCAACAAAATTAAAAATGCTTAAGACTAAATTCTTCAAATATAAAAGCACACAGGACAGGTTTTGCAGTAACTTTCAAGTGAGTGTCGAAAGTAATTTGCAATAACTTTGGTTTTGCGTCACTACACTCAGTGATTGGTTGTAATTACTCGCGCCACTTTCTTAACCAATCAGCTCTAAAACGTTTCCCGCGCTTGACGCCAATCATTTGTATCTGCTTGGAGTACTGATTGGTTCATTTTGTTGTTTGTTCGTGTTGTGGTTTTGGTTTTACCGGTATGACACTCCATTTAGAATCTGCTCCAAACCAACTCAGGAATAAAATGCTATGCATGATATCTACAATTTTTTCTATTCCCACGTTGCTACGACGACCACATAGAAATGTTAAAATCAACTGATTAAACAAAACTGTCTGCCGCCCGTTAAAACACCCCCACCCCCGAAGGTGGTACTACTAAGTTAAGAACTAATTGGTTGTATAGGAGAAGAACACATGGTTTCTAAAATCAGGCAAATTACAGAGTTTGCTGGTTTAGAGGGAATGGGGGGAAGCGGGGAGGGGAGAAACGCTTTTCGATATAAAGCCGTTGGAGAAAACCTGCACTTTGGTGGCTTCTTGTCCAGGCTTTTTCAAACTTAGACTGTGAACATTCTCTCTTTCCGCTCAGGGATAGTCGAGGAAAACGAACAAGCGAGCGAGCGCGAAATTGCCTGCCGCGTTGAAACGTGACGCGCCTGTCGAGCCGATAGTGTATTGAGACTCATTACACTAGCGGCTCGACACGCGCGTCACGTTTCAACTACGCGGGTGATTTTCGGGCCTGCTCGCTTGAGCGGAAAGAGAGAATGCTCATAGTCTATTTCAAACTTGCCAAGGTGCTAATTAAACTGGTCAACCAGAATGTGTCAGGGTCATTTACGGTAAACAACTTTCGGGCGGCGTGTAACACAGCCCAAAAAGCCAACGGAGCAGCTCACACTAACTTCTTACGACCAGATCAACCCCATTTTAAATGCTCTTAAACCCGATCTAACTTAGACGTTGTTTAAATAATCGACCCAAAAGGACTTAAGGCGCTGTTGTCACACAAATTTTCCCGCAAGTCGCAACGCGATGATGACGACAGCATTGCGAGACAAAGTTGCATAATACATATTACACACAGCAAAGTATCTCGGAGCGTTCCAAAAAGTAGAAGACTGGTTACTTTTCTTCCAACTCCCAACGCAATTTTTCGTTGCGAGACAGGTTGCGATGACGGGGTTGTACGCGCAATTTTGACAGCAACTTGTCTCACAACGGCATTGCGTTGCAAGTTGTAAGGAAAATTGCCTCGGCTTATATTTTTCAGTTTTAATGCTTTTCCCGGCTTTGACCGCTGTAATAAGGTTGGAACAAAGCACAAAAAAGTGACTTAACCCTTTAAACCCTAACAGTGACGAAACGAAATTTCTCTTTTTTGCATCACCACTATTCGTTCAAAACATTCAAGTGATGAGAACAAAGAAAGTGGTCGCCATGCAAGGATCAGATGTCTTGATGTTTAGACAAATTCTCCTTACTAGTTCCACAAGAAATGTGTGGAGGACAGTAAGGAGAATATGCATTTTTATATCAGGGCTTAAAGGGTAAATATCATGTCCATATGATAACAACTGAGTTGATGTACGGTAATTTACCCAGCACAAAGAGAATCAAAAGCGGACCTTTTGTGCGTTAGCCCATCGTTACATTCGAACACTCAAACTTTCATTTTGGATCTCTTTTTAAGGACGGTGGGTCCAAATACAGAGATATTTTTGCAAAGGTTATATCTTTTCAGGAAAAAAGCAGATGTTAACTAGACTTATTGGAATCCAAAAAGAAAAACGTGGGTACCACAATTCTAAAAAAAAGGTTTAAAATATAACGAATTTATGGCATTTTCTTTCCAAATTCAAGCTCAATTATCTCTGAAAAATGCGCGGTTCCCCCAATTTTCTTTTCGCATTCTGATAGCCCTTGCTAAGATCTGCCTTTTCCACATAGACATAAACGTCGCAAAACCGTGGGCAAATGCCTCAAGTAAACCGAATATCTCGGACCACAGACCCGACATACTAGAACGAATGCGCCGTAACAAAAGGACGCACCGTCCTTAAGGCGACCAATTTAACTAGTATCAACTCAATTGATATTGAAGTATTTCACAGCACTACAGTCTTAATAGAAACACATCTCTTCACGAATTAATATCCTACTCACTGCATATAACTCTGCTGGGGTTAACTTGCTGTCCGTGCAAAAAAGTAGCCAGTTTCTTGATGTCCACCCTAGCCTCCGCCACCTTGTCTGGATCACGGCTGTGGTTCTGAGAAGAACCACCTTCTGCAGATTCGAAAATGAATTCATTTTAATCAGCTTTGAAGGTACAGCACGTAGTAAGCCCTCGCGAACGGTAGCATGGATGGGGGCATAAAAATAAGAAAAACTCCTTCAAGCAATCACCGATGAAAGGTTGATCCCTGAAATGTCTCGGTTTGAGTGTTAAGCGAGGTAGCAAAAACATTGTGAATCCTGTATTACAGGCAAACCTCAGCGGCCACCATGGGGACAGAGGTGAGTGGCCGTTGCGGAGAGGTGGCGGTAGGGATTCAACATGAAACCACTTTTGGGGGAAACAGTTAGAACATTTTTATTTTAAAAATGCTTATTATATCATATTAATACACAAAACGATCAAAATAATCAATAACAAAGAAACCAACTGTCCAGAAAAAAATGTAAGCGGAACAAAGCGAGTAATGTACAGTGAGTAACTGCTTGCTCTTTAGTGGCCATTGTGGAGAGGAAACATGGACAGCGCTAGCCGAGACACACTTTGAGAGGTGGCTGTTGTAGTGAGGTTAAAATAAGAGTAAATGTATGGACTGTCCAGCGGGACACAAAAAAGTGGCCGCCGTGGAGTGGTGGCCGTTGTAGAGAAATGGCCGTTTGTGGAGGTTCGACCATACTTTTAAATCGGAGTTCCGAGTGCGACGTTTCAAGCCTTGTGTTCAAAATCTAGACTACCATGTCCCTCAACGATAACTTTCCTAGACCATCCTTTTAAGTGATTAGTAGGAAGGAACACGGAAGAGTATGCGCTGTAGAAACGTCTCGTAACACTTGTCCTCCGATCTCTAAAAAGTCTCCAGATAAGGGTTTGTCTTTTAACCAACTGAAGGCTCGACTAAGTACCCTGGCTCACTTAACAAAATAACCCTAGACACAGGCAGGAGTCCACACAAGGGAGAACTTAAAAGAGTTGGCCAAGCGTAACAACCTTTCCATCCTTGTTACCTGTATCCACACACGGTTGTGTATACATGTAACTTCAGTGGCTAGCGCAGTACAATTGAATGCGAGAATGGCTAAGCCAGGCCCCTTTTGGCGAAACGTTTTCTTTAAGAAAACTGAGTATAGGGCGGGGCTGCCTACTAATACTTCATAGCGTGGTCTACTAATCAAACGGCTACAATTTACATACCCCAGGTGGGTGTGTCCAAATGCTTGAAGTGTGTCGTCACAGATGCTGAGTCTGTTTCTATTCCAAGGGTCATGTAACCATTCTGATTGGCTGAGAGAATCTGCCAATGAGAAAAAAGCTTAAAAATTCTACAGCTTTAGATAAAAATGCAGTCGAACTGTACAATACGAGCACCCTCACAAGCCCCTTATTATTAATTTTGGGGTTTTGTACTTCTGAATTCTGGTGCTTGAGCCCATAAAAAAGGAAATGCCTTCACGAACAGTAAAAACAAAACAAAACAAAAGAAGATTCCCTGACCAGTGAAATCAGGTTACAAGTACCTTCAAATACCTAAAGTATCAACAGCCAAGGCCACTGTAAAAAAGAAAACTTCTAGACTGAGAATGTATGAAAAACACACCCACACTGACCAGAAAATTACTGAGATTCTTCATTCGTTCAGTCACATTTTTTACCACTTTCAAGGATGGCATGTAGACGCTTACCTGAAGAAAAAGAGAAAAAGGTCACATTTTGCAGAACTTATGGAATTCCACAAGTCATTTAGGTTAAAGAAAGAAAATTTCCATGACCCTAAACCTATGTCATTCATAGCTTATCACGACTGTATTTTTGCATGTTGTATACAGTATATACCACATTTCAAGGAATTTCTAGGAGTTTTCCAGCAGCAAACCAAAGGCACTGGAACAAGATTTCAAGGAGACTTTAATTTCCAGGAAATCTAGGAGCAGTGCAACCCTGAATAAAACTTGTCATCAATTATCTTCCTGTCACTGATTTCTGTGCTACCAAGTAGCCACTGGGTGTTGTTTTGATACATCCTGGATGGGATGCTAGTCTACAGGAATATCACAGGTCCATCTCAGCACCAGTTTTTTTAGCTGCTCCAAAACACATCCCCCAGGAAATCGAGCTTACACATTCAGCACACACATACATGTAGTTTCAGAAACTTGTGGGAAACAGGCAAAAACATATTTAAAAAATACTCATTTTTAAATGAGAACCATTAGTTAGGAAAATGCCTGTATGGACAAAAACCAAATGAAAATGCAGACTTTTGAGTGTCTATTGTTACATGTATAGTTTGGATGGGCCCACAACAGACCGAATTTGATGTATTAAAATTCAGCTTGATAACGAGTCTCAGTGGACAAAAACAAATGAAACAAGTAAATATGTTAACTGACAAATAAACATATTCATTCTTTTTCCTTTGTTCTTATCCCCTAAGCCTCATTATCAAGCTGAATATAAATATGTCAAAATTGGCACATTTTCAACACTTCATCTCTCAATGAAGCATCAGAGGTGATTACACTACACATTTAAATTTATGCAAATGCTACTGAGATTAACTCACATCAAAATCAGGCATGGCTGGTTCCTCGTATTCTTCCCAGTGTCTCTGAGGAATCACTCCAACTGGTACATCATGTACTACACTTCTTGTGTGACTGGTAAGGGATGGCTGGAAAGAACATGACAGCACTTAACTGAGCCAAGAGCAGACTGAGGCAATCAATCATGAAACTACAGGCCATGCTCTGGTAGAAATTCTGCACAGGATCTTAATAGGATGCTAGTAGGATCTTGCAGGATCCTAAACCAGGTTCCTGACAAGATCCTACTTAAGATCCTGTTTAGGATATATATAAGATCCTGTTAAAATCCTATAGGATCCTACAGGATCCTACAGGATCCTACAGGATCCTGCTATAAGTATCTATTGGACCCTTCAGGATCTTAATAAGGATCATATGAAATCTTGAGCAGGATCCTGAGTGGGTCCGTTCCCAGCTCGGTGCAACATGTTCTTCTTTCCATATGAGGTGTGTGTCGAAAGTCAACTACACAGTTGTTTACTGTCAGTATTATTTGTATTTGTTCTATGACTTTCCTGGCTTCGAAAACGTATCCTGTGATATTGTGCTAATTCCGAGTAGGGATTTAGGAGCCATGAAACACACCTATGCCTTGAAAAAGAAAATGTCCCATGGAATGGCCGCATAAGATCCTACTCACTTCGTAAGGTGGCCACGTTGCCAGCGTGGTTGCTCCGATGATGCAGTGGTCATCATGCCCGACTAGTAACTGGGGAGACGTAGGTTCGATTCCAGCTTGGGGCAACGTGTTCTTCTTTTCAGATGAGGTGTGTGTTGAAAGTCAACTACACCCCTGCGTTGTTTACTGTCAGATATTTATTTGTATCGGATCCTGAGTAGAATCCTATAAAACAGGGTTAGGATTATTGCCATCTAGGATCCTGGGTAGGACCCCATGTGAATGTATGTAGGAACCTGTAGGATCTTATAGGATCCTAGAAAATCCTGTAAGATCCCATATAGGATTCCTACCAGGTGTTTACAATAAATAAGTTTACTGGATAGGCACAAAACACTTTTGTAAATTTTCTTTTAATGTTACTAAATTTGCACAGTGTGCAACAAGGTATAAAACAAGGTATTATACCTTACCAGGGTAATTTCAAATGTTAAACATGGGGTGTGTTTCTTTGTAAGTTTTATCTTTACTGCCTGTGCACTGGAGGCTGATTTCATTGCTCGCATCAGGTTATCTGGCATCAGTTCAAGATATATGTTATTGGTTTCGTCCTTCCCTTCAATGCGATATTCATCAAAGAAATTGCTCTGCAAAAAGAATAAAAAGGGTTCCTTCAAATCAGTGATAAGACTAGGAATGATTAATACTCCCTGGCAAAACACCATTTAAACCTGAAAGTATTGACCCCCCTGAAAGTAATGAACCTCCACTTGAGCATTGAGAGTAAAACAAGATAAAAGTGACCCTCGAACGTAATAACCCTGATAGAAATTCTGCACAGGATCTTAATAGGATCCTTATAAGGTCATGTAGGATCCTAACCCAGGATCCTGATAAGATCCTCCTTAAGATCCTGTAGGATCCCATTAATATCCTGTAGAGATCTTGTAGGATCCTGTAGGAACTTGTTTAGGATCTTACAGGATCCTGTTTAAGGTCCTATAGGATCCTACAGATCCTGTAACAAGGTGGCAAAAAGTCATTTTCTATACTTATCCCTTAAAGCCCCAATAGTGACAAGCATCTAATTTCTCTTGACAATATCCCTACTTCAACAAACATACAGGTCATGAGAATAAAGGAGGTGATCACCAAACATAAAATGTGTTGATGTTTGTGCAAATTCTTCCAACTAGTACCATAAGAAACATATGGGGAACACTAAGGAGAACATGCATATAATATTTGATATTGGGGATTAGAGGGTTGAGACTAGCTAGTAGACAAAGCACATCCTACTTCAGACACAAACCTCACAAAGCACAAGCAACAAGCATGAGAGGAAGGGAGATGGCACCCTCTCCCCTCCTCTCATGCTCTGCTCTCGTTGCTCCTGCTTGGGAATAATTTCTCCCCTTTTCCCTCCCCTTTCTGTGCCTGCCACACAGGCTAAAATAAGCCTATCTAGCTTTATGCAAACTGATTCCAATGTGTAACATCCTAATGAGCAAGCTAAAACGCGTTGGCTTAAACATTCAACGCAAACACAAACGCATTATATCGCATTGAGTATGCATTGTGAACGCATTGGCAGCACGTTGACGATGGGTTACGCGTTCAATGGTTTGCTAATTTCTGAGCAGGACTGTACACAAAGGAGTCTTCCCTCCATCCTAAACAAACATAGGCCCGCAATGCGTGCAGAACCGACGAAGTGTTGGTTCGTCTCGAAAAGAAAGCAAGCGAGCCTTGCGTGACTGCAGCTTCAATAACATTCAAGCATCTGTAACAGCAAGTTGCAGTGAAAGTGTGTAACTGTAACTAACGCTTAAATTTGACCAACTGAAAAGGCGACCAATACCCTGGAAAGGAGGTCAACTGAATTATTCACCCTCTCCTCAACAAACATAGCTCCACAGACTATGCATTCTTCACTCAAGATCATTTTTCGCTGTCTTTTTGGTCGGTCTTCCTCAAAACCCGGAACAGAAATGCTCAAAACAGATGCATTTCAAAAAATGGGCAACGAGTTTCCCAGTATAAAAGTAACCACATCTTCACGATTGATCAGTATGGGCACCGTAACAGCCCAAAAGAAGTGAACTTTTCCCCATACCTGGGAACCACGCTTTGTGCACAGTTTCCTTTAATCATGTCAAGGGCTCCTTAATCCAAATTGTGAATGCAAATACGAAATAAATCATTGCTATGCTCTATCGTACAGGTTACAAGAAAGCGCATTATAGGCATTTACCAGTCGTTTTGACCCACTCCACCCTCGACAAATGTTTTTACTTGGTTCAACGTGCTAACTGGCGTAACGAAAATTGTGACAGTATTTTGCCCTTTGCGTTACCGAATGACGTTATGTTTAAAATCTGATGACTCAGCTCATCTGTCTTATCGCTTTGAATATTTAATTTTGTTGAATTAAACTAAAAAATTAAATGTTGAAATACATTTGTCCACAACTGAACATGCTTTTACCAAGAATTGTGAGCGATGTATTTATATACTGTTGTGAATAGGGCACTATTAAAACATGATTATCGATAAAGACAACCACATCGTCAGAATCTCAATGTGCTAACCGGCGTGACAGTATTTTGTCTTTTGCGTTACCGAATGACGTAATGTTTAAAATCGGATGACTCAGCTCATCTGTCTTATCGCTTTGAATATTTTGTTGAATTAAAATTAAAATTTAAAGGTAAATTTTGTCCACAACTGAACATGCCGTTATCAAGAGTTAAAGCGAAGCATTTATATACTGTTGTGAATATGGCACTATACAAACATGATTATCGATCTGGAGAAATTAGTAAAAAGCGAAGTCGTCGCTTTATCTCAAACACGTTAAAGCATGTCTTATGACGTAATTGTTAAATCTGGTTTCCTCTTCCGTAGTCAGCAAGTCAGTGTCTCGAATTCTAAAATCGAACAAATCGGTTCAAAATCAAAAGTAAAGCAGAAAAATTAAAAAGGCTAACTGGTATATCCTTCTGTGCCGCTTATAGTATACTATCCAAGAAGATCCAGCCTCGTGTCGTAATTCACTTCCCACCTGCCAATAACCTTTCTTAACGTTGGCAGCTAGAAATTTTCAAGTAATAAACATAACCACAACAACATACATCAGAATTTTCCTTTCATAACGTTGACTGAGAACTATTCTATCCTTATGATGTCTCAGCAACACTTTGGTTCCACCAGCATCAACAGTGCCACTGGACTTCACCTCCTGTTATTATCAGTCCTCCTTGCTTTCTTTCACTAGTATTGCATGGGGAGCTTTGGTGAGCTCAGGATTTCACAGAAAGAAGTAATTCAAGGCGCGAAGTTCTGTCAATCTGCTAATGATCTTGCGGTTAGTTCAGTTCCACGGGTGGTATAATAAATTGACATTCTACTGTAACATGTTAATTTACACATCAAGCATATGCCTGTGCAATCACTGTCGTAAATACATTTCACCAACTATGTTCTTCGGTCAGTAACAAAACGACGAGGGGTGTCAACTCTAACATTTGCTCTTTGAACAGCAATACACAGTAATGAGGGTCGTCCCGAAAATCTGCAACAACCTCCCGATTTTGTTATGAAGATCCCACAAAAATAACAAACGATATCAAAAATTATAGTTGGAAAGAGAGACGGAGAAGGAGTCAAAAGGGAGCTCTGTCTCTCCTCAATATCAACCCGCTTTATCTATTCGTCCGTTTCCACATTTCGCCGATCTTAGGGCCCGTTTAAACATGCGATTTTTTGTGCAATTTTGTCGCACATTTCAGTGCAATTTTTGTCGCGCTCAAGCTTGCGATAAAAATTGCAAGTGAGTGTAAACTAGCGGCGATTTGCGGTGCGATTTGTCGCTGCGATATTGCAGAGGTTTCGATTGATGCAACTTGGCGGCGGTTTGGGGGAAAGTGCAGCACATATTGCACTGGAATCGCAGCGAAATCGCTACTAGTTTACACTTGCGACAAAAGTTGCATTGGAGAGCGCGACAAAAATTGCACCAAAAATCGCATGTGTAAACGGGCCTTTACGCAGCTTGCATTTCCTATGTCTCTTCTGGTCGCTTAATACTCTTAGAGGTAAGCAGAGGTGACAGCTGAAATTTAGGCCACGTTCCTACTAGAATAAACTGTGGGAAGCTTAAAGAGGAGAGTCAATTGCATTGTGTTTACTGACTGTATTAGCAACGGCCAGCAGTTCTAAACGATGCTGTTGCAAAGTAAAGGCTTTCAGAAAATATGGTTAATCAGATAGCCGCATTGAAAACTAAAATGTCAGGAAATAGTTTCTAAAGATGCTGTGATGCTGGTTCGGTGGGTCCGTTAAGGTATCTTTTCAAATTGATAACAGCTTCAGTTAAAATAAGGTAAATTGGCCACTGTAAGGAAATTCAAACACTTTTGATCTTTGTCAGTAGTAGTAATGTAGGCTGGTTGAGGGTGATTTACCTCGCTTTCATGTTCCAAAAAAACCTCACTTTCATGTTGGGTCTCGATGTGAGGTCGAGGCACAGGGGAAATACGTCACGAGATCTTAGGTTTATTATTAATTATGATTGCATTGGTTTGTTTGTCGGTAACGGCGTCATTTTGGTTCATGTCTGAAGCGTGTAAGGGTGAAATTATGAAGCCACGTCGAAGACCTTTGCGATGTTTGGATTCTTTTCAGAATATTTTTGGACGAGAAGCATTGCGTTTAATAACAAGACCCGAGAGATCACATTTGGCTCGATTGGCCGAGAGGATCAGAGAAAGAAGAGAAGAACGTGGCGTACGTCACGAGATCTTAGGTTTATTATTAATTATGATTGCATTGGTTTGTTTGTCGGTAACGGCGTCATTTTGGTTCATGTCTGAAGCGTGTAAGGGTGAAATTATGAAGCCACGTCGAAGACCTTTGCGATGTTTGGATTCTTTTCAGAATATTTTTGGACGAGAAGCATTGCGTTTAATAACAAGACCCGAGAGATCACATTTGGCTCGACTGGCCGAGAGGATCAGAGAAAGAAGAGAAGAAACGTGGCGTGTGTTGAATAGAGATCGCGTGGCGGCTTTTATTGAATTGGTGACCCTTGTCTGGGTCGATGAAGAAAATTGCATCCGTCACGCTTCAGAGAGAGGAACTGTGGATGAATCCCTCACGTGGACATTACTGCATCGTGTGTTGCCGTTTGCTTTACGACATTGTAATGATTTTTCAACATTGGCAAAGTGGGCAAGACCGATGTTTATGAAAGACTTTGAAAAAATGAGAACGTGTTTGGATATTAAATTTCCAGACTTGCGTGAAACATCGAGACATTGGCGTAAGGTTTGTCATTATTATGAGGGAATATGGAAAGACAACCAATAAGACATATAGCGTGACGTTTTCATGTTTATTATTTAACCCAAGTAGAACAATTACAAATGTTTATTAGCTTTATCTAACAATTGTTGTAAACGCACACGTTTTTTGTCACTGAATTTTTCTTTTCGTTGACTATGAATTAAATGCATGTATTTTTTCAGTCGTTTTCGTTTTGATTGAAAAGGAGAAGATCTCACAGTTATGTCTTCCTCCGAAACAAGAGGTTCAAATCGGAGTAAATAAAAAGTGTTATTGCTCATGACAGGCGTGTAAGTTTTGACTTGGTTTGAAAAACGAACACGCTTCATGTTTTACAAATGAAGTCCTTCCAGCTCTAGTCTTACTTGCTCAATGTTTTCGGGTAGACAGAATGTTCTCTGGAACAAGTTCTTGATTGCTGCCCTTGTTGCAGGAGTAATGTCTCGCGAACCAACCACAGCACTGCTCTGATGAAGGGTGGGTAGTCGAAGAGTGCCCCAGGGTTTAAATGATGTCACTTTTTTGAGACAGGAGTTTTCGATGTTGTAGGTATTTTCTGACCGATACCACTGATTGGTGTTGGTGTCAAACAGGAAGACTTCTTTACCCTGATCTATGGCTAATTGCACAGTCCACCCAGTTCCTCCTTCCACTCTTTTTTTGTCTGCACACAGTTTTCCAAAGGCAAAGACGGTATGGGCTTTTCTGGCAATGTGGTAATTGCGCTGCAAGAGGGAGAGAGTGTAAAAGTGAGTTGGAACACGTTTACACAACTTGTGAGCAGCAGCACCTATGGCAGGATCGGCTTGTATCAACACTTCGACAGAAGCAGGTGAAGTGAACTTTGCACGGGGATGATTTGGCGGAACAATCACTTCAAAATTCCATATTCCCTGGCCATTTCCTCTGCTAGGGTGTCTGTTCCGTCTGCACCCCCCGTATACAATACATGTCCATGACCAATAGTCAATTGCATTTCTTCTTCATTAGTCATCATGTTTGGAGGCATTTTACCTGAGTTCTCTCTCTCTCTCTTCTTCGTCTTTTTTGAGAATGAAGAAACAAGTTAAGAAAACACCGAATTTATGGACAAAATGATCAAGTGAAACAACCAATCAGAAAAACAGCGATTCGACGTGCTGAAGAAGAAAACGCCTCCTAAGGGAGTCCACAAGTATTAAAGGTCCATAGCAGGCGAACGCCCAGTGCTACAACAACATCAAACGAGAGCAGGAGGCACAGTCATCATGTTGAATGAAAACTTGTTATTTTGATTGTCAGACACGACCTGTGAGTCAAGAAGTAATGACAATTTTTTGTAAACAAATTTTGTGAAAATTTGAATTAAACACTGGTTATTTTTTCAACAACAAACTCTCTCTCTCTGTTTTGCCACGTTGTATTGGTGCGTTTCAAACGTTCTTATATTTGTTGTTTTTTAGTGTCACTGTTGGGTGGTTAGAGGAAGGGGGTACCCCACGACACCAGTCACCATAGCAACAGTGTAAAAAAAATTGGAAAAGTACTGCCACGCTCCTTGGAAAGCACGGACCATATTTGGATGGTTAGAAGAGGGGGCACCCATTTGGAATACGCATGCAATGGGTGCTGGGAAAAATAGAGGAGAAAATAGGGGGTGGGGGTACCCCTCCTTCATTACAGGTCAACCAGGTATCTTGGTGGAGCTGACAGGTGTCACGCAACCAATCTTCATGAAGTGGGTGACTCACGTGATGTCTGTCACGTCATAACTTTCATGGGGGCGAGGCCTGTCACGTGGCAATAAATGAAGGGGTAGCCCCCTACCCCTCTTGTCTTTACCCAGGATCTTTTGCGAGGGCGAGTACAAAGGGAAACGATTTCACTTGGAGCTCAATAATAATAATAATAATAATAATAATAATAATAATAATAGATCACGTGCCTCTGCTGACCTGTTGGGAATGTATGTTATTGAGCTTTTTTAAATTTTGACCAGCTCCCATGTGGCGGGAATGACCCTATGCTGACCGGTAGGGATTGCAGGCTCATATTTCAGGAAAAGGCGACGTCCATTAAGGCTGCAGGGTCCAGTCTAAAAGAAAAAGACTGCTGGCTGATAGACATTGCAGGCTCAGGCCTTAGGATAAGACCGTTGACTAGGACCAGGTCAGAAAAAAGACGGCAAACCAGCAGGCTAGGCTCTCTGGAGAAATTGGGATCGTGAGCCCTGGCCCAATGGGGAGTACTGCTGGTTAGCTCGATTAGAGAAGACCCCTGCCCGTTAAGGCTTTTGCGGGCTGAGGCTTCAGAGGAAGACTACTGACCAGTCACTAAAGAACAAATTTATGGCGTTTTCTTCCAGCGATTTTTCGCGATACCTTGCAATGCCTTGCAGCATACACAACCACCTCTAACCCTCCTCCTAGGGTGCCCTTATTTGGACGGAAACTAGACCAAGGGAGGTGCCTCACCTCCGGTCTTTGTTGATCCCATACCTTTCTCTGCCAAGCCTCTGTAGCTACACACAGCTCAGGTTAGCTTCGAGTAGCTCAAACATAAGCATTTCTCAAGACAATAATTGTAGCAAAAGCAACCTTGGAGAGCTCACGTGACAATCACTTTTATTCACGTTCGTTACAATACAATTTCATCTGGTCAACTTGGTTCACTGCAAAGTCTCATGGTCAACTTTCTTTGTCTTCTTCGTCTTCTTCCTCCTCCTCCTCCTCCTCCTCCTTCTCCTCCTCCTCCTCCTCCTCCTCCTCTTCTTCTTCGTTCTTAGGGACTGGCCGTGGATGAAAAATTCTGTTCAATAAAAATTTTCGCCTATCCACGGCTGCGTCTGCGGCCTCTTCATAATCCATATCTTCTTCTTCGTGCATGAAACGACGTAGGGTTTTCATGACTGCTTCGTGTACGGGATCACGTTTAAGACGACGGAACCACTTGAGATAGTGCAGGTACAGCCTCCGTAACTTTGCTCTGAAAACTGGCAATAAAGCATTGAAAGCTTTGGCTTGAGCAACGGCTTCAGATGCCCCCTTTTCCACTAGCCACTCCACTTGCTTTCCGAAGCGTGAACTAAGGGACTCTTTAACTTTGGCACGGAGATCTTCCCATGGATCAACGATGTCATATTCCACCTCACTGTCGTCTTCGTCCTCGGAATCGATTTCCATGTCTTCATCGTCATTTTCTTTATCCTCTGAATCCTCGTTTATGCTTCCTTCGTCTGACCCAACTTCAGACACCACGTCGTCTGGGGAGACAGTAGCCATGGTTGTACTTTCCCCTTGTTGTTGTTCTAAACGTTTCCAACAACCCCGCTTCTCGTGACGGTCTCTATTGTAGCTTCGACTGAACGGTTTTTGACAATACTGGCAAAGATGTGCCATACACTAACTCATGCAGACTCGGCGCTCTTTTACTCAAAATGAGCACCATGCACTTGGCGACTATTTATTTATGTTTGCAGTGCAACTCAATTTGAGTGAGTGACTCAAACTCATAATGAGCAATGCATTTTGAGCGCGAGTAACCCAGTTAATCGATGAGTTGCTCACCCATGTACTCATAGCGCATGAGTAACTCATAATGAGTTTTGCATGCATGCCCTACTCAGTTCCTGGGAGAGAACACTCCGAGTTGGTCTTGGAGCTCCTCTGAGGTACTCTGAGCTACTCTCTGCCCTACTCTGAGCTGCTACTCTCTGATCTACTCCGAGCTGATTACCGACTTACTATGAGTTACTCTTAGTTACTCTGAACTGCTTTGAGCTGCCCTCACGCTCAAAATGCATTGCTCATTATGAGTTACTCATGCGCTATGAGTATATGGGTGAGCAACTCATCGATTAACTGGGTTACTCGCGCTCAAAATGCATTGCTCATTATGAGTTTGAGTCACTCACTCAAATTGAGTTGCACTGCAAACATATATAACTAGTCGCCAAGTGCATGGTGCTCATTTTGAGTAAAAGAGCGCCGAGTCTGCATGAGTTAGTGTATGGCACATCTTTGCCAGTATTGTCAAAAACCGTTCAGTCGAAGCTACAATAGAGACCGTCACGAGAAGCGGGGTTGTTGGAAACGTTTAGAACAACAACAAGGGGAAAGTACAACCATGGCTACTGTCTCCCCAGACGACGTGGTGTCTGAAGTTGGGTCAGACGAAGGAAGCATAAACGAGGATTCAGAGGATAAAGAAAATGACGATGAAGACATGGAAATCGATTCCGAGGACGAAGACGACAGTGAGGTGGAATATGACATCGTTGATCCATGGGAAGATCTCCGTGCCAAAGTTAAAGAGTCCCTTAGTTCACGCTTCGGAAAGCAAGTGGAGTGGCTAGTGGAAAAGGGGGCATCTGAAGCCGTTGCTCAAGCCAAAGCTTTCAATGCTTTATTGCCAGTTTTCAGAGCAAAGTTACGGAGGCTGTACCTGCACTATCTCAAGTGGTTCCGTCGTCTTAAACGTGATCCCGTACACGAAGCAGTCATGAAAACCCTACATCGTTTCATGCACGAAGAAGAAGATATGGATTATGAAGAGGCCGCAGACGCAGCCGTGGATAGGCGAAAATTTTTATTGAACAGAGTTTTTCATCCACGGCCAGTCCCTAAGAACGAAGAAGAAGAGGAGGAGGAGGAGGAGGAGGAGGAGAAGGAGGAGGAGGAGGAGGAGGAGGAAGAAGACGAAGAAGACAAAGAAAGTTGACCATGAGACTTTGCAGTGAACCAAGTTGACCAGATGAAATTGTATTGTAACGAACGTGAATAAAAGTGATTGTCACGTGAGCTCTCCAAGGTTGCTTTTGCTACAATTATTGTCTTGAGAAATGCTTATGTTTGAGCTACTCGAAGCTAACCTGAGCTGTGTGTAGCTACAGAGGCTTGGCAGAGAAAGGTATGGGATCAACAAAGACCGGAGGTGAGGCACCTCCCTTGGTCTAGTTTCCGTCCAAATAAGGGCACCCTAGGAGGAGGGTTAGAGGTGGTTGTGTATGCTGCAAGGCATTGCAAGGTATCGCGAAAAATCGCTGGAAGAAAACGCCATAAATTTGTTCTTTAGTGACTGGTCAGTAGTCTTCCTCTGAAGCCTCAGCCCGCAAAAGCCTTAACGGGCAGGGGTCTTCTCTAATCGAGCTAACCAGCAGTACTCCCCATTGGGCCAGGGCTCACGATCCCAATTTCTCCAGAGAGCCTAGCCTGCTGGTTTGCCGTCTTTTTTCTGACCTGGTCCTAGTCAACGGTCTTATCCTAAGGCCTGAGCCTGCAATGTCTATCAGCCAGCAGTCTTTTTCTTTTAGACTGGACCCTGCAGCCTTAATGGACGTCGCCTTTTCCTGAAATATGAGCCTGCAATCCCTACCGGTCAGCATAGGGTCATTCCCGCCACATGGGAGCTGGTCAAAATTTAAAAAAGCTCAATAACATACATTCCCAACAGGTCAGCAGAGGCACGTGATCTATTATTATTATTATTATTATTATTATTATTATTATTATTGAGCTCCAAGTGAAATCGTTTCCCTTTGTACTCGCCCTCGCAAAAGATCCTGGGTAAAGACAAGAGGGGTAGGGGGCTACCCCTTCATTTATTGCCACGTGACAGGCCTCGCCCCCATGAAAGTTATGACGTGACAGACATCACGTGAGTCACCCACTTCATGAAGATTGGTTGCGTGACACCTGTCAGCTCCACCAAGATACCTGGTTGACCTGTAATGAAGGAGGGGTACCCCCACCCCCTATTTTCTCCTCTATTTTTCCCAGCACCCATTGCATGCGTATTCCAAATGGGTGCCCCCTCTTCTAACCATCCAAATATGGTCCGTGCTTTCCAAGGAGCGTGGCAGTACTTTTCCAATTTTTTTTACACTGTTGCTATGGTGACTGGTGTCGTGGGGTACCCCCTTCCTCTAACCACCCAACAGTGACACTAAAAAACAACAAATATAAGAACGTTTGAAACGCACCAATACAACGTGGCAAAACAGAGAGAGAGAGTTTGTTGTTGAAAAAATAACCAGTGTTTAATTCAAATTTTCACAAAATTTGTTTACAAAAAATTGTCATTACTTCTTGACTCACAGGTCGTGTCTGACAATCAAAATAACAAGTTTTCATTCAACATGATGACTGTGCCTCCTGCTCTCGTTTGATGTTGTTGTAGCACTGGGCGTTCGCCTGCTATGGACCTTTAATACTTGTGGACTCCCTTAGGAGGCGTTTTCTTCTTCAGCACGTCGAATCGCTGTTTTTCTGATTGGTTGTTTCACTTGATCATTTTGTCCATAAATTCGGTGTTTTCTTAACTTGTTTCTTCATTCTCAAAAAAGACGAAGAAGAGAGAGAGAGAGAACTCAGGTAAAATGCCTCCAAACATGATGACTAATGAAGAAGAAATGCAATTGACTATTGGTCATGGACATGTATTGTATACGGGGGGTGCAGACGGAACAGACACCCTAGCAGAGGAAATGGCCAGGGAATATGGAATTTTGAAGTGATTGTTCCGCCAAATCATCCCCGTGCAAAGTTCACTTCACCTGCTTCTGTCGAAGTGTTGATACAAGCCGATCCTGCCATAGGTGCTGCTGCTCACAAGTTGTGTAAACGTGTTCCAACTCACTTTTACACTCTCTCCCTCTTGCAGCGCAATTACCACATTGCCAGAAAAGCCCATACCGTCTTTGCCTTTGGAAAACTGTGTGCAGACAAAAAAAGAGTGGAAGGAGGAACTGGGTGGACTGTGCAATTAGCCATAGATCAGGGTAAAGAAGTCTTCCTGTTTGACACCAACACCAATCAGTGGTATCGGTCAGAAAATACCTACAACATCGAAAACTCCTGTCTCAAAAAAGTGACATCATTTAAACCCTGGGGCACTCTTCGACTACCCACCCTTCATCAGAGCAGTGCTGTGGTTGGTTCGCGAGACATTACTCCTGCAACAAGGGCAGCAATCAAGAACTTGTTCCAGAGAACATTCTGTCTACCCGAAAACATTGAGCAAGTAAGACTAGAGCTGGAAGGACTTCATTTGTAAAACATGAAGCGTGTTCGTTTTTCAAACCAAGTCAAAACTTACACGCCTGTCATGAGCAATAACACTTTTTATTTACTCCGATTTGAACCTCTTGTTTCGGAGGAAGACATAACTGTGAGATCTTCTCCTTTTCAATCAAAACGAAAACGACTGAAAAAATACATGCATTTAATTCATAGTCAACGAAAAGAAAAATTCAGTGACAAAAAACGTGTGCGTTTACAACAATTGTTAGATAAAGCTAATAAACATTTGTAATTGTTCTACTTGGGTTAAATAATAAACATGAAAACGTCACGCTATATGTCTTATTGGTTGTCTTTCCATATTCCCTCATAATAATGACAAACCTTACGCCAATGTCTCGATGTTTCACGCAAGTCTGGAAATTTAATATCCAAACACGTTCTCATTTTTTCAAAGTCTTTCATAAACATCGGTCTTGCCCACTTTGCCAATGTTGAAAAATCATTACAATGTCGTAAAGCAAACGGCAACACACGATGCAGTAATGTCCACGTGAGGGATTCATCCACAGTTCCTCTCTCTGAAGCGTGACGGATGCAATTTTCTTCATCGACCCAGACAAGGGTCACCAATTCAATAAAAGCCGCCACGCGATCTCTATTCAACACACGCCACGTTTCTTCTCTTCTTTCTCTGATCCTCTCGGCCAGTCGAGCCAAATGTGATCTCTCGGGTCTTGTTATTAAACGCAATGCTTCTCGTCCAAAAATATTCTGAAAAGAATCCAAACATCGCAAAGGTCTTCGACGTGGCTTCATAATTTCACCCTTACACGCTTCAGACATGAACCAAAATGACGCCGTTACCGACAAACAAACCAATGCAATCATAATTAATAATAAACCTAAGATCTCGTGACGTACGCCACGTTCTTCTCTTCTTTCTCTGATCCTCTCGGCCAATCGAGCCAAATGTGATCTCTCGGGTCTTGTTATTAAACGCAATGCTTCTCGTCCAAAAATATTCTGAAAAGAATCCAAACATCGCAAAGGTCTTCGACGTGGCTTCATAATTTCACCCTTACACGCTTCAGACATGAACCAAAATGACGCCGTTACCGACAAACAAACCAATGCAATCATAATTAATAATAAACCTAAGATCTCGTGACGTATTTCCCCTGTGCCTCGACCTCACATCGAGACCCAACATGAAAGCGAGGTTTTTTTGGAACATGAAAGCGAGGTAAATCACCCTCAACCAGCCTACATTACTACTGTCAGTTATTGTAAATCTGCAACACGCTCAACATGGGCACCAGACAGGAAAATGTAAGCAAAATACATGAAATGTCATTTTCTGTTTTCTCCGATTGTTTCAGGGCCTTCAAAATGGATATTAATTTAAATACGATAACACAGGTTGATCTGTTCGGATTCTGTAGCTAAAACTTTTTTTAAGTCGCAGAGCGTTATAGGAAACAAAATCTTATCGGCCGAATTTAACCGAGCAGCTGTTTGCTCTTCAAAAATGCTACCTGACTTAATTTCGTATTATATATGACGTATTTTATTTGTCCCTCCAAAAACAAAAGGAATTAATTTTCCTATGTTACAAAGGTTAGGGTCTGAGATGACATGCAGGCAAACATTTTCCCACGATTGAACCCGAATTTGTGAGGCGGTTATTATTTTCCGAACTGGTATTCTAGAGAAATAACTGGTTGGATGCCCCTGCCTGACTCAAGGTCCAGCGTGTGTTTTGTGCACATCTTTTGAGAGACCAAGGCCGAAGACAGAATAAAATTCTTCAGGATGTTTCTTTCCTTTGATCGGGGTCAGGTGTAAACACCTGTAAGTCGTGAAAACTTAAAGCAAGAGTAGACTTACTTTCGACATTTCTATGCATATATTTTCGTCAAGACAAGCTGAAGCAAATAAACGGGTCCATTTTTTGCACGCACTGCTTCTTTTAGACAAAAGGTTGGCATATTTCATAATTTTGGAACTGGAATGAAATCGTATTTTTCAGTTGGCCTTGTCGAGACTAAAATAGCAATCGATCTATTGTCATTTTGACGCTGGTGATAAATAGCATTCAACGTTTAGTGCTTCGATTCAGTGGGTTGCCTAATTAAAGAATTTTTCGGATGCAACGTGTATACCTGGGGGAGGCTCCTCTTTTAAAAAAAGGAAGAAAATTTTACAAGGTATCCTTAAGAGGAGCCAGCATCTCGTTTTGTGGGCAAAGTTATGACTCCAGTAGTATTTTTCCTGGATTCTACCTTAGAAGGGGCGAAAATAATTCTGGCTATTTCAGATTGTTAGTGCCTCAGTGATTACCTAATAAGAAAAGTGTTCACAAAGAAAAGCCGAGTTCTAGGAGGTATCTCTGTATTGTCTTTGGCAGACAGCTAGGCGACACCATTTAAATTATCCCTCAAGGGTAGATTGAAACTATTGTTTAATATTTTTCACTACTTAAACTTTAAAAATAGCCGGCCCCGATCTAAACCAATTTCAGAGTGGCCAGCTCTGATATTTCAATGTTGCTTACAGTAAACAGGGTAAAGAAGGCATATAGCACAGAGAATAATAACTTTTATGTCCTTAAAATGACCCGCCTATGAACAGATTTGGGAGGTACAGTCATTGTCTTAAGCCGCAGTTTCAGTCAGACCTTGTTTAAATAACCGGCCCACAAAGGTTAAGATTCCTGTATCGTCAGATTAATTCATGAGCGACAGAGCCGAGTAGAGTATTTGGAGATGCTGTTGTGCACCGTTGATGTGCACAGTTTAACCCAAGTTTACATGTTTGACTGATTAAAATCTCGCGTCATTGATTTCTCAGTACTTAGAAGAGATTTTCCCAAGCTAATACAGCGGATCATTTTTAGCTAGAGGGTTAAATTAGTTTTACAATTTACAATTAACCATGCTCAGACAAAAGGAGACGTCTCCTGAAAATAAAACAAAGTTAGATGCAAGCCCCAAATATATTATGTAATATTCCAATATTATTTGCAGTTTCCCGAATAATTTCTCGAGGCTCCCGATTCCCGTCAATATCTTCAGATTCACGAATAAATTTTGCGGTTCTCCCGAAACAAATATTCTTAGAGTTAGCACCCCCCGTAAAACGTTCCCTTTTAGGTAGCACATACCCAAGGGTTCAGTTAATTTTGCCTTCGCATTAATCTGCTCTGTGCCCTTTTAGGTAGCACATACCCAAGGACACAAGTAAATTTGCCTTTGCGTTAATCCGCTCTGTGCCTTTTTAGGTAGCACATACCCAAGGGTACGGTTAATTTTGCCTTTGCGTTGATCTGCTCTGTGCCCTTTTAGGTAGCACATACCCAAGGGTAGGGTTAATTTTGCCTTTGCGTTAATCTGCTCTGTGCACTTTTACAAAGCACATACCCACGGGTACGGCTAAAATTAATCTGCTCTGTACGGCTAATTTTGCTTTCGCAGCATATAAATACGCACAAGAATCAATCGCGCGCTCGTCACGATTCTACGCAGCTGACGATTTCCGTTCGGTTAAACGGGCCCGCGGTAACCGCAGAGCAAGAAAAGTTTTTAGCGGACGACCAAATAAGAGGAAATAAAAAGAACGCTGCTAAAATTGGGCCCGATAGAAGATTATATTGCGCGCTTTATTTTCCTTTTATTTTTCTCTTCTCTGTTTGCCAACAGGTCTCAATAAATTGTAGTTATCTGTCAACATCGTCATATTTTGCAGCAAGAAGCTAACACCTCGTTTCATTCTTATGAATTCTTAAGGTGACAAATCATGGCGTTAAGCTACTGTTAATATTAACTGAGGGGGGATTCAATCCCCCTTCAGCTAATTTGCATAACAAATCCTGAAGCGATCAAAGCCCGTCATGCAGATATTTCAGTCCGGTCAAAACCAACACTGCTCGGCGGAAGTTTCCTTCTATACCTACGATACTTTTTATGTGGACCCTTGTCCTATCGTGCGTGCGTGTGTGTACTAATCGATGGGCTTAACTGCAGAATACGTCATCCATCCCGTGGGCCATAGCGAAATACACACCTTGTGAGCCTTACACGACGTATTTTGACCGACCAAACCAGTCGACCCTCTTGACACGACTGCTCTAACTCGACTTCGTCGGTTAAAAATGCACTGAACTTGTACCCCATTCAGTGCACTGATCAGGCATATCAGAGGAGTACTGCTTAGTCCACTGCACTACACGGATCTTATAGCCATAGATCTATGCAGATAGGGTCAAAATTGTACAACATGTTTTAATCAACTTAAAGCTATGGTCTAGTTTGAGCTAAACAATGTACCTGAGTTAATTCACACCAAATTGACACCCCACCAACAGCAGTATTATCAGTCAAAATAAAGTACAGCTTTGTTGGTGTCAGTCGTAGAGCACACATCTTTGCCATCCGAGATATGGTTCCTAAGACCCCTGTGCAAGCAAGAAAAACACACAGTGACTGAGATATCATGACCATCCCAAATACTATCATCATTATCTTCTCCACCACCATCACTGTCATCATCACACCCATGGTACCAGACACCTGCAAGTGTTAGTGCAGGTATGTCCTGCCAGATCTACAGCAGGACAAAAGTACTCCCCTCTAGCCAATATTAATTTTCATTTCATGAAATACTAGCATCCCTTTGCATCCCTGCAACTGAAAGGGTAGCAGCAGAGATATTCCATTTTATCCCTCCATCCCCAAGCTCAAAGGATGAATTCTGCCTATGGATAACATACATTTCTTTTAATGAGAGTTAAAGAATATAGACAATAATTTGGTTCTTGTGGTCCGATTGTTCCAAACTTCATTAAGAGGTGGGTCTAAAAAATTAGTCTAAGACGAATGCACTCTAGAGCGCAACTCAGACCAATGGAAGCAAAGGTAAATTAAATGGTCCACACGTGGATTTGGGACGAGCGTAAAGTTTTGTGGTTTTTGATAAGTTCTGGTAATATTAAAGATTCAAAATACTTTGATTGCTGTATAAAAAAGTTGGAAACTACAAGTTTTCACAGTTCATGAAGGCCAAAACATTACGACAAGTTACAAGTGTGATGGGACATGTTGGTTGACATGTGGTTGTGCTTACTCAAACATAATGACGTGAAATCTCGACAACTCGAATCCTTGCATCTTGAAATTCTCGCTAAATCAAATCAAAAGCATTTGACCTTACGTACTTTTACCTTCATTTACACTTCCGATAACTCGATATCTCGAAACGTTTTACATGTGTTTTACCTAATGGCTCACAAGTCACATTTTTTCTTGCAAGACTGGTTCGTCGTTCATGCCAAATGTGCATTTCTTAGAACTGCATAACGTCATGGAGCAAAGTGTAAAAAAAAAGCCAGAGACACCTTGCATGATGACATAGGGCAAGCCGTTTTACAAATGCTCATCCAATTAAAAGTCTCCAGTTCCCTATAGATCTGGACTGCAAGTAAGAAAAAAGTTTTAAAAAAATAAAATGAAAGTGAGCTGGTTAACCTGTATGTGTACCACAACAGAACAACCGTATCTTTTTCTCTTTTGCGTTAAAATGTGATGGCTGGAGTGCTACTCGTTATTTACAGGACATTACAAATCAATAATTTCGATATTTTATAAAAATCGATTGTAATCGATATTAATTCATACTAATTAATTGTTAATATCACTCACTCCTATCGCTGACTTATTTAAAGAAAAGAACACTAATTATAACATAGAGGTCCATTTACACATGCGATTTTTGGTAGAATTTTTGTCGCACTCTCCAATGCAACTATTACTATTGTCGTAAGTGTAAACTAGCAGCGATTTCACTGCGACTTCAGTGCAATAATTATTTGCTGCAATTTCCCCCAAATCACCGCCAAGTTGCATCAAGTTTCAAACATGTTCGAAACCTCTGCGACACCGCAGGGACAAATCACGCAGAAATCGCCGCTAGTTTACACCTTCAATTTTTATCGAGTGCGATAAAAATTGCACTGAAAAGTGCGACAAAAATTGCACAAAAAATCGCATGTGTAAATGGGCCTTAATTAAGGGACACAAATATGCTCTCTTTACCTAAAGTTAGCCGGAGGAAACAGCCGACGTTTCACGAGGTCACCACTTGAGCCCTCACAAAACAACATCTGAGTAACAAGCGCAGAAATTCCATACTGATGACCTTCACTACCCAGATCTTGGTAGTGCTTCTGATTGGTTGGAATTTTCTTTCAACCAATCAGGCTAACCTAAAGTAAGCAGGACTAAGTATGGTCTTAGGCAACTATTTTAAAACAAATTTTTAAATTCTAGTAGCTTGTAAAAATTGTTTCTCTTTTTTATAATAATAATAATAATAATAATAATAATAATAATAATAATAATAATTAACAATTATTCTACGAGGGCGCGCTGGATATCGAATGATAGATAACCAACGAGGCGCGTAGCGCCGAGTTGGTTATAATCATTTGATATCCAGCAAGCCCGAGTAGAATAATTGTTTTATTAAAAACTTAACCACTATTAAAAAAAGAAAAATCAGAAAGAACGGGAAAAATAAGAAAAGAAATTTAAACGGAACAAGAATCGATCACATGACTGAACGAAAAAGGCGCCAAAACCTTGCGAAGTGTTGCACCGTTTCATTGCAAAGCTGAATGAATCAATGAAAACTGCTCGAAAGTGAACAAAGTAGCACACGTTTTGGAAAAAAATCTTCTAATTATTGGCTCTGAAATATGGTACATGTTTGATTTTTCCTGAACATTGTTGTAATCATCGTTCAAAGTGGATTGAAGCTGTACAATTTCACCATATAGCTGCTGGAGTTGAAATTGAACAAGTTTGTAATCTGTTCGCACAACGGAGCCATCATGTGCGTGTTTGATCGAACTGAAGACAGAACAAATTTGAACAGTTGAACTTGAAGAGGTATTTTCTATGCAGCTCAGAAGCAAGATTACTGTAGTGAGGAACATTAGAATTCACCATCATAGTTTGTTAAACGCAAAGCGCAAAATGCAGTTGTTCTCGGTTTAGAGGTTGCGGACGGAATGGTAAAAACAACATTCAAACAACTGGAAAAGCGATTCAACCCCGTTTACATGGCGTCCAATTTCTATCTGAGAATTTGGACCTGTTGGAACACAGAGCTACAACAAGTGCAGGTAAACCAGTGTCCCGATTTTGCATGTTAAAGCCGAAAAACAATCTCGCCCTTCCTTCCTTCTTGGTAGTTTGCAGCTGTATTTTTTTAGCACTTGCTTAGACTGCTTCATGATTTTCGCACCGACTCGCCATGAATGTGTAATAATTTGTATTAAATGCTCCAGCCCCATTTCATTGTGTTTTATTTTATGTCTTGTCTTGATATTTTGAAGTGGAAATCCTTTCTGATAATACCTAACAATTCTTCAATTTCAATGATCCACGTGATGATCGATGAAAGAAATTAATTGTAAACACAACGCTTTATGCTTAAATTTCTATTTCTGCACAGTTTCTTCAAACAATTTTGACTTGTGTTAGACGAAGCTGTTGGTGATGCTTGTTGGTGACGTTGTTGCAATTTCTGCTTAATTTAAATTTGCTGGCAAGTGATTTTTCTCATCCATTTTTCTCGCCGGGTTGCTCGCGAGGAAAAAACTTTCAGCTCACTTTGTTCATTTTGTTGTTGAGTGTTCATTGACTATATTTGGTCGCAGCAGGTATATGAGCTGATAGCCTAGCTCCGTTGAGCCAATCAAAATGCTAGAAATCCAATATACCTAGTCCAGTTTTTAATAATTAATAATAATCACCATCATCATCATCTTTATTTACCCTGCAGAATGGATCAGCTGATACAGCATTCTCTATCAGCTGATGTGGTCAAACTACAAACACAGCAGATTTCTACCCATTGGATATCATGCAGGCAGGTGCAGTACCATCTAGCAGTAGACTGAACGAGGGAACAAGATAATAGACCGCTGTAAACAATTCAATCTAATTCTAGAATAAACACGAAGAAAAGATCAAGGTACTCACGTGTAAAATGCTGAATGCAGTTTATATCCACAATCTTTGCTCGAAACCGCATGTTGGCCAGTTGTTATGGAAGATTTAAGCGAGGAAACATGCGATTCAGTCTAACTTAAAACTACCGCCATTTTGAAAACTACCCATTGTACACCGCAACAGTTTTTGTCACTCTGGGACTGACCAATAAAAACGGGAAATTATCTACGGTGGGGTGGGGGACTGCTTCTCATCAAATCCTCTGAACAAGTGAGTGCAGGACCAAGAGTCTGCATTTTTGCGTTTTCACTCACTTCCAGGATATTTCTTTCCGTTGGTTAGGCCGAAGATCTTCGGCATGAGTCTTAAGCGAGTTGGCCGTGGACCCTCGGTGTGTCTTGTCGGGGAGCGGGGAAACAAGAACCACTCTCCCCCTCCCCCCCCCAAAAAAAATAACAAACCTACACTTGCGGCTGCCGGTTAGTTTAATTTTCCGCCCACACTAAACATGAATTAGTTACGGGGGACACGTCGTATATTTTGCGTTTGTGAAGGATGTAGAAAAATTCTTATATGAGGATAAAACCAGTGTTAAAACGTAAGAATAACAACTTTAGGATAATCAACGAGCGATCCTGGAATAACGCAAATACAGGAGACTTTCGCTGGCAATCCGATACTTTAAGGAACTGGTAACCAGATGTTACAATCAAGGTCAAACGGGTGAGTGAATGAACGAACGAATGAACGAACGAACGAACGAACGAACGAACGAACGAACGAACGAATGGATGAATGGACGGACGGATGGACGGATGGACGGATGGACGGATGGACGGACGGACGGACGGACGGATGGATGGATGGATGGATGGATGGATGGATGGATAGATAGATAGATAGAATCTTTTATTTTCCCACGGAATTTTATCAAATTAAAATATACAACATATTAAAATTTGTTTTATATAAAATCCGTATACGATATTATCTCAGTAAAAGTAATTACACTTAATTAATTAATTAATTAATTAATTAATTAATTAATTAATTAATTACAATATACTGCGATATAAGTATAATGTGAAATTACTTTGAGGCATTGCTGGTGCCGGTAGAGTAGGAGTCCAGTTTACACACAAACCTTTTAAGGGAACTTTTATCTTTAACACTTGGAGGCAAATCATTCCATAGCTTAGCTCCAGAAGAAGCAAAACTATGGATGGATGGATGGATGGATGGATGGATGGATGGATGGATGGATGGATGGATGGATGGATGGATGGATGGATGGATGGATGGATGGATGGATGGATACAATTTAAAGCCGACACCTTTGAAAGCCGAAGGATGGTAACAGCACATACCGCATAGAGACCTATAGAGACTTCTGTTTACAGTGACCTGGCTCCGTGACCGTGGGTTAAACGTTCCAATACTCCTTTTTCTCGTGTCCGACAGTGAGAGGGCCTATTATAAGATACTGAAACGAGAGGTAGCCAGAAAAAGAATTCATTGCGCATGAGAGCAAAGTTGAAATGTAAGCATGGTTTTAAATATATGTTATCCGGATAATCGACACCGTTACAGGTGTAAAATGAACCATTCTTGTGTTTTCTTTGATATCACGTAAATACCGTAGGGACTGAAAATGATCTTCACTTTAAAATCTCGTAAAAATTAACACTTCGGCAAAGTGTCCTAAACATGAATGTCAATAAATGATTAAATTCTGAACTTTTTCCAGAAACAGCGATTACAACTTTGAGTAGCATTTCAAATAAAAATGCGTGCAATTTATTGGAACGCCACTGGGTGGACTAAATACAAGTATTCGCGAATTATATGTACTGAAATATCAGTGGAAGTCTGCGGATGAAAAACCGATTCTGTCATTATTTCCTGCTTAAATGAATTTACAATCCTACGTGCTCTAAAAAAAAAGACTCCGTTAAAAACTTTCTTCAAGCGAGCTTTTTGAGTTTCCACTCAAAACCGAAAAATTTTGAAAATTTCTGAAATCTTTCTTAGACTCAGTTTCCTTTCTGATCGTCGTTGGTTATTTCCAGCTCGTTTCCGTTAAAGTGCACCTAGCCCCAAAATACTTTTTTCCGCTAAAATAAAATCTTTGCACCCGTTCGAAACGCATTGCGCCTTTTTTTACGAAATCCCACTCAGTCTTGACTTTTTGTACGCTGTAAAAGTTACGAAATCTAGCCATCATCTGTTACATGACCGAGCTAGTAAGGGGCATGGGTTTATTTCCCATGTGACATCACAAACTGGTTTGTATCTCCTTAAGACTTTGTAAACATGCATGCAAAGCAGTTTGTGACGTCACATGGGGAATAGACCCATGCCCCTTCTGATTCGGTCGTGCAACAAATGGTGCTTACTTTTTCGTAAGTTTTGAAGCCCATAAAAAAAGTCAAAAACTTTAAATCATGGCTAACTGTTTTTGAAATAGGTGCAAAGTTTAATATTAGTGGAAAAATATTTTGGGTTTAGATGCACTTTAAACTGTTGCTTGAGTAGGTTGGATGAATTTTTTTAAATAGCATTTGCTGAGAATAGATCGACTTACCTCTTCGGGAATCAATGATTCGATATCTCTGGGACGTTTGGTTGTAGTTCTTTAGCCGTTCAGGAGTGAGGACCCAAGTGATGTATTGTGCATGAGTTGTGGGACATAAGTATGGATAGTCACAAAAGTCACATGCCTTTTAGGGTGGATGCGGTTCACACTATAACGGGCGGGATGAACAATTATTTTTACTTGGTGCAATGAAAACAAATGACGCTCGGTAGACCGGCCGGGCAAGGAAAACCTACGTCACTGGCTGTGATTCTAGCACTATTGCTATCTTGATACCAAGTTGCCCAGATGGATGGACTGGCTGTGATCAAAAATTACTTTTATATCGCGACATGTGATCTACTCCTAAGCGTGCGCTCTGTAGAATTTTACCCCCAAGTAACTGAGTACGCGACGTATAAAAAACAGACAACTGTGTTGGAGCAATTTGGCCACGGAAGTGGCAGGTTTAATTGAATCAAGGCTAAAATACCAACACAGCGATAACTGTAAACCGAAACTTATTTTTAGCAAAAGTGGGGCAACAAACAACGCCCCTATAAGAACTAAACAGAAATATAGCAACAAAGTCACGTAATGGCTGGCGAAAGGGGAGGAGGCGGGAAAGACTTGTTCTAGATACGGACGCTTTGATGGCAAGGGAAAGAAGGACTAAACTAACGAGGAATCTTGCCTTATAACCAAGAGGGAAACGCCCTTGAACCCCATTCGCCAAGCTTTACGCAACCTTTGTACCATGCACGTGCTAGCAACAATGGACCTTATGATTTATCACGCGGGCATCATGTCGCGACATAAAGAACATTATGTGTTACCATAATGTTCGCTTTTCATCCTACCACGCCTACCACCTAATTTCGGACAGCTTTTTACTCCAGCAGTTCTCGTTTGGGGATGTATTGTGCATGAGTTGTAGGACATCAGTACGGACAGTTTCAAACCATGCGTTTTGGGGTGGATACGGTTGACACAGCAACGGGCGGGATGAACAATTATTTTACTTAATAATCATAATAATTATATGATAATAATAATAATAATAATAATGACAACAATAATAATAATAATAATAATAATAATAATAATAATGACAACAATAATAATAATAATAATAATAATAATAATGACTTTAATACAGGATCCACAAAGTGGCTCTTCGCCTGTACAGTAAAAACTATCTATCTAACTAATATTCTAACAATTATAATTGTAATAACAAATGAATTCTATGGGAAGTGGTTTAAAAAAAATAGTTGTAAAACATTTATACCTAATCGTACCTTTTTGGTACGCTTCGGCGGCATATCAGGCGAGTTTGGTCGAGCCAAAATACCCATGGTGAGACCAAACGAGCTTGATATGCTGCCGGAACGTACCAAAAAAGGTGCGATTAGGTTTACCGTACCCAAATTCGTCCTAAAACCCGGCGTTTTTTTTTTTCAGTTACCGTGATCAGTCAGGCGTTGTAGAGCGACACGTATTTACACTTTTCTGGTCGTCAATACTCTTCTCTAACTCCTCATCTGCCATTTTATTTAATTCTTTTGTTTGGAGTTTTATTTTCTGAATCTTGGAAGTCAACGTTAAGAAAGAAATTTGGAAAATCCGGCTCTATTTAGAAACCAAAAAAGTTTCAGCGCTGTCCGTAAAGTTCACGCGAGCGCCCGCCAGTGTAGCCGCTTCCAATTTTGGCGCGAAATTGTATTTTTTCCCCTCTCTTACCGTTAAACAAATTACTTTCTCGTTTAACAAATGTAATAGTTGTACGTTTCGTTGTATTTCTGTTGTAATTTTCGCCTCTAAAGTCTGCAAAAAAATGCGAGTTTCACAAACTGTCCATGATATCGTAGGATATCAGGTCAGTGACTTGATATCGTAGAAAATCATGACAGTAAACAAGGCTTCTGTTTGGCTAATTCACAATTTGGGTACGGTAATAAAAAAATCAATATTCTGATTTATGACATCAAAATATCAATGTGTCACTGAAATAGAGTCAAATTACTTGGGTGCAACGAAACTAACTGAAGGTGGGTAGACCGACAAGAAAAACCTACGCCACTGGCTGTGATCAAAAATTACTTTTCATTCTACCACACCATTTTTTAGCTGATTTCGTGACAATTTTTTACTCCTGTAATTTTTGTCTGGGGATGAAAGTGCTAAAGCGGGTTCAAGCTTTCAATTTTATAAATTCTAATGAGGGTTTTTCCCTTCGGGCAATTCAAAACAGATACAATTTAAAGCAGAGCCGAAAGATGCTAACAGCACATATGGAGACTTTCGTTTACTATCAACTGGTTCCGTGACTGTGGGTTAAAAGTTCCAATAATGCTTTTTCTTGTGTCCGAAAGTAAGGGCCTGTTTACAGGAAAGTGGGGTACCCCACTCAACCGGGGCTGTAAAATCGTCGCCTTTGCAATCTGTACAACCCCGGAGTGTCGGGCTGAGGTTCCGAACTTCTATGGCGCGGCTGCTAAGTACGTAAACAGACAAAATGGCGGGCAAAGGACGTATTCTTGCGATTAGTGCGATCTTTGTTTTTCTAGCAACCATAGCAGCGTCTATCCATAATTGGGCCAGGACGTCATGGTAGCCCACCAAGAGAAAATAAGGCGACAGAGAGGGACTCTGAGGGCGTTGGCTGGGATATGTCAATTCCACAAAAGTTATTTATAGATTGGCTTTTGAATGGAAGTCTGTTTTCCGTAACGTCCGCATAAATATTATTTCCCTTGTTTTTCGAAGTCGTTTTCATCGACAAAACGTAACACCACTTGGTCCGCCATTACAAGCAAAATTTTGAATGGTTCTTCAAAAACCAGATCGAGGTTGCCTTTCTGCGGACGTCTTGAAAACAGACTTCCGTTCCAAATGGCTGTCTAAAAATAGCTTTACCGAACTTGACTTATCCCAAAGCCTGGACTGGCAGTGTCCCTCTGTGTCCCCTTATTTTCTCTTGTAGCCCACATATAGGGCAAGAACGTCATGCTAGCCCACATATAAGGCACTAATGTGAAGGTAAGTGAGTACAAGTGAAGGGAGGTGAGTACAAATGAAGGAAAGTGAGTATTGTGAGTAGTGAAGGAAAGTGAGTATTGAGGAAAGTGAGGATTTTAATGTTATTAGTGCCTTATATGTGGGCTAGCATGACGTTCTTGCCCATGATTGTACCTTACTTGTTGGCAGCCATGTTGTTTTGGCGGGCATTGGCGCGCAAATTTGAACTTAAAAAGACCAGGATGAACCCCACACGAGGTAGCCGGTTTACTCCACCTCAAGCGTTTACTTGGAGAAAAGTCACCCCGGCTGACCGGGCAACCCGTCTTAGTGGGGTACCCCACTTCTCATGTAAACACAATAAGAGAGATTATATGGAAAGACTCAGGACCTCACCTAGCCGTGGTACTTCACCTTCCTGAAGTCCCCCACTTCCATACAAACAGGCCCTAAGAAGGCCTGTTATTAATAAGATACTAAAGGAAAAACTAGCCAGAAAAAGAATTCATTGCACATGAGCGCTAGGTTGAAATGTAAACATGGTTTTTTGAAAATATAATACATGGTAGTCGCTCCACAGTATAATCCTTAATGCGCAAAAACTTTTAAAGCAGAAGATAATGACGCTAACCTACGAGCGCAGTGAAGTTTTTGTTTTCAAGCCTACGTTCAAGTTTATTTGCACCGCGGGAATGGCATGTAATGTCATGCAATGTTAGAAAAATGATAGGTGATAGGTACTTATAAAAACTTTCTTTTTCTGATATTTTTGATACGTTTAACAAAGAAACGTTTTAAAGTTGTACCTGCCTCATGAACATTTACTCCGCTTTCATTCGACCACTGTTAAAATATGCTCCCCCCCCCCCCGCTTTGAGATTTAAAATAGAATCAAATTAAATCAAACAAATAGAAGTCACTGCTCCATTCTGTCCATTGAACTTAATTAAGGGACTGTTCAGAAAGTCTCCCGGCGAAAACAGGCATTTTTGAAGGATAATTAGGATTTAGGACTGCAGCCTTCTTTTGGACATTGCTTCTAAATTTTAAAATGTATCGTGTTTGAAAATTACAAAGTAAACTTATTTAAAACTGTAAATGGTTTGAACCCAGGAGTCATACCATAAGTCGGTAAATTATGATCGTCCGGATGAGTGTAGTCCTGAGAAGGGCTGCTGTGATGACATTGACTATTTTTAGACAGCCTAGAAACAGTTACCACACCACATGTCATCACAAACAGTCCTTCTCAACACTCACCCGGACGATCATAATTTACCGACTTATACACTTATTTACTTTTCGAAATTGCTTATTTAGAAAGAACTGTTTGCAAACAGTGCGAAGCCAGAAGTGTAAGGGCATTTGTCAATTGAATACGCAGGTTTTATGAGGTATAAATGGAACATTTTACTGAGCGGGCAGAATATAAGCATCATTCAAGTGCTTTATATTAGACTACGAGCAGTCTCTCTTTCTGCTCTGGGATAGATGAGAGAAACGAACAAGCTTTCAAGCGCGAAAATCGTCTGCCGCGCTGAAATGTGACGGGCGTGTCTAGCGGCGCAACACACGCGTCGCGTTTCAAGGCGGCAGACGATTCAACGCGGCAGGCGATTTCGCGCTCGCTCCTCGACTATTCCCTGCGCGGAAAGAAATACTGCTCGTAGTCTAGCTTTTTACAAACATATTTACGAGGATAATGGAATGGCGAGGCATCTGCCAGCGAGTGAATTCAGCTTTTTGGGAGCGGATTTTTTTTTAAATGTTAATGCGAGCACAGTTGGCATATATCTATCTGTCTCTTCAGTCCAGTAAAATTACTGGAAGACTAACTTGTGTAGATCAGAACAGGAATTGCAGTTTTGTAATTGATCATTAATTTCAGTGACAAAATTGTTTCATGCCACCGTGCACACGCTGTTGATATCCAAGAGAGACTGGAAACGACATGGACGATTTGGAGTAGAAACTGTTTTAAAGCCGGCAATCGTAGCCCTGGCTGAGCAATGCGAAGAGCTAAATTCACTGTGAACGTTTATTTTGAGATCCATACACCGTGATTCTTTAGAAAATATCTTTAGTAAGAGGCACGTTCTCGCTCGTTGTAACCTGAATTTTTTTCTCAATTTCTTTTTTTTTTTTATCAAAGTAGTTAAACATCCAGAGCCATCAGATGGACTGAACAACGTTTAAGATGGGTCTCTTAAAAGTAAAAAGTGAATAGAAGTCTTTGACAAAAAGTCATCACTTGATCAAAGTCTTTCATCCAAAGACGTTGGTGAATTACCACTTGTGGTATGTATAATACTTTCTTGAAGTAAAAAGGTTGTTGTTTCTTTCACACGAAAAAACCCAAAAAATGTGAAAATTTGATTAATTGTACTAAAGCAGCTGGGCGTAGCCTCATAAACGATTTGTTGCTTTAAGCTTTGACTCCCAAACTTCGGACAAAGTCTTGATGTAAGAACATTGAAATGAGTCTGAAAACGTGAGTCGTCACACCAGTAATTTATTATGAACCCTTCACAAGAACAGTAAATTATAAAGTCGTGTTGACACCACAATAACAAAACACATTCTTGATGATGCGTGCGAAGGTCTTCAGACTCTTACATATGCATCTGAAAAAAAGAAAAACACAATCATTAGTACTTTCAGTGACAACTTTCTCTAACTACAGTGAGTTCATATCTCATTTCAGCCCTTAACATAGATTCATGCCACTAAGGCAGTTCAAGAGAATAAAGGAATTGATGAGCAGGAAATCTTGTTTTGATAGTTCTACAGACTGATAGTTCTACAAGTTGTTGCAACTACTGACTCAAAATTATAAGGAGAATTTTGACTGATGATGCCATTTGAAATGAATTTCCACATGCAGATAAAGCTAGCAAAGCAAAAATTGTAACTTCCTCTTTGAGTATAGTACTAAATTTTCTTTCTCACCAGCGAAAATTCGTGCCGTTTTAGTTTTGGTGACTAACTTTTATTCACTGAGGTATACTGACTATTTCTCGTTCAGCTTTACTGCAATTTCTTCACACAAAAAGAAATCGCTTTCAAAATTCCATCATGGTTTATAAATTTACCTCCCTTACTGGGTGACCAAAATGAATGAGAGATTTTGACAGGTTGTCGATGTCCAGTAAGAACCTATAATAATTAATGCTAAACGTGTTTGTCTTGAACGTTTTTTTCACTGTATACTTAATTATAAGATAACAATACTTTATGAGCCAATAAATGTTTGGTACACCAAAAATTGCAGAATACTTATTTGTACCATGTAAAACTCAAATTTTCACGTAAAGAGTAAACCATTAATTAAAATAAGAGTCTCTTACAAGTGAAGAACACGACTTGGGATTTTTAATCTAGTCAGCACGGAAGGGATCCTTTTTCCTTGCTTCTTTGTCATCCTGATGTTCCTTAAACATGTTCACTGGCCCTAAAAGTGAACGGAAAATAATAAGCAATTATTGGACGAGGTTGAGCAAAATATCGTGATTTTTCAGTGGCGAGCAGATCAATTATTTGCCGATGCCGAAGGCAGAGGCAAATAATTGATCTGCGAGACACTGACAAATCACGATATTTTGTGAAATCGAGTTCAATAATTGTTTTATCATTCAATAAGACAATGTGTTTTTGCGCTTGTTTCACAATTATTTATTCCTGCACAACGTGCGCGCTTTCATTTCGTTAAAAACTTTAATATTCTGCAAAAAAAAAATACAAAATTAGTAAATTCCGCTTTCGCCAATAATTGATTGCTTTAAAACGAATGCATCAACTGATTTGCCAAAAAGTTCAACGTTCAAAAGGAAGATTCAGACTTTTTTCTTCAAAATTTTTAGTCAAAAATCGCAGAAGTTCCGCACTTTAATGGCTTACTTGCCCGCGTTTGAGTTTGAGCTCTGAACAGGTGACTCAACTACGCACGAGCAGAATTATTCGCAGCAAAACAACTTCGCACCGTAATGCGCATGAGCAGACAGTTATTCGTAGGCAGTTATTTGCAGTGACTTAATGGTCTCTCGGCCAATTAAAACGCCGGATAAAATAACGTGAATGATAACAGTTATTATTGCTACATAGGTATTATATTTCTCATCGTGCAGAATGCCTATTGTTCTCGGGACATTTACATCCAGTTCAAGAAAGTTTGTAGATCTGTCATCTCGCCGTTATTATTCATAGACGCTTAGACAGAGCTTAAGTGATTGGTTGCCATGAATGCACGGGGATGCTCATTATCGTGATGTAGGCGGCAAACTAAACAATGAAGGAAGCGCGCTATTGTTTCGTCTTTTGTTTCGTAAAATGGAATATATGCGCATATTTCGCGTAGAACATTTCATGGAACGGTTTTCCATTTTTATCCGCTATTGCATGGGCATTTTAGAGTGGTTTCGTCCGGGCAAAAGTTACAACAAAGAAAAAAAGCCATGTCGAATCATCACTGGGCGAGGGAGATGATTGTGTCGTAAATAAATTCAGCATTTCGCTTGTTTGTGGTTTACGTGCTTAAGCGGCAGACACTGTAATGTTTTGTTTCTGTCTTTGGGAGCTTTTTAACTTTTATGTGAAACAAAACAGCGGGTGAGTGTTTACATTCCCTAACAGAGCCATAAATCTAAAGCCAAATATGAGAAATAACGCACGCAGTTTGCTAACAGGCTATTAGGCCATCAGTTCTTATAAAGCATCCAGTCTTTAATTTTGAAAGCTATTCGTCAATTCGTATCACACGACGGAGTAACCTCCAATAAAGAGATAGTACACATCTCCCCACCGTGTCTATATAAAAACATCACTTTAGCGTTCTCCCGTTCAGTCTTCGCTCGATTTACTGTACATCCCGCCAAGAAAAAAAACTGACCGTTTCTAGCTAAAAAGCAAGATTTTAAAAACCCAACAAGAATGAAATTTGCCAGCTTGGCAGATTCCAACGTCGCGGTCTTCCAAGAACACTAAAGAATAGTATTTGAAGGATAATAAATATACAATGACCGCCATGTAGCTTAAAAGTATGCTGTCACTCAGACGTTCACAGCTTTCCTCGTCCTTCGTTTTGGAAACTAATAATGTCTACAGACAAATATCCAAGCGTTTTCCCGCGCGAAATAAAGGGGAATTGTGTAGGTGTTCTATGCATCCAAAGCCGTTCGAAAGTCTTTTTCTTTATTTTTCTATCGTTGATTTTTTATTTAAGCGGAAAACTTTACTTAAGCAAACATTGTATGCCAATGAGATTAAACTTACTTTTAAACATTCCATGTTCCCTGCGAATGTTGTCATTCAACTTTCTCTGCAACTTTTCTGCGCGTGGAGAAAACAATTCGGAATAAGTAACAGCTAGGGTGACTCCTTTCCAAACTGACCGGATGCAACGCCTTATAACTATGTTTTGAATAATTTTTGCCAATTCAATTGACGGTCTAAACGGATGGGCAAACGAAAGGATAATACAAGTAACCCCCGAATTACATTACATTCGTTTGATAATAGTTTCCTTTTGAATCACCTCTGGAGACACCATAGAGAACCGAACATGGAAAAAATCCTTTGACCGCACAAAATGAGGAATTTATGACCTCCGTTTCCTCCCCATTTCCCTCCCTCTTCGGAGGATGAACTGATTACTACAACGTTTTACTGTCACTGTCCTATAAAATTGCAAAAAACTTGCTTGGGTGTACTTCAGTGTACTCACTTTTCAATGCCAGATCAGGTCGCTTCAACAAGATATAGTGCGAGTTCACAGAGACAATCAGAAGAGCAAAGATGATAATACAGGCAGACTTCATGATAAATGGCAGCAGCGAAAGGTGAAATAATCTAGTCTGATAATCTGGAAAGGAAAAGCACAAATACTAGCTTTAAGTGGGAGTTTTGTATTCAATGCAAAGCCTATACAAAAACTCATTTTCATCGCAAGATACACCCGAAAAGAATATCGACAGAGCAGCATTAACACTAACAGGAAAATTTTTTGAAGTATCCTGAAATAATTTATGACCTAAATGCACTTCCCTTCCCCACCCCCCCCCCAAAAAAACAGGCATTCTAGAAGTAAAATGTGCTACAGCTTATCGGTTACCGAAAGACTTTACCTCTAACAACGAAGTCTCAGGTCGTGAGTTGAACCGGGCGAAGATCAGTGGTACCGCGCGGAGTGATCTGTTTCAATAAAAGAAACTCCGCCTTGCATTGTAATGTGTCTTATTCTGATAGCCTTCAGTTGGCTAACGTGTGGTAGCTTTCCGGACTCCCGTGCTCTTTTTCATTGGTAAAAACGAGTCGAAAACTCATCTGATTGGTCTCCAACGACTTGCGGAGATCCCGAGCAGTGTTTCCAGTGTATGGAGTGATCAATGAGAGCAACTCGTTTTGGTATGTGAGCACAATCTCCATTGGTTACATCAGGTAGTGGCTATTTGTTCCTGTTTTTTCATTTATTTACTATTATTATTATTATTATTACTTGTATTTTAATTTTTAAATTTTACATTCCTAAAAGTATTGTTTATATCACTGTAAGTTTTGTATTTCATGTTTTTTTTTTTCGTCATGCGTTTTATACACGAGCCTCTAGCTCGGATATGCGGGGCAACCCCATAGATTTTTTCTGGTTTTTGTTAAGTACGCTCTCGTGATCATTACGGATTGTAATTAACTTAATGTGAGAGCCTTGCCGTAGTGTGATTTAGTAAGAGGAAAACCCGATAAATGTGTCAGGCTTGAACAAATTCTGCCCACATAACTCTGAGCTTAATTAATTAATAGGTTGTTTTGAAAGTTTCCGAAAGCAGGCATTTTTAAAGGATAATTAGGATTTAGGACCGCAACCTTCCAATGGACATTGGTTCTTAATTTTAAAATGTAGCGGTTTGAAAATTATAAAGGGAACTTATTTACTTTTTCCCTTATCAGTTTACTTGTTGGTATTTCTTTAAAACAAAAAAGACGGTTTTACATCCGGTACGAAGCCAAAACGTTAAGAGCATCTGTCAATTGAATACACAGGGTTTATGGCAAATAAATTGAACAGGTAGAATATAAACATCATTCAAGTGCTTTATACTAGACTACGAGCAGTCTCTCTTTCCGCTCAAGGAAAGTTGAGGAAAATGAACAAGCGAGCGAGTGCAAAAATCGTCTGCCGCGTTGAAACGTGACGCGCGTGTCGAGCCGCTAGTTTTACTAAACTAGTGGCCCGCAACACAAATGCGGCATGCGATTTCGCACTCGCTTGCTTTTTCGTTGAGACTGCTCGTACTCTAGCTTTATGAAAACATATTTACGAGGATAAGGGAATGGCGAGGAATTCTGCCAGCGAGTGAATTCAGCATTTTGAGAGCCGATTTTTTTTTAAACGTTAATGCAAGTACAGTTGGTATATATCTATCTGTCAGTCTTTAAAAAATAACTTTAGTTAGATGTGCGTTCTCACTCGTTGAAAGCCGGCTTTCTATAATAAACTCGGTAGAAACGTGAATTTTTTAAAAATTTCTTCAAGGATGGTGCAGTAGCGGTGAAAGCACTCACCTGGGTCCGATTCCCAGACTCGGTGTAATATGTGGGTTGACTTTGTTTTTGGTTCTCGTCTTTGCTCCAAGAGGTTTTTCTCCTGGTTCTCCAGGTTTCCCCTCTCCTCAAAAACCAACATTTCCAAATTCCAATTCGATACTGAGGGCCACTATGATTAACCTCGAGCTAGCTTCGTGTTACCCTCTTTAAACACTGTTATTTATAGCAGAATTCACGTCTGTATGCTGAAAGCTAAACTAGCTACACAGGGCGCATAGCGTAGCCTGTGAACCTTGGAGTAAAAAAAAATATATGTATATATATATATATATATATATATATATATATATATATATATATATAATTTTTTTTTTTTTTTTTTTTTTTTTTTTTTTTTACTCCAAGGTTCACAGGCTACGCTATGCGCCCTGTGTAGAAGAAATCTAGAATCTATAATCTAAAATCTCAACCATCCGTAAACTACATAAGATGACAGAGTTCTCTAGATTTGTCCATCCCTCAAGTTGCAACTTTGAAAGTTTGGGCAATGTTGAGTGTGCCTGATAGTACCACCTTCTGTATCTTCCTCAGCACCTCTCTACTCCTGCTCCCTACGATCTCGTGCATCGTAGTGTCCATCTCCCGTGGCCACCCCCCAAGGGCATCTATGATGATGTTGTGCTGCTGCACCTCGTAACCTGGGAACTGCTGTTTCAATTCCCAGCGCAGGGGGCCATACTTGAGGGTCTTCTCCTCGCTCTTCTTCTCTCTGTTGTTGACCCATGGACAGCTCATCTCTAGTGTGGTGACTTGCTTGCTCTTGCGATTGACGATGCGGGCGTCCACTCTGTTGGATCTCATCTCTTGATGTTCTACCAACATTGGCACATCCCAGTATGCCTGTACATCATCCGACTCGTATACGGGCTTGGGCTTGACCGGCGAGTACCAAGGTGGTATCTCATCTATGAGTCCCAGGTCATGCAGCATCTCGTAAAACAGTACCTTCAACGCTGAGTCGTGTTGGGAGAGGTACTTGTTTTGTGCCAGCGCACTGCACCCGGACAAGATGTGCGCAACGCTCTCTAGAGCCTTGCCGCACAACCTGCACATCGCCTCGCCCTCCAGACCTGTATGGGTCTTCTGGCTCGCAGTTTTTAGAGACAGGTTTTACAGGAAACTAGAGTATCACCTACCATATATAAAACGATTGTCTACATTGGAAGCTACAAAAGAATTAATGAATTCTGATAATTTTTTTGTAAACATCCAATTGCTGAGATTCATTCTATCATGCTTAAATCTACGCAATAATTTATTATCAATTCAGACTGATGTAACTTAATTCTTATCTCCTTATATAATTATTACATTATAAGTTCTTTTTGTTGAGTTGTATGCTTTTGCAATACTGTAATAACCTGAAGTCATGCAAATAAAGCTATGGTCGGTTGTTGTCATGTACCCGGGTAGGTAAGAGTTGCTCGTATAATTCAAAAAAGCCGGCGATTGTGTATGTTGGGCAGGTTTTCCACTCTGTCAGCCACCAGAAGCATCCCTCAGCACTCAATTTCTCATCCTGTAACCTGGATGTAACTAGACTTCCTTGCCATCGCTGGTTCCTCACTTCTTCCTCTACCTTCTCGTCTTGACACTTCCGCGCTTCCGTCTTGACCGAACGCGGGTGTTCGAGATCAAGCTCGAGACCAAGCTCCTCCGCGAACCTAAACGCCTCTTTAATCATGGACCTCCGTCCCATCTCCTCCGCTCGCTCTTCAAACTCCCGCACCATTTTCATGGCCGGGTCTTCATTACAGTAGAGTCTAACTGCACCCTTGACCTTCGTGGCTTTGTATTCCATCTCAACCGAACGTAGGCCTCTGCCCCCCTTGCTTCTAGGTAGATATAACAGCTATTATTATATATAACATTAGCTATTATTAGATAATAATATTATTAGATATAACATTATTATTATTATTATTTATGCAGCTGAACATTCAAAGCCATCAGATGGACTGAACAACGTTTAAGATGGGTTTTTGAAAAACCTGAATAGCGAATAGGTCTTTGACGAAAAGTTATCACTTGACCTAAGGCTTCCATCCCTGAGGATGTTGGTGAAACTAGTGGTGATATATACACAATTTTTTCATAACGTAGAGAGGCTATTGTTTTTTTCACACCTTTAAGTGTAAAAAACACTCATTACAGAATTTTTTGTAAAACTTGAACCTTGGGGTTTTGGTGGGGTGATATTTGACAACATTTTGGGCCAATTTTGGAGAACGTCATTAAGTCTACTAGTTATAAACATTCATTTTTATCGCAACATCAAAGTTTCTCAAGTTAAATAAAGACAAAAATTTGAAAATTGGATCACTTGTAGCAAACACACTGGGCTTAGCCTCATTAATGTTCAGTGCTGCTTTATGCGTTGACTCCCAATCATCAGGCTAAGTAAGAACATTTAAATAAGTCTGGACACGTGAGTCCTTAAACCAATAACAAGAACAAGAAAAATACATTGTAAAGTCGTGTTCACACCACAATAGCAAAACACATTCTTTTCGATGCATCCTTGGTCATCAAACCCTTGGCATCTGAAGCGAAAGAGAAATACAATCATCCATAACCACTAGTTCTATCACTAAACAGATCCGCATCTTTCTTCCCCTTAAAACACTAGAAAGACGTCTTACGACAGATGTAGAAAGACCTGACAGTGTAAGGGGAATTTCGACTGATGATGCCTTTTGAAATGAAACTACAGAGATGAAGCCTTGAAAGTTATGTAGTACTTTTAACTTCCTCAGGTAACAATTAGGTCGTACATTTTCTTCCTCATTCATTAATCATTGAAGAGGAATTGGAATTGCAATTGGATCAAATTTGTTTCTGAACTCAACTGAGTTCGTGTTATAGTAATAATAATAATAATAATAATAATAATAATAATAATAATAAAAGGTTTTGGATATTATCAACTTTTTCAGTGTTAAATTCCTGTAGAGCAACAGAGGTCACGCTTTGCGCCCTATGTGGCTAACTTTCTATGCATTTATACGTTGTACACTGCAGATAATAATAATATAATGATGCAGGAAGCTCCCGTCAAATTAAGTGGTTTTCAGGGAGGTCCTCCGAAGACAAAATAAATATAAAAGTTCACTGAAAATTATAAGTAAAATATTAGAAAAATGTTCATAATAGTAATAATATCAAAAAAACGAGATAAAAATGGTTATAAAATTACTTTAAGATTTGCATTTTTAGCCTGCGTTCTAAAAAGGGATAAAGACGTAACATCCCGAATAGACGGATCCAAAGTGTTCCAGTCTCTAAAAATAGAGTAAAAGAGCAATCTAAAGTCCATCTTTCTTCTAGTGTTATAACCATGTTGTTCAAGTTAACACGAAGGTTCATGGACATGACGAAAGTAAGCGGCTAAAAATATGTATTTAAATTAGACTTCATTTTGGACTGGTAGAATACAGTAGAATTCTTCATTTTCTTTCTCACCAGTGCAACAAAAATTCATGCTGTTTTAGTTTTGGTGACTAGCTTTAATTTATTCACTGAAGTATAATGGCTGTTTCTTGTTCAGCTTTCCTGAATTTCCATGCAGGAAAATCTGCTTTTAAAATTCCATCATAGTTTATGAATCTGCTTCCATTACTGGTTGACCACGTGGGAGATTTTGACATGGAGTCGATGTCTAGTAAGAACCTAATAAATACTAAACGTGTTCTAAAAGACGTGAACTTTTTTTCACTACTTAATTTAGATAACAGTATTTAATAATAATAATAATAATAATAATAATAATAATAATAATAATAATACAACTCTTTATACAGATGGCCTATATCACGCAAGGTGGTTTTCAATGGGGCACTGTGAAAATATAACAAGATAAATTAAAATTTAACTAAAAATACTAAAATGTTAATATTTAAATATTAGAAATGAATTAAGAGCGAGTAAACACCTAAGATCTAGTTAAAAGTTGAAGAAAATGGAAAGCTATTTTAAAATTTAAACCTATTATGTAACGATATTCTAAAAGCATTACAAGATAGGTTTCTCATCTCCATAGGCAGGGCATTCCAGTCAAGTAAGGTACTATTTAGGGATCTAAGCAGTCCCCAGTTGGTATTTGATTTTCTAATTCGGATATTGTCCTTTGACCGAGTGTCAGTATGACTGTGACGGTCTGAACCTCGGATGATCATGTTGTTTCTGTTCTCCTAGTTTATAAATGAATCAATGAATTTTTGGTACACCGAAAATTGCAGAATATTTGTTTATACCATGTGAAAACCTCCCTAACCGGTTGACCAAAATGACTAAAGATTTTGAAAGAATGTCCATGTCTAGTAAGAACCTACAATACAGTGTAGTTAATGCTAAACGTGTTTGTCTTGAACGTTTTTTTCACTGTACTTAATTCTAAGATAAAAATATTTCATGAGCCAACGAATGTTTGGTGCACCAAAAATTGTAGAATATTTGTTTGTACCATGTAAACTCAAATTTTCGCGTAAAGAGTAAACCAACAATTAATAATGAGAGTCTCTTACCAGCTTGGCAGAGTCCAACGTCGTGGCCTTCCAAGAACACTAAAGAATAGTATTTGAAGGATAAATGTATAGATTTAGCCAAGCCTAAAAGCGAAGCTCCCAAGGAACTTTTCGTTCCCAAAGGTATTTCGGGGCTTTTTTGGCTCATTCTCTTTTAAAAAGTGTTTCTCAAAAATCCTGAAAGTGTTGCGAATTGTCACGGGATCTGTTCTGTGAGTCCGGGAAAGTCATTCTAGAGTACAGCTTTTTTTTTTTTTTTTTTTCGGGCATCAAACTGAACACATATTTCACTCACGAGCCGTCTTGCTTGGTTTTTGCAATGTTTCCATGATCATATCCTGTCATTTAACTGTCAAGGCTTGTCAAATCTCCTCAGATGATTGGCTGTTCGCTTGAATGAACTTGAAACGTCGCTAGTTTACAACAACAAAATATAACTTACTCTGAAGCAAATGGGTTATCGTTTTGGGTTTTCATCGTGTTCGGATGTTAACAAATAACACGAATTGCCACTAAAAGTCTAGTCAAAAATTTATACTGGCATTTCACTGGCATTTTACTGGGAAATATTAGCCAAAAGAAAGATTTTTGGAAGCTTCCAAGTACCTGTAAATTATCGAAGGAATATCGTTTAAAGTTTAGCGGCTGCGAGGTAAAAAAATTCGGGCGCTTTGAAGAACATACAGAACTGTTTTCGAGAGTTTTTCGGATAAAATAGCTTAAAAGCGACAACTACTACGCTTAAAAGATTATTACTACTGAAAACTTCTAGGACAAGAAAATTGACAATTGCCCAAAGAGATGGACCCGACAGTCAAACAGTTGAAAACAATTATTCGTCGATATCTCACTGTGCAAACTCACTGAGATGCTGTTGTCTTACGACTGTGTTTTGACCTACTGTTATGTATAATGGACATTAAAATCACTTTTGAAAAAGTTTATTCTAAGACCTATAAGTTTATACTGAAAAGAGATTCGTATTACACTTCTTACACTGGGTCCGTTCACGCAAGTAAAATCGGCTGAGGCAAAATATTCCCAAGACTACGTTTGTCTCAAATCTCAGTCAACGTAAACATAAAATAAAATTGACACATTTCTAATGACATAAATTAAATTCCCATTTCAAAACGTAATTTCTTTGACCGTAATGCTCAAAATCATGTACCTTAACTTCACTTACTCACTTGTGTTTCAGAACAGGACAAGCTTTCCGCGAAGAAAACAAAGATGAAGTCCTCGAAGGCAAATTTCGTAACTTGAACTTTTTCGCCTTCCATAAAAAGGACAACTGAGTATTCTTTTGAACTTTTTCTTTCCATTTATAGATATTGGAGATTTTTCTTGACTTCTGTCGAACCGAATCGTTTCGCTAAACAAGCTAGGCTTTTAAAAAAAGAAAGCGACGGTGGTCATGCGATTTCCCGCCAAGAAAAACGCCGGTTGCCCAAAAGCACCGCGGGATTCCCTGCTAAGAAAAGATGGCATTCTCCACCCCCAGTTGGGTTGTCTTGGGACTCCCCTGCCCCTCCCCCAAAGTCTCTACGGGCCGGGGAGCAAGCAGATGTACGCTATTCTCACTGATGAGATGACCACGATTTCTCACTCCCGCGTCAAATGAACAACCTTGTTTGAGGTTGTTTATGCTCGAGGACATGTAATGTCATCCCCAGGGACTTTCGGAATGTTCTTAAACCTTTGCCAGGGTCGTTTCATCGTCATTCTCGCAATTAAGCCGGTGGGCAAAAGCTATCGTACGGCGCCCTTCATTTTCCTCGTCGCCGAAGCTCTTATATGGCTCAACAGCCCGCGAACCCGAACCCTGCTCTCCTAGCAGACCTTCAACAACAGGATCCTCAACAACAGGACGGCCAAGGCCAACAAAATGATGCCCAAGCTCCAACTAATCCGCCTGCACAAGCTGAAGCTCAGCCTAATGAGGTATACATTTGTTTGTTTAGTCAATTGTTTCACCTTCTTCGGATATTTTTCGTTCGCTTTTCAATTTTGGTTTTTAACCCGTCTAGCTTTCGTGTGTGTACTTTTACTATGGTCAGTAAATTTAGGAATTTCGCCACTTGTTTATTAGTTTTTCAGTACTTTTTGCGTTTCGCGGCCCTAGAAAACGTGTTGGCCGTGTTAATCGGTTTTAGCGTACTTATTTAGCTTCTATCTAATTTACGGTTGATCTTTTTGTTCATTAGTAAACCTAGTGTAGTTCATTGCAAATTGGTCGTTTTGCAGTGTAATATTCTCGTAGTTGTAATTATTTTAGCATTTGGGCTTTACTCTCGTAGCACTTATCGGCCATTTCCCAGCTTGGTATAAAGTGTAGTTTTATTTTTATTGACGTTTTTTCGCGCGACCGGTGTGGGCCAGAACATTTTAATCCGTTTTTGGTGTTTTGTCGTCTGGCGACTACAGTAAATTTATATATTTGCCACCGTGTGTCGGATAGAGATTTTTACTTTGATTATTGGTGTTTGGTCGTGTGGCGACCCCAGTAAATATATTTGCCGTGTGTCGGATAGAGATTTGCACTTTATTTGGTGTTTGGTCGTGTGGCGACCCCAGTAAATATATTTGCCGTGTGTCGGCTAGAGATTTTTAACTTTAATTGGCGTTTGGTCGTGTGGCGACCCCAGTAAATTTGTTTACCGTGTGTCGGCTAGAGATTGCTAACTTTAATTGGCGTTTGGTCGTGTGGCGACCCCAGTAGATTTATTTGCCGCGTGTCGGCTAGAGATTTAGAATTTCAATTGGCGTTTGGTCATGTGGCGACCCTAGTAAAACTCATTGGCCTTGTGCCGGCCAGAAATTTTATAACTTTTATTGGCGTTTGGTCGTGTGGCGACCCCAGTAATTTTATTTGCCGTGTGTCGGCTAGATTTAGAATTTCATTTGGCGTTTGGTCGTGTGGCATCCCTAGTAACAGCTAGTAGAACTCATTGGCTTGGTGCCCGCCAGGAATTTTATAACTTTTATTGGCGTTTGGCCGTGTGGCGACCCTAGTAAAACTTATTTGCCGTGTGTCGGCTAGAGATTTATGTAACTTCAATTGGCTTTTGGTCGTGTGGCGACCCCAGTAAAACCCATCGGCCGTGTGTCGGCTAAAAATTTATTACATATTTGGCGTTTGTGCAAAACTTTATATGAGCCGTGTGTGGGCTAGAAATTTATACTGATAATTCATGTTTGGTCGTGTGGTAACTCTAGTAAAACTCATGGGCCGTGCGTCGGCTAGAAATTTATAACCTTTTGGTATATTTGGTTTTTGGTCGTGTGGCGCTTAATAAAACTTTAATGTTTATAGTTTTCTTTACGTTTGGTCGTGTGGTCACCTTGGTAAATATGCTGCCTGGGATGCGCACATAGTAGAATTTTTATAGTAGAATATTTCGGCGGTTCTATGACCATAATATTCTTGAATTGATTGTTTTATTTTACGTTTGGGCGTGTGGCGACCAAACAAAGGTATGTCGTCCGTGTTATGGCTTAAATATACTGGTAAATCTAGCTTTATTTTGCGTTCGGTCGTGTGGCAACCTTAGTAAATATATGTTGGCTGCGCGATGGCTAAAGTATACTAAGAATTTTAATTTAAATTATATATTTGGTCGCGTAGCAATCCCACTAATTCATGTTGGCGGTGTGCAATCCTGGTATAATTTTTTAAGTTCATTAGGCGATTGCCACGTTGCGAAATCGTCTTAGAGGAAATCGTGCTGGTCGAATAACGGTCGGAACCTCGTTAGCCTTTGTCGTTTATCGGCGTTTTTGGTTTCCATACCAGAACATGCTATCCTCAGATGTAGTCTTAAATTTGTTTTAATTCCCCGCAGCTTTATCAGTTCACACGTCTCATTCCTTTAAAATTTTTTGGTTTTTGCCTTTATAGTATCCTAAGTAACGAACTTTGTAACCATCTCTTCCGGTGTCTACACACACTTCTAAGTGGTTCTCATCATAAAGATGAAGCTGTTCTATAAAACCATGAGCTAAGCCGTATGTTTTCCCTTTTTGAATTCTGTACTTGCGAGATTTTAGAATCTTTTGCGTAGGATTCACTGCTTTAGCGCACAGAATTTCTTATCTGTAGGTAATTTTCTTTAAGTCTTTATTCGCTTATACATTGTGGGTTAGACGCGAGTTACCACCCAGTAGCCTCAGTCGGGAAAGTTGTACGCTCCCTTATAAATCTCTCTTTTGTACTAATAGGATGAGGGTGTAGCAGCCTTGCAAAAGCAGCTGGAAGAGTTCAAACGTCTGCACGATGCCTCTAATGTTGACGCGGCCCTGGCTCTTCTGCGGCAGCACCTCGCTAAACCTCCAGCTTTGTTTGACCCTTTACTGCAATGGCGGCATTAGAGCAATCAGTAGATACTGCTAGAGAGAAAGACGACGACAGAGCCCCGCGCTTCAACGTTGTATTGAAGCAATCACGGGCTCTAGTACACAATCCAGCACTTCAGAACATCCTACTTAAGCTCGTCGGTAGCAAAGATGAGGTCGAAGTACCCAACGAGATACAGAAAGCCTTAAAGCAATCTCCTCGAGCTCCGCCAAGACCAATGCCATACCAACAGCTGGGCGTTAGACGTCGCCATACTCCCCCTGTATGTTTCAACTGCGGCAGGCGTGGTCACATGGCACGAAATTGTGGGAACCCTAACCGGGGAAGAAGAAATGCCAACCGATAACAATCTTTGGTTATACACTACGCTAGCTAGTATTGCCTAGTTAGCTGTTGTCTGCTTATCGGCAATGCCCTATATTTGACCGCTTTGTTACTCTCGATTAAAGATTTATCATCAATTCAGTAGTTGTGTCTTTCATTGTTTTATACCACCCCCACCTGTCCGTGCCAGGAGGGTATTCTAAACAACACCCTATAACCTGTCTCTGATGGGTTCCTGGCCCGGCCAGGTGGTGGGAGGTTCCCTCCCGCCAAAATTCCTTCGTTTTGTGATATTCTTCGGATGTTACTGATTTATTCTTAAAACGCAAAGTCTCGGACCTTCTTAGGCGGTTTACCATAGTTTGTCAGGTCCTCATTCTCGTTTTTTCCTTACATGTTTTGCTCCTCTCGTCTGTTCTAGTCTTTCAAAGATCGTTTGTCCAATGGTCGTTCACATCCAGCCAAGGAAAATATCTGCGATTGGGAGGGAAGTCCCACCACCTGGGCCAGGCCATTACCGTCCTTAGACATGGTATCTGCGGGTGCTTGTTGGGCGTCTCCCGCTCAACTCAGATTTCGGGACCCAACATCTTTCGTGTCGGGAAATATCCACCAGCATCGTTTAACTTGGGGCAGCATTTCAACTGGGCCGAGCGCAAACTCTCGCGTCCAAAGATGGATCGACGAAGGAGTAAATGTATATGATTTCTTCACCCACTTCACAGGACTCTTTCAGGGAACTAAATACGATTCAGATATTCCTCCCCGAGCCCTTTTCCCAAACTCGAAGTCATGTCTCAGTTTTCACGATTTTATCACGGAAACCATACTAGAAAGAGTTCGCAATGGCTCTCTAGAGGTCTAGGGCGAGGTGGACCAAGTTACACCCCCACACTTAGTCATGCCTATCACCATTGAGCCCCAGAAGCCGCGCATGTGCCACGACGAGCGTTTTTTGAATTGCTGGATAAAAAACTCGCCGTTTTCTTTGGACTACATAACTGACCTTCCTCGCTACGTTGGAGTCGGGCACTTCCAAACTACCTTTGACGATAAAAGTGGCTACGACCACGTACGACTTCAACCTGCCTGTCGCGAATTTTTTGGCTTAGAATGGCAAGGCTGGTACTTCGTGTACACTACTTTACCGTTCGGACGGAAGGCCAGCGCTTTCATCTATAACTCCATTGGCCTTGTAGCAACCAGTTACATCCGTTCCTTAGGAGTCCCGTGCACTCAATACATAGATGATAGGCACGCAGGTGAGTTACGCCTTCACGCACACCACAAGAATCAGTTCTCGGACTTCCAGCTAGCAGAAATGGCCTGTTTCATTGCGTGCTCTGTCCTATTATCCCTGGGTTACTTCATAGGACTTAAAAAATGTGTTCTAGAGCCCCAAAGAGTGGTACGTTTCCTGGGATACCTGTGTGATTCTGAAAACCAAGCGTTCATCCTGCCAGAAGACAAGCGATTAAAATTCGCCGCTCTCCGAGAATCAATATTGAATCTCAACTCCGTATCTCTTAAGACCCTCCAAAAATTCGCAGGCAAGACAACTTCTTTTGCTTTGCTCGTCCCAGCTGCAAAACTATTCTCTAACAACGTCTTCCAAGCCATTTCCTGCGCCCAGAAAAACACTTCACGCTCCCTGTCCGTGCGAATGACGGGTCCTATGAGAAACGAAATAACGGAGTGGCGCTTCTTGGATTCCTGGTCGGGCTTTCTTCCATGGAAAGATGAGAAGCACGTGAGCGTTACCGTACATACTGACGCCTCCAACACAGGATAGGGCGGGATCCTCAAAACCCCAGGCTCTCTGTCTCCACAAGAAATCCGCGGCTACTGGGAGGAGGAATCAAGAACTCTTCCCATTGCAGTTAAAGAAGCCAAAGCCCTCCTCGCTACACTAACATCCTTATTGGCACACGTGCGTAATGTCCGCTTAGATGCCTTCGTCGACAACAAGGCTATCGTAGATAGCTGGAACCGTCAGATCTCTAAGTCTCCCGCTATCTCAGAGGTTATGAAGGATCTGTTTACGTTCTCTTTGGAACACAACATTTCATTAGTTGTACATTTTGTTCCATCTGCCTTAAATATTGCGGATTCTCTTTCTCGCACCGTGTCCGACTTGGATTGTACCCTTTCACCATCATCCTGGCGCACCATCGAAGCAGCGTTCGGCCCCCATAGCTTGGATCTCATGGCGTTACCAGACAACGTTAGATGCAATGTCTCTGGTCGCCCTTTGCGATTCTTTTCGCCATTCCCGTGCGCTGGCTCATCCGGTGTCAATGTGTTTTCCCAGCAGGTACCAAACCACGAAAACGCGTTCGCTTTCCCGCCTTTCTCCCTCATCGGTCCACTTCTCAAGCATCTTAAGCCGCAGGCCTGTGTCTTCACCATGGTGGCGCCTGATCTATCCCCGAGGCGGTACTGGTGGCCTTTACTGTCTCGTTGTTCAATCGCTTCCTTTAAACTGGGTTCCAAAGGAGATCCCGATGTCCTTCTGTTCCCATCCAAGACGAGCAATACAAGCTGGGAAAGGTGCCCCCTGATGTGGGACCTTTGGGTCTTCCGCGTTTCAAATTTAGAAGAATAAACTAATTATCTAGTCGTTAGCAATGAACAGTACTTTACATCTATGCTATATTTATGTTGGTTGATTAAAGAAATTAATTCTTCTAAACTTCCTTAATTTCAATAAAACTATCATATTGTTGGTAGCATGTGTCATTCATTCTTACTTACGTTCGCCTTTAACTCACGGTACGCTTTGTTCTGGGTATTTTGCAGCCTCTACCCGAAGTGCCAAGACTCTGGACTCCGGCGGTTCAGTGCCCCATGTGCGCGTATCCCAACGACTCCACTTTCTTATTTTGCCAAAGATGTGGTTATAATAGAAAACCCGCTAGCAACAGCAACTCCCCTCTCAAGTTTCCCTTGGACCTGTCAGGAATAGACGCCCGCCTACGAACCCTTCAGAGCGTAAGCCAAAACAAAGCATACCAAAAGCAGATCTCAAAATTACACCTAGAATTGGAACGTTTCCTCGCATCTCTACCTCATCCCAAGTCTGTCTACAATGCAACACCTAATGATATTGCACGCTTTTTTGGTGTGGAAGGACAATTCAGGGAAGACCAAAGTACACATTCCAGCTTGTCCTTTGTTTGGGTCCAAGCGTCCCGACCCATGCCCATGCCCATCGAGATTGGCTGCGGGGACCGGTTGATAGTATGATTGGGAAGCTCAGATCACTCTTTGCAGACATAGGGCGAGGGGGAGAGTGGAACGACTTGTTGGGTATAGGTAACCCGGCTTCCCACAGGAGCGTCAAGGCGTACCTTAAGACTGTCCGAGAGGAACAAGCCATCTCTATGGTCACACCAAAGCAGGCTATCCCAATTTTCTTCGAGAAATTGACCATTCTATGCGCATATTTAAGAGAAAAGGCCTTCCAAAAGGATATCTCACCGGCTTCACGCTTCCTCCACGCAAGGGACCTAGCTTTCTTTTGCCTCGATTTTTACGCTGGCGACAGAGCCTCAGATCTAGGTCGCGTGTTCACTAAAGAAGTCCTTACTTCTGCCGACGGACAGTTCCTCTTGTTCCGCCACACATTCGGGAAAACCCTCAGAGGCAAGGATACAAACATTTTCAAAGTGAAGAGATGCGAGAACCTTATTGTGTGCCCTGTCGGCAATATCAAGATGTATGTCAACATGTGTGACCTAATGGCTATCAACTTAAGAGATGGCTATCTGTTTAGAGTCACAGAAAAGAAAGGACTAGTCACTGAATCGCCTTTCATGGGTTCGGCTGTCAGCAACCGTTTGACTCTACACTTGAAATCCCTCAACCTCTACCAGGGCGAGTCCGCCCATAGCTTTCGAAGTGGCTGCGCCATAACCCTCGCTCTTTTGGGTGTGTCACAAGAAGACGTTGCAAGGCACGTGGGGTGGAAATCACTCGCCACAGCAGAATACTACTCTCAATGCAGCAAAGTCACGGTCTCTGGGCATACCGCATCGACTCTTGCAGCTTCAACCAAGTCAGCAGAAGGTTCTTCTCCCCAAGCCGCCTTACTACCTCAGACCTTCCAGACGAACAATGAACTTAAAAACTGGGAACTTGCTTTCAAATAGATAAACCAGGGGGTTGGGGAAGGGTTTTTATTGTTTAATTAAGTTATGGAGAGAAACGTTCATTAAAGCCATCGCAAGGTGACGTGTCCCAGCGTAAAGTCAAGCAGGTTTGCGGGGACAGTAACGGGCAAAGCTCCGTGTCGGAGCGAATCGCGGCTCCCATATCTTAATCCTCTACCCGGGACAATGAGTGGCCATCGTATCAGTGAGCATGTTTCACTAACGTCACAACCACAATTTCTCGCATCGATGGGCTGCCAAATTTTCTTATCCATGGTGCTCAGCTATAAATGAAGTTATCTTATCTCTTAGATGCGCTACTTACGACTCACGGCTTCGCCGGTCACCGCTCGCACTTTGATAATCTCGAGTTCTTTTCCCGCTAAACAAATTAGGAGAAGAAAGAGACTGCTTTCAGTCCATACACCAGCCAGAAACAGAATCGTTTAATGCCATCCGCGGGGAAAGACGCTCCGGAGAAAGAAGCCTAAGGGTGTCTTTTCTTTAGCCTTGTCGCACAGGCAATGGTGAAAGTCAGTTTTTGAAAGTCAGTTTTTGAAAGTCAGTCCCTGCTTTTCTGTCCCTGAGCGAAAAGAGGAGCTTCTGGCAGACTGAAACTTATATATATGGTTTATATTAGCACCGAATTACCCCTTCCCCTCTTTGTAAGAGGAAGACCTGGGGTATTTTCGTGAGCTATGATTTGCCTCTCTTTTCTTTGCGTGTAATATAAAATAACTGTTTCCATCCTAGTGAGCTGTGATTTTTTGTTATCATTACCCGTGAAGCGAGCAAATGCGTCTTTATTTTGACGTGATGTGATTCCCCACCTCAGTCCCTCCTATACGCTCCCATTTAAGTTAATTTTTCTTCACTTTTAACACGCTAGTGGCGATCCACGGGATTGAAATAGAAAGGGCAAGGTTATGAATTTGCTTACATACTTCTGTTTTTCCAACGCGTTGAATGCCACTGCCACTGGCTTGGTTCAAACTAAAGCTGTTGTCAAGCCGAAACTCTCAACTGATATTTCTCCGGTTTGATCTTTTTTATCATGACTTGTTTACCAGTATGAAGTAGAGATAAAACGAAGAGAAAGAACATCTATGTACTTCAAGGAAAGTTAACTTAATGCAGAGAAAACAAGAGCACAAAGCGGGTCATTTCGGTGGAATGTCTTTTCACGAAACCAGGTTTTTTGAAACGTTATTGAGTACCTTCCCACGGGTGACATTTAAGAAATGTCACCCCCCCCCCCCCCCGCTAGGTACTCAATAGAGTTTTAGACGGGGAAGCTCCGCCCGGAGGTTTAAACCCTTACCCTTTAATATACTAATTCTCACCAAAAATGCCCTTTCATATACCTAGACGAAAATTGCACCCCTTTCAAGAATAAGCCAAAACAATAGAATTTCAGTCATTCTGGTTCAGTTGCAATTCAATTAAATATGCTAAATTTAAGGGGCGCAAGCTTTTATGTGTTTCGTGTTGTCATTTCTGCCAAAACTTGGCACCCTTTCATATACTTAGCTGTAGCCGCCATCTCTTCCACTTTGCAGCGGATTCTGTGACCCTTTCATATCCTAAAATGACAATTTTCCCTACCCTTTAGAACACTGCGAGCCAAAAAAGGCACCTCTTTCCCGGGATGTCACCTCGGGCGCTCGTAATCGTTTATTAATATTGAAAATTTCACTGTTTTTCTTTTACATGTTTTCAGGAGTATACCTACTATCTGGGAAATCTAACGAGGGGATCGCGTGAAATCGGCGCATAACCCTCCCCCCTCCCGGAAAAAAAAAGAGGGCGGTCTCAATTTTTTTTTGTTAAATGCGTCGCAAGAAATGTGGGTTTCACGGCAGCTGAGAAACGTTCCAAGGACGGTTTTTTTTTGTGACCATGCTTTTTCTTCGACAGTTATACAATTAAAACATTCCACCCCCTCCCCCAAAAAAACATTAATTTCAGAAGGAAAAAACTGTTTGTAATCCATATCAAACAAAAGAAATGATTACTTTATCGCGACATGTTTATTTTCCTCAATCCTTGGGCGTGGCGCTTGACTTGCGTCAGCAGCTGAAATGGCAAAGCGCACGCAAACTGTGTTCAGCCACCTTAGACCTGAAAACCGTTGAGCAAAGGTTCTTAAGATGCTCTGACTGTAAATATCGAGAATCGGCGGACAAGCTCAAAAAATCGAAAATCCTGATAACTTGCCAGAAGAACACTTTTGGGGAGCTATCTTCGAAAATATTACTTAAACGTTCTGGAATTCTATTGTTTTCGGGAAATTCGGAAAAACGGTTTTGCTTAATTTATTACGCAATAATCAGGCTTAAAATTAAACAAATTGAAAGCGCTTGCTTTTAAACAATTTGCAACGCCAGAAAACAATTTTAATTTTAAATGATAGCAATACCCTTCTACTTTCTATCAATAGGAATTGCATGGAGTTTTGCTTTATTTCTGTGGTTTGGTGGTTCTTTGAAACAAAGCCATTTTGCGCACTTCGGAAAAAGGCAAAAATTGGTAATCTTTAGAGGCTTAAAATGGGTCTTGGTATGTCTAATATCGAATTGAAATAAACACTGTGATAAAGTTTGGCCCTACTTCCATTATAATATGAAATAAAAAATCTGGGCAATTCAGGCTCGCGGTGACAAAAACACAAAATCGCGAACCAGTGTTGCCAAAAATTGAACAATGAAATGAATGAAATGAAAAGTAGTAGTTTGGGTGAGCTCAATTTAGAGGATTTTATTTACTGAAGACACACAAAGAATGAACTAAAACATTCCTTCAATCTATTCTTGCATTGTTTTGGGCTTATACTATTTCTAGGTAAAACTAAAGAGAAGGAGAAAAAGTTTTAAAAGTTCTACACAGCTGTTGCGTGACCTGAGTCACGTGAATATTTTTTGTCAATTTGTCAACCTACTTCTGGCAGTTTTTAAATGCGGTCTCTTACATTGGCCTCTGTTTTATGCATGGCTAGTTCTCCAGCGAATACCGTACGCATCCCTGTGTTTGGGGCATACTGTCATGTGCAGCTGATATTCCACTGGGACGAAAATTGCGACAGGCAAGTCTAGAATTAGTTTCGTATACATATGACACCTTTCTCTTCGAGAGAAGAAAACTGCAAAATATAGTATGTTGTTGTGTACGTGATGCGATCGCTCTTTTCAAACGGCTACTAAGATTTTGGGCGACTTTTTGAAATGACACTATTTTGGCCAGGAGCAAAAGTGCATCATTATTATTATGATTTATACGCATTTGTCAAAAATTGTGCTGTTCCTATCGATATTATTACACTTGTATAAATATGTTTAAAAAAACGCAAACCACGGACGTTCTGGCAGCGGGATCGGTATTTACGAGTTCTAAATGCTGCTGTACATCTAAGAGATATTAATACACAGCTTGTTTTGTTTTACTTTGCAAGATCGCTGAGAACTCTTTCACGGTTTTAGAGGATAAGATTTTCATTGAAGAATATTTTCACGCTTGCATGAACGTGTAGTGATCGGTTGCGTGACTGGATTATTTTGAGTGATACTTTTGTGTTCCTTACTTTACACAGCCAAACTGAGCTCTCAATTTATACGCGTACGTCAACTTTAATGATTTGTAAAAGGAACCGTTTGGATTTTCGAGAACAATAGTTTTTCCCCCCCAAAAAACTGCAAATAACAAAGAAAGGCCATTGGTGCTGCAGAGTATAGACATCTGACAAAAAATGATAAACCACTGCACTCTAGTTTCACCAACAATTTTCCAAATTTGTTCGTAGTTCTTCAGAAAGACAAATGAAGATATCCGCGAATGCATCATCTAGTAGAAAGACCATCCGAAAATAGTTACAGTAAACGATTTGTCATATTTCAAGTCATCCTTCCATTACAGTTTTTTTTCTGTTATCCAAATTATGCACATTTTGGCAACACTGGTTCGCGAATTTGTGTTTTTGTCAGCGCGAGCCTGAATTGCCCAGATTTTTTATTTCATATTATAATAGAAGTAGGGCCAAACTTTATCACAGTGTTTATTTCAATTCGATATTAGACATACCAAGACCCGTTTTAAGCCTCTAAAGTTTACCAATTTTTGCCTTTTTCCGAAGTGCGCAAAATGGCTTTGTTTCAAAGAACCACCAAACCACAGAAATAAAGCAAACCTCCATGCAATTCCTATTGATAGAAAGTAGAAGGGTATTGCTATCATTTAAAATTAAAATTGTTTTCTGGCGTTGTAAATTGTTTAAAAGCAAGCGCTTTCAATTTGTTTAATTTTAAGCCTGATTATTGCGTAATAAATTAAGCAAAACCGTTTTTCCGAATTTCCCGAAAACAATAGAATTCCAGAACGTTTAAGTAATATTTTCGAAGATAGCTCCCCAAAAGTGTTCTTCTGGCAGGTTATCAGGATTTTCGATTTTTTGAGCTTGTCCGCCGATTCTCGATATTTACAGTCAGAGCCTCTTAAACACTAAATAATATTGTAACACGGTTTAATTTTACAGCAACCTTTTTAACCGGCCGTCGCCATGGCGACCGCCGGTTTATAAAATGAACACGGTTTTTCGTGAAAGCAAGTTGGCTTAACATACGAAGAAAGTGCTGTAAAGCTTGTGGTAAGGGTACTCAAGAGCGGTACTCTCTTATATAAGACGCATGCGCAGATTAGTCTTCTGAATGTTACCTTCCTATGTTTTTGTCTTTTAATTTACAGTATTTAAGATATGAACGGCGAAGGGTTGTTAAGTTTGGGGTTTTTTGTATTTGTCTTGTATAACGCATGCGCAATTGAGTAAAGGAGGTAATAGGATTGAATGCGAAATTGGCTGTGTTGTCTGATCTAGTTAGTGGTTATGGTGAAATTTTTTTTGCGCAGGAGTTTTTTTCTATTGGGATTGACATTTTAAGGGGTGTAAAATGTGGGAGTCAGAAGGATTTATGAATGTCGGGAGCATATCACGCTTCTGTGAATGTGATTTGCTTTGAAAGTTGCGTTTTGTATAGGAGCGGTGTAATATTGTGTGCGTGAAAGGCGGTTTCCCTTGGTGTTTTATGGGGGGGGGGGGGTGGTTTGCGAAGTGGATTGTAAGGTTTCTGATTGGCTAACTTGTATTTCGCAGCGGACAAAAAGGACAGTTGCGTTTTGCCGGCGTGGGCTGGGAAGAGAAGGAGTTGGTACTAGTATGATGATGCAATAGTAGTTGATTGCACCATCAGTACATGATAGTTCTTTTTTTTTTTTTTATTCGTCCATTATATTTCTAATTTACAGAAATGTCATATATCTGCTAAAAATAATAATATATAATGACTGGAGATCTTAGCAAGCTCTACTGAGCTTTTCTAAAGAAGATCCCCATATGTTAAAAACTAACAATAATATAGCAGATGGATATAAATTCTATAAATGTAGTCACTAACACGGGTTTTGCTATTTTTAAAAAATTAACTATAATCTAGCTTAAGGAATACATATGATTTTGCACATAAACTTTTGCTGATTTTTTAAATAGGCTATATGGAGAGAGATGAGTGTTTATTTGAGGCGAGAAGTTGATACGAAAGAATCGTCATTAATAAGGAGATCAATTAATAAGGCAGGTGTTACGAGTCTTTTTGCATTGAAAGAACGAAAATATCTGAATATTATCGACGGATTTGTGTAGTTTGCGCGTGGTGTTCGCTAAAGGCTACGAGCAGTCTCTCTTTCCGTTCAGAGATAGTGAAGGAAAAGAAAAACAAGCGAGTGAGCGCGAAATCGATTGCGGTTCGACAGGCGCTTTAGCTTTCAAAGACGTGGACGACTTTCGTCCCCTTTTCGTCCCCCCGGGTTAGCAAACCGGATTTAAACATCACGTCATGAGATATGCCTTGACGTGCCCCATACTCTGATGATCTGCTCGAGCTCGTGTTTATCAAGCATTATATTTTGATTCTACTGCTATGTTCACTGTTTGTATTTAAGGTCTAGGCACAACAGTAAATACTTCGTCCTCCCGGTGTGAGCATTCTCAGTTGTGGACGAATTTATATCGACATTCGACGTTTGAGTGAATTTGCGTTTTTCAGCACAAATAAAAGCGATAAGAAAGATAAGCTGAGTCATCAGAGTTTAAACATTACGTCATCCAGTAACGTTATACTCAAAATGTTGTGTCACACAATCACACTTTTCGTCACGCCGGTTCGTATAAATAGAGGATCGCGCTAACATTTGTGAAACCTAGGGGTGGGGAGGGTCAGAATAACCGGTTAAAATGGCCAATGGGCTTTCTTGTTTACAATTCTTTCCGAGTAAGTTCAGACACCATAAAGCTGTAAACAGTCCAGCAAAGCTTTCTCAAACACTATATAATGTTGTAGCACGGTTTAATTTCAAGGCTGTTTTTTTACATTTTCCAAAATATCATTCAACATTTTTAAATCTGCAAGTTTCTAGCCTAAAAAGAAATATTATTCACTGAAAATCTCACGCTTACTTCACTTGCCTGTCCTGTTTGTGAAGTTCAACACATTTTCTTTAAATTAGCTCTTATTTATTTTATGTGAGAATAAACAAATAAAATTGGCGAACGTATATACAGTGATATTTCTTACGAGTGGGAATTCCACGAATCGCATACTATTTCACTCCTGCACTTTGCTGACACGCATCAGCAGTCTCTTGAGACCTCGGCGATAATTTCCACTGAAAGTGAAACAAATGCAAGGGTTGATTGCACCATTTAGCAGAGGCATTAACGAGACGACAAACCGAACAATGTCCCAGTTACCACAATGCAATCTAATGCCCCGCAAGTCTAAAACGATTATAATACTCCAGGGTAAAAAGCAAAGTGCAAACCCTGTCACGATAGCAATGGCCATCTTCAGAACTTTTCTCTCTCTTTTCGCGCGTTGCTGTTCAGCGTTGACCGGATGCTCGCCTGGAATCTTCTGTGACTTCAGCTTGATGACGATGATAGACTGAGAAAAAATGATCAACAAGACCATAGGGATGTAAAAACAAACAACAAAACCTCCTAGAGCGTAATTTGCAAAAGAGGTGGACTCTCCAAAGGCTTCATTCCACAGCAGCTCACACGAAGGTTCGCCAGCGTTCTCAACAAGTTTGAAAGCCAATAAATATGGTGAATGAAAAGCCATCGCCACGATCCAGGTGACAAGAATGAGGAAGAGGCATAGCTTTGAACTGAAGAGGGGGGAAGCGAGGGGAAATACGTACAACAGCTCCAAATCTATCCACTGCTATCAAAACCAGGCTCTGAATAGCCACAAGATTAGAAACGTCAGCTATGAAGGACATCAACTTACACAAGGCGAGGCCAAGAGGACCACCTATAAGAAGAAGAATATTATAGCTTTCAACAGGTCCGATATGGCCATGTTGACGATAAAAAGGTTATTTGGCTTTCTTAGTGTTTGCGTCTTGTAAACAACAACGACGATAAAGAAATTCCCAATCACCGAAACAGCAAGTATCAGGCTGCAAACCACCGTATTTTCAATTCTTTCTGCTTTAGGACTCAGCGGACTGGAGTAGCTCGATTCATCACCTGATTCATTGCCCGTCATGCCCGTATTCATGATTGCCAAATTTCATATTGCTCTGCTACTCTTCTAACAAATTCGCTTGTTTGTTAAGAGTATGTGTTTAGAAAGAACTACTTTCTGGCTCCCGATTCGTCATGCACGGGGAACTAAACCACCAATTAGCCAATACTTGGAAATCGTGACACCATACGATAAGTTACTCAGAAAATAAATTCTGCAATAAGCGTACCACCAATTTATACGACATGATCGCTGCTGCTGCTGTGAAAGCCAGGCCCTTATTAGAGGGAAAAGTGTCAGTTGTGTTTCATAAACAAGACCATGACGTTTGCAGCTGGTACTCTAAATTGGTTCACCTCTGCGTACAACTGTATTGCTAATCATGTAAACATCTCTTTGACATCTTCGTAAAGGATCATTTGTAGTATTATGTAAGAAACCCAAACAAAAATAATTACTGGTCATTCAGTTCTTTGACATTCCCGGCTGTGAAACATTAAGCTGAATGCAGTTGCAAAACAATGACTTCTGGTGCTTTATTTGTTAATGCAAAACAATATTAGCAGTATTTGCCAAATTATAAGTTGTTTTCTCCGATCCACAAGTCAAGATGGTTTGAACGGCCAACAAACTCTGTGATCTTTACTTATCGTAAGCTACTAGCTTGAGCAAAAGAATGTCAACGAAGGCCGATTAATATAATTAGCTATGGCATTTTTTTTCTTTTGAATCCACACCAGCATATCACCAGCATAAACTTCTGCAACTAGAAATACAGTAGAATAGAGATTGCTAAATTGAAACGGGTCACAATAAAAGCGCTGTCAAACAAAGCACAAACATAAAAAGTTATATTGCCAAAAGGTCTTGGTAACAGGAAACAAGTTAATATTTTAAAGAACAACACAACACTTTAAAGTTTCAAAGACATGTTTCGGCATCCCTGATGCCATCCTCAGTTGAAGGAAAAAGTTACAACAAAGCTATTTATATGCAATAGTGATTAGAATTGTAAATGAAAATGTATAAGCAAGAGTGACAAGAAAAAAGCGTGATTATGTGAAATCTAAACAAACAACTTTAAGTAAGGATTCTTTGTTCTTTAGTTGAAAGCTTGTAGTGGCGCAGTCTAAAATGCTGAAGCAATCGGTCGAACACAAATCGCGGCAATTTTCAGATTGTTGCAAGTGTTTTACACTTGAGAGACCCTATCCGTAGCTAAATGCTCACGTACGCGTGTTGAAAAGTGACGGGTGGTTTCACCGACGTAACAAGCGTTACAGCCTGCACATGAAAATTTGTAAACAACACCCGAACGGAGATTGCCTGGGATAGGATCCTTCGTGCTAAACAAGTTTCCGGTTTTAAAAGAAGAGAAAATGACTTAATATCAATGTTATTACAGTAGCGTTTTATCAGGTGGCGAATGCGTTTCTGAGTGGCGTCAGAATAATGGCCTATATAAGGTAACTTGAAATAAAAAGTTGAGACCTTGTCAGGAACACAACCCACAGAGCAAACTTCGCTTTCGACCCTGGTTACATATTGATTAATAGCGGAGCCAGCGCGCTAGCGCGTCAGCGGAGCTCCATTGCTAAGGAAATTTGGTAATCTATCAAGCCAAAAAATTTGGGTAGTGACGTAGTAGTCACGTGACCGTCCGTCGTCCGTACATCCGTCCGTCCGTACATCCGTACGTCCGTCCGCACCACAGGGCTACCAATACACTTCCTACACTGGATATAACCCTGTGCTGAATCCCGTGTGTTTTCGGCGCGAAATCGCATGTTGACCCGCGTTGTAGCAAAACAAGCAAAGACAACAAAAGTCAAAAACAAATTTGTTAATGGAAAAAAAAGAGTTCAAAAGAACACTCAGTTGTCTTTTTGGTGGAAGGGGAAAAGTTCAATCTAGGCGAAAGAAATTCGGCGATAAGGTTCAGGCAAAAAGTTCAAATTTGCCTCGTCGGTTCTGTTCAAACTCGGTCGGCACACCGCTTGAGTTCGCAGCTTTTCGCAGCGGTTTCGACGCCAAATATAGCAGAGCTAGTGCTTTTTGGTTTTTTCTGTCCACAACCATGGTTTTTACGGCGTTTCGAACACATTTTGCCGGGAAAAACACCAGCATTTTCATGCTGATAGGCAGCTTGTCACGAAGCACTCAGCGGGAACAAGAAACACTCAGCGGGAACAAGAATTTTTTTCTTTTTTTTCTTTGTTTGTTTTTTTTTTTTTTTAATAAAACGACTTTGATGAGAGTATTTTCACAAATTAATAACTGCCAGCAAAAACAAAACAAAAAAAAAACGAAAAACAAAAGCAAAAAAGAGACAAAACAAAAAGGGGGGCTCCGCTTTTAGGCTTGGCTAAATCTATATATTAATTATATATATATATATATTATATATTTTAACGCCTCACATCCCATCTGAACATTGTGCTATGGATACTTTTTCATTTGTTCGTGACATTCAGGATGTACCTATGTATGGTAAATTTTTGGTTTCATTTGACGTAGAAAGTCTTTTTACAACATACCTCTGGAGGAGTGCATTGACCTGGCGGTTAACTGTATCCTCGAGGGATACAAAGGTTAGGTGTAGAAGAGATGAAGATTAGCGCAATTTATAAACTACCATTTAGAATAACACGGGAAACGAAACTAAGTATATTTCAGTTTAAGATAATTCATAATATTTTACCGTGCAGAAACCTCCTATATAAAATGAACATATCAGAATCTCCCCTTTGCGAATTTTGTAACGAATTAGAAACACTGTCGCACATGCTAGTTAACTGCTCCCGTATACGCCACTTTTGGAATTCAGTCTTATTTCGGTGGAATAGTCAAAATGACGACAATTACAATTTTGATGAATTAGGAATAATGTATGGCTATAATCCCGGAAGTTCTGGCTCCTATATCTTTAATTATTATATACTACTTAGCAAAAGACATGTCTTTCTACAAAAATATGAGCACAAATTACCTAATCTCCTTCTCTTTCTTGAGTTAGTAAAAGGAAAAATGTTAATTCAAAGATCAATCGCACATGCGAAAGGACAAAAAGAAAATTTTTTGAATTTATGGAAGCCTTTATTGACAATAATTTAGTTACAATAGTTATGTAAAACGTGTATCGCACTGTTACCTCTGTATTTTTTATTCATTTATCCTTTGTATTTTTCTTTTCGTGTATTGTTAAGTGTTGAAAAGTAAAAAAAAAAAAAAAAAATTCCTCGAGGGAAACCCCGATATCAAACTAAGTGACACCGTGCTCAGGGATCTCTTTTCTGTGGCAACCGCACAAACGCATTTTCTGTTTAATGGTTCCTTCTATGACCAGATCGATGGTGTGGCCATGGGCTCCCCCCTAGCCCCTGTCCTCACAAATCTCTTTATGGGACACCATGAAAAGTCATGGTTAGAAAATTTTGATGCCTCTGAAATTGTTTTATCGTCGATACGTCGATGACACGTTTTGTTTGTTTCACTCTGAGAATGACGCCTTATTATTTTTTCATTATATAAATTCCAGACACCCCAACATTAGGTTCACCATGGAGAAAGAAGTTTTTTTAGATCACAGAATACCTTTTTTAGATGTCCTTAATCGACAACAACTGTTCTCATGCCCCTATCACTAGTGTTTATCGTAAGAAAACCTTCACTGGCCTCCTTACCAATTATTTCAGTTTCACTTCATATTCCTACAAACTTGGTCTCATCAGGACACTTGTTGACAGAACCTACAAAATCAATAGCACCTGGGCTGGTTTTCACAAAGACATCAAGTACCTCACTCAAATTCTCAAAAAGAACCTTTTCCATACCCATCTTATTGAAAGGGTTATTAATCAATATGTAACCAGGGTCGAAAGCGAAGTTTGCTCTGTGGGTTGTGTTCCTGACAAGGTCTCAACTTTTTATTTCAAGTTACCTTATATAGGCCATTATTCTGGCGTCACTCAGAAACGCATTCGCCACCTGATAAAACGCTACCGTAATAACATTGATATTCAGTTAATTTTCTCTTCTTTTAAAATCGGAAACTTGTTTAGCACGAAGGACCCTATCCCAAGCAATCTCCGTTCGAGTGTTGTTTACAAATTTTCATGTGCAGGCTGTAACGCTTGTTACGTCGGTGAAACCACCCGTCACTTTTCAACACGCGCACGTGAGCACTTAGCTACGGATAGGGCCTCTCACATGTACAAACACTTGCAACAATCTGAAAATTGCCGCGATTTGTGTTCGACCAATTGCTTCAGCATTTTAGACTGCGCCACTGCAAGCTTTCAACTAAAGATCAAAGAATCCTTACATATCTACTGGGAAAAGCCCACTTTAAATCAACAGGTTAAACATGTTAATTTAAAGTTGTTTGTTTAGATTCACATAATCACGCTTTTTTCTTGTCACTCTTGCTTATACATTTTCATTTACAATTCTAATCACTATTGCATATAAATAGCTTTGTTGTAACTTTTTCCTTCAACTGAGGATGGCATCAGGGATGCCGAAACATGTCTTTGAAACTTTAAAGTCTTGTGTTGTTCTTTAAAATACAAACATAAAAGTTAATAAAGAAAACATGCACGACAAGTTGATTTTTCCAATTTTGGACGGGCGACATTTCGCAGAACAACATGATTTGTTTATCTTTTCTTTCGAAAGGCATTCGTGAACATTTGACATCGCAAAGAACTTCCTGCATTAAGGTTTATTTGTACACCGCTTGGTGAACGCTTCTACACCAGTTTTTTTCGAAGGCACCCTGACTCGATCGTTGTTATTAATTTACTATTAGAATTGACATCTATTACCAAATATGTTATCGACTGAACGGCGACAATCTTCAGTTTAGTTAGGTTTTTCGTTGATTCCTCCTTTATTCTTCCAAAACAATAAGCTCAAAACGATTGCTTAGTTGTTATTTTTGTAGGGCCTCTGTTAGTTTTTATATCGTAAATACTGAAAGAGTTGCCCTATTCAAATAAAAGCGTCTGTTTACTGTAGTGTTTTCCAATTAATAGCGGATGTGGTTTTTTAATTTCAGTAGGCCAGGTGTACCCGACGAAACAGGAAAATTTTTACCGGCAGTGAGAAAAGTCGAAGGGAAAAAGTGAAAGAGTTAAAATAACAAAGCTTTAAAATTTTCTCTTCTTTTCTGTTTATAGCTGGGCAGACTAAAACAATGCGCTGCGAATTTGTGAGGTAAACGCTAATAATGAATAATTCACAAGAACAATCAAGAGGATGATTTGTTGAGTGCCAAGTCGGTCTATCAAGAAATCAGCTATCTAAAGCACATAAGTCGAATTTCATATGGGTTTGTTTCTCACTTGGAAAGAAAAACAACGCAGTTTGATTTGAAATAATGTTTACACCCATTACCAGTTTACCGCTCTCTATCAATATGAATAAACTAAACTTGTTGTCAAACAGAATGACTTTTTAACGTTGTGCGTACAAAACGTTTCCACAAAGAAACCGGAATCTTTCGCGCCCATCGCAGAAGTTTCATAAGCAGGATATCACATGGCCCCTTGTTTGTTGCATGATCCCTAGCAATCACGATGACAAGATCTCATTAAAAAACGCCTTCAATTATGTGGGAGGAAAGGAAACATCGACGGTTTGAGCCTATTCAAATCCCTCCCCAAGTCCCAGAAAAATAGGCATCTATTTTACATTTTCTTTAAATTCAGGGGTATTATGGTATGTTTAGTGATTAGCCAATTCAAGCTGACCACAAATAAACAATCTACGGCAAATCACTTGTAAAGCCGAATTTCCAATGGACCATGGTTCGGACACGAGTTAAAATGAATGTCTTAAGCTGTTACTTCTTACTTGAAGGCGATGGTACAAACCTGGAGGACAGAAGTGCCGCGATGAGGAGGAAAAACACGTGTTTAAAGAATGAGTTTAGGGGTATCTATTTTCTTTTTACCTCTTCGCTGAAACTGAGGCAAGACGGGCAAGACGTGCATGAAAATTACGTTACTATACTTTGATTATCTTCCACTACAAATGTGAGTATTCCCTCTACTGAAAAAACGATGATACAGGTGACCTTTTCATAAAAAAAATATTATAAAAACTGTACACACAGATTGCAATGAACAGTTAAAGAGCGTTCAGTATCTTACTTAAATATAGACCTTATTTGTTGGTATCCAGGCAGAGTTCCAAGGAACTGTTGAAAAACGTTCACAGCTTTTCTCAGTCGCTGAGTGATATAGTAACACGGTTTAATATTACAGGCATTTTTGCAATTCTTTTCGATATAATACCGGTACCCTTAAAAACACACGTTTCCAGCCTAAACAAAAGCATTATTTATTGAAAAGTTCATCTGGTGTTTTCCAGGGTGAGCGTGGTGAGACTTCACAATATAGCAGGACCTCCTTTCACGCAAACATTCGTCAGCGGAAAGCAGGCCTTATCTTTTCGAAATTATGTAAGGTATGCGTTTGGGAATATAAAACATTATTTCACTCAATATTAACGCCACGATCTTTATTTCAAGACTGATTGTAATAGGCAAAACGGAGAAACAAAATAGCAAAGGAAGCTGAATTGAATTGATTATAGCGAACCATGACAGTTTGTAACATTATCTTTTGACAATAGACTACCAGAGACACACTGAATATATAGAAGAGACAATCAATCGCACCCGCTTAGCTCTACATGTTAGCCATATCTGTTAGAATACGATAGCTGTAGTCTTAATTTGCGTTTGATGAACTAAAAGCTTATAACCTTATGAGATGGAAGTAAAAACAAGTGATAGAGCGGAATGTCCATCAGAATAGACACACGATCGACAGTTATGAGTAACTATTAAGAAACTGAACTCTCACCCACACAAGAATTAAGGAAACGGTTTATACATATAAACCGTGAAGTACACAACGGTCCAAATAATGAACTATAAAATATAAAAAAGTTAGCGCGGGGAATGTGACAAATTTGAAAAACGACACCACAGTGGAAGAATAGGCACCTGTTAAAGGGAGTGTCAAAATGATTGTTGTGCAAGAAGGGCCAATGGAAATAAAGTGAACAAAATTTTTTTCATAAGGGCGAAAAGATGAACAACTTTTCACGTCACGAAAAATTTCAAAAAAAGTCTTTTCAGTTTTGTCAATAATTAACGAGAAAAATTTAAAGGAAAATTGTTTAGCAGTGGAACGTGAATTTTCACTTCAAGAACACCAACACCTCAGTAGATCTTGCTGGCGTATATGTGCCAAACGGAAAGTATGTTGGCTGTCGTCTTCATTGTTTTCACCTTGCCTTTCTTTCCAGTCATCAGGTAATTTATTTAACGCTTATTACTGAACTTTTAGCTTGTAAGAAGGAGCTTAAATTTTGAGGGTCGCAATTAAACAAATATTCTTATTGATAGTAAGATTTTGGTATTGAAAATATCGAAAATAATTTAAACAGTATTTCGATCGATTAAATGTAGTTAAAAGTCGAACCAAGTCAAAGTTGAACGAGACTAAGAAATACATCTCAAAGGAAGAATAGTAACCTGTTAAAGGGAAGCTCGACCGCGTTGATTACAGCAAGCAATTGAAGAAAAGCGCTACCTATTTTTGACTAACGGAAAATTGATGCTCACAGCTTGATAGTTGGAAGAGATTTTCCTACATAACTTGAATTTCAAAGGCAGTACTTTGTATCACCAATTTTTTACATTTTGGAGAACTTTTCGTGACTTTCAATCCTTTTTTGCTGTACATCTTATTTAATTCTCAAAAGATTACACGGTGAGGGTAAAAAAGTCATAATGAAAAAAGTAATTTTCACATCTTTACGAAGAACTAGACAATTCCACTCAAACCTCTAATAAGTAAAATAATATGAATTATAAAGTCCGGAGATAAAATTATCAAGTGTAGCTTTTAAAATAAAAGCTGGCGATCAGTGCCTTCCTACGGCAATGTTGTATTATTTTGATATGAGTAATTTACAAGACCATTTTTGAGAACTTTCTTCTCGTAAGCTTTGTTTTTGGAGTTGACAGGCTCCAGTCCAGGGTGAGGATGGTGAAACTTTACAATGTAGCAGGACATCCTTACATGCAAACATTCTTGACCAGAAAGCAGGCCTTATATTTTCTAAATTATGTAAACAAAACGGAGAAAAAAATAGCAAAGGAAGCTAAATTGAATCGATTATGACGAACCATGACAGTCTGTAACAATATCCTTTAACAATGGACTACCAGAGACACTGAATATATAGAAGAGACAATCAATCGCACCCGCTTAGCTGTAAATGCTACCAATATGTGTTAGAATGAGGTAGCTGTAAATGCTAGCCATATGTGTTAGAATAAGGTAGCTGCAAATGCTAGCCATATATTTTGTGCTCTTGGAAGTTTCTTGAAAAAAAGAAATGCTGTCTTAATTTGCGTTTGATGAACTAAAAGCTTATAACCTTATGAGGTGGAGGTGAAAATAAGTGATAGAACGGAATGTCCATCAGAATAGACACACGATCGACGGTTATGGGTAATTATTAAGAAACCGAACTCTCACTCACGCAAGAATTAAGGAAAGGGTTTATACATATAAACCGTGAAGTACACAACGGTCCAAATAATGAACTATAAAATATAAAAAATTTAGCGTGGGGAATATGACAAATTTGAAAAACGACACCACAGTGGAAGAATAGGCACCAGTTAAAGGGAGTGTCAAAATGATTGTTGTGCAAGAAGGACCAATGGAAATAAAGTGAACAAAATTTTTTTCATAAGGGCGAAAAGATGAACAACTTTTCACGTCACGAAAAATTTCAACAAAGGTCTTTTCAGTTTTGTCAATAATTAATGAGAAAGAATTAGAGGAAAATTGTTTAGCAGTGGAACGTGAATGTTCACTTCAAGAACACCAACACCTCAGTAGATGTTGCTGGCGTATATGTGCCAAACGGAAAGTATGTTGGCTGTCGTCTTCATTGTTTTCACCTTGCCTTTCTTTCCAGTTATCAGGTAATTTATTTAACGCTTATCACTGAACTTTTGGCTTGTAAGAAGGAGCTTAAATTTTGAGGGTCGCAATTAAACAAATATTCTTATTGATAGTAAGATTTTGGTATTGAAACTATCGAAAATAATTTACAGTTAATAGTTAAAAGTCGAACCAAGTCAAAGTTGAACGAGACTAAGAAATACATCTCAAAGGAAGAATAGTAACCTGTTAAAGGGAAGCTCGACCGCGTTGATTACAGCAAGCAATTGAAGAAAAGCGCTACCTAGTTTTGACTAACGGAAAATTGATGCTCACAGCTTGATAGTTGGAAGAGATTTTCCTACATAACTTGAATTTCAAAGGCAGTACTTTGTATCACCAGTTTTTTACATTTTGGAGAACTTTTCGTGACTTTCAATCCTTTTTTGCTGTACATCTTATTTAATTCTCAAAAGATTACACGGTGAGGGTAAAAAAGTCATAATGAAAAAAGTAATTTTCACATCTTTACGAAGAACTAGACAATTCCACTCAAACCTTTAATAAGTAAAATAATATGAATTATAAAGTCCGGAGATAAAATTATCAAGTGTAGCTTTTAAAATAAAAGCTGGCGATCAGTGCCTTCCTACGGCAATGTTGTATTATTTTGATATGAGTAATTTACAAGACCATTTTTGAGAACTTTCTTCTCGTAAGCTTTGTTTTTGGAGTTGACAGGCTCCAGTCCAGGGTGAGGATGGTGAAACTTTACAATGTAGCAGGACATCCTTACATGCAAACATTCTTGACCAGAAAGCAGGCCTTATATTTTCTAAATTATGTAAACAAAACGGAGAAAAAATAGCAAAGGAAGCTAAATTGAATCGATTATGACGAACCATGACAGTCTGTAACAATATCCTTTAACAATGGACTACCAGAGACACTGAATATATAGAAGACAATCAATCGCACCCGCTTAGCTCTAAATGCTACCAATATGTGTTAGAATGAGGTAGCTGTAAATGCTAGCCATATGTGTTAGAATAAGGTAGCTGCAAATGCTAGCCATATATTTTGTGCTCTTGGAAGTTTCTTGAAAAAAAGAAATGCTGTCTTAATCTGCGTTTGATGAACTAAAAGCTTATAACCTTATGAGGTGGAGGTGAAAATAAGTGATAGAACGGAATGTCCATCAGAATAGACACACGATCGACGGTTATGGGTAATTATTAAGAAACCGAACTCTCACTCACGCAAGAATTAAGGAAACGGTTTATGCATATAAACCGTGAAGTACACAACGGTCCAAATAATGAACTATAAAATATAGAAAAAAATTTAGCGCGAGGAATATGACAAATTTGAAAAAAAGACACCACAGTGGAAGAATAGGCACCTGTTAAAGGGAGTGTCAAAATGATTGTTGTGCAAGAAGGGCTAATGGAAATAAAGTGAACAAAATTTTTTTCATAAGGGCGAAAAGATGAATAAGTTTACACGTCACGAAAAATTTCAACAAAGGTCTTTTCAGTTTTGTCAATAATTAATGAGAAAGAATTAGAGGAAAATTGTTTAGCAGTGGAACGTGAATGTCCACTTCAAGAACACTAACACCTCAGTAGATGTTGCTGGCGTATATGTGCCAAACGGAAAGTATGTTGGCTGTCGTCTTCATTGTTTTCACCTTGCCTTTCTTTCCAGTCATCAGGTAATTTATTTAACGCTTATTACTGAACTTTTAGCTTGTAAGAAGGAGCTTAAATTTTGAGGGTCGCAATTAAACAAATATTCTTATTGATAGTAAGATTTTGGTATTGAAACTATCGAAAATAATTTACACAGTATTTCGATCGATTAAATGTAGTTAAAAGTCGAACCAAGTCAAAGTTGAACGAGACTAAGAAATACATCTCAAAGGAAGAATAGTAACCTGTTAAAGCGAAGCTCGACCGCGTTGATTACAGCAAGCAATTGAAGAAAAGCGCTACCTATTTTTGACTAACGGAAAATTGATGCTCGCAGCTTGATAGTTGGAAGAGATTTTCCTACATAACTTGAATTTCAAAGGCAGTACTTTGTATTACCAATTTTTAACATTTTGGAGAATTTTTTGTGACTTCCGATCCCTTTTTGCACTACATCTTCTTTAATTCTCAAGAGATTACTCGGTGAGGGAAAAATGTCATGATGTAAAAAGTAATTTTCACATCTTTATGAAGGACTAATCAATCTCATTCAAACTTCTAATAAGTAAAAATAATATGAATTGTAATGTCCGGAGATAAAATTATCAAGTGTAGCTTTTAAAAATAAAAGCTGGCGATCAGTGCCTTCCTACGGCAATGTTGTATTATTTTTGTATTAGTAGTTTGCAAGACCATTTTTGAGAACTTTTTTTCCGTAAGCTCTGTTTTTGGAGTTGACAGGCTCCAGTCCAGGGTGAGCGTGGTGAAACTTTAAAATATTGCAGGACATCCTTACATGCAAACATTCGTGAGTGGGAAGCAGGCCTTATCTTTTCGAAATTATGTAAGGTATGCGTTTGGGAATATAAAACATTATGTCACTCAATATTTACGAAATGATCTTTATTTCAAGACTGATCGTATCAGGCAAACGGAGAAACAAAATAGCAAAGGAAGCTGAATTGAATTAATTATGGCGAACCATGATAGTTTGTAACATTATCCTTTGACAATGGACCACCAGAGACACACTGAATACATTGAAGAGACAATCAATCGCACCCGCGTAGCTCTAAATGCTAGCAATATCTTGATAAAAGAGATGTTGTCTTAATTTGTGTTTGATGAACTAAAAGCGTGTGAGGTTATGAGATGGAGATGCAAAAAAAAATGATAGAACGGGATGTCCACCAGAATAGAGACATGATCGACGTTTATGGGTAACTATTAAAACAAAAAAACTAACTAACGCATTAAGATGTCCTTACGGAAAGGTTATACATATAAACTGTGAAGTACACTACGATCCAGATAATGAAACTCGCATAAAATTTAGAAAGATTGAGCGCGGGGAATATGACAAATTTGAAAAACGACACCACAGTGGAAGAATAGGCACCTGTTAAAGGGAGTGTCAAAATGATTGTTGTGCAAGAAGGACCAATGGAAATTGAGTAAATAAAAAAGTTTTCAAAAGATGAAAAAATGAATAAGTATTCACGTCGCAAAAAATTTCAACAATGGCCTATTCAGTTTCGTTAATAATTAATGAGAAAAATATTAGAGGAAACTGTTTAGCAGAGGAACGTAAATTTTCACTTCAAGAACACCAACACCTCAGTAGATCTTGCTGGCGTATATGTGCCAAACGGAAAGTATGTTGGCTGTCGTCTTCATCGTTTTCACCTTGCCTTTCTTTCCAGTCATCAGGTAATTTATTCAACAGTTATCAGCGTTAAGCTTGGAAGAAGGAGCTTAAAATTTGAGGGTCGCAATTGAAAAAAATATTCTTATTGATGGTAAAATGTTGATATTAAAAATATTGAAGATAATTTAAACAATGCTTCGATCGATTAAATAAAAAGACGCAGGAACTTATGTGGAACTTTACGACAGAATGTCGTGAAGTATTTAAAAGGCGAACCAATTTTAAAATCAAAAAAGACTAAGAAATGACGTTGCAAAGGAGGAATAGTAACCTGTCAAAGGGAAGCTCGACCGCGCTGATTACAGCAAGCAATTGAAGAATAACGCTACCTATTTTTGACTAACGAAAAATTGAAGTTCGCAGCTTGATAGTTCGTACAGATTTTCCAACGTAACTTGAGTTTCAAGGTTAGTTCTTTTAATACCTTGGAGAATTTTTTGTCACTCCCTTTTTCAGCACTACATTTTTTTTTTAATTTGCAAAAGATTACACAGTAAGGGTAAAAAAGTCAAAA
>OZ024893.1:10897067-11079567 GCA_964017195.1 Siderastrea radians | reverse complement strand
GTAGCTTAGAGTAAAGTAAACATCTCATAGAGAACCAATGATTTTGAGATTTACATGTAGACAAATTACCAATCATTTGAGAGAAGATTTTATAGTCAAAGACAATTATTGTATGAAACAAACCTTTTTTCACAGTTCCATTTGCAGTAAGTGTTTCTGAAATGCCATTCCTCAAGCTGTCTTCGTGCTTTTTCAGTGCATCATGTAGTTTGTCGATCTCCTCCTTAAAGAAAGCACAGGCATCATAATCTGCTTTACAGACAGTTTGACCATCTAAGACAGCCATTGATGGATATCTTTCCTGTAGTAAGGAGAAAGTTCCATATAAGCTCTTCTTTTTTTTGCATTAGGCTGTCCAACCTGCTGTGTTCTTTTCAACCGCTAAGAGAAGTTCAATCCGCCTATCTCTTTCTTTTCTTGCCCAGGTTTCGCGCTCCCTTTGAGTGCGAAAGCCATGTTGCCTGCATTCGCACATCTTCATTACAAAGGAGTTACTAGCGTTTTGGAATGGGTTTAGAGGATTTTCATACCATAACGCATTCCATTTCGTTTCCAACATTTTTTATGATACCAGCACCTCACACATGACACTTAACCCTTTTCTTTTATTTATGCTGTCTTCTAGTGCAGAATGCTCTCTATTTTGAAAATTCACATGTGAGGCCTGTTCCACTCCTGATTGGAGTGAAAAAAAATTCCTACAGCGGATAATCACACAAAAAAATACCATGCACCGCTTTTACATTGGAAAAAAATATCTGCCTTGTTGGTCAGTGGGGAAAAAAAATCTTTCCAAGGGGAAATCTTTCAACCCCCCCCCCCCCCCAAAAAAAAAGTCAAATGGTTCGCCCCTTAGCGTTAAACATATGAATTCCGCGCGCTCTCGTGGGAATATGAAACGATTAGGGAAAATTGGTATGTACTTAAATCCGGAACGCCGGAATACTACAACCAGGAACGCCGGAATACTTAAATCCGGAACACCGGAATACTTAAACCCGGAATGCCGGAATAGTTCAACTCTAAATGACCCATTTAATATACACAAGATCGCTGAAAAGACGAATAATTAAGGTTAAGCCACGCTACATTATTAACGTTACCTTCTGAATTCTGACCCCTGCCAAAACCATTCCCCTCACTATCCCCACACTAACCCCCTGCCTTACGTTATCCCGCCAACCATAATTAGGATAATTTATTCATTCCTGGGCCTTTTTCGCGCTGCCATCGACATGGAGGACTCTCCTTACCAGAAAGGTAAGCGTATGTAGCTGAAATTTTCTCTTTTACTTTACATGTTTAAAGTATCATTTACAAAGTCATAAACTGTTATTCCCTTCCGTTTAGTCCCAGCCAAAGCCCGTTTAGTCCCACCCAGCAGCCCGGCGTCCCGGGTTTAAGTACATGCCGGGAAAAATTAGCATAACGCGCTAGCATTCCGGCCCCGAAAGGCGCACGCGATAATGTAAAATTAACATACGGGTTAACAAGTAGTTTACAAAACGATTTTTGAGAAGTTTCTTTTCTAAAGCTCTGTTTTTGGAGTTGACAGGCTTCAGTCAGAGTGAGGGTGGTGTAAAGTTTCATTACAGCAGGACAATCTTACATAAATATATTCGTCAGCGGATAGCAGGCCTAATCTTTTAACAATTATGTAAGGTGTGCTTTGGAACTATAAAACATTATTTCATTCAATGTTTAGGCCATGAACTTTTCTTTTTCATGACTGATCTTAACAGACGAAACAGAGAAACAAAAAATAGCAGAAGAAAGAGGAACCGAGAGCTGGCACATCGAAGTATACATTGCTTGAGTTCGCAGCATTTGGCAGCGGTCCCGACGCCAAACATAGCACAGCCAGTGCCTTCTAGTTTTTTTGTGTTGACAACCGTGGTTTTTGAGGCGGTCCGAACCCGTTTTTCCAAGAAAAACATTCGTGTTTGTCTCGATCGAGCCACCATGGCATCGCTTGAAAAGAGATCAGTAGTAAACTTTAAAAAGTATTAAATTGAGACCAGGAAAAAAGTCCCTTAGTTTAGACGGCGGCATCTTCAAAACATTAGGCTGTGAAAATCTTAGGGTGCGTTTCTTTGGGAGAATCCGAAAACGGATTTGTGATCCCAGATCATATGGATTCTTCGACACCAAAGAAACACAAAATCCGTAAAAGGATTATTTTGTCATGACAAGACAGGCTGGAGGCACGCAATATATATGTCAGAACGATACTTCTCTCGTACTGCCCTAGAATTCAATTACAATGGAACACAAATAATTTATAAACAAGAACAGTATCTGCAGTTGTTCAGGGGAACTCGCTATTTGCGTTCAAAATTAGCAAACTCTGGTCCCTGAATTACAGAAGTGGTACACAAATGAAGTTATCCTGACGTGTCAATGCTTGTCTGTACTTTTGGAGGAAACTTTTCAAATATATGGAACGGAATAATCACCTGAAATTTCTTTTCCACGATCGAATGCTTTGTCACGCAAGATCGAGAGAAAATATGGCGAGACCGGTAAATTTGCATGGAAGACCGCTTAACAGATGTACTATTTTCGGATCCGTCCCCCAAAGAAACGCACGGATCATGAATCCTACAAATCCGGATTTAGATTTGATCTGATGTATCCACTCGGAGTGTGGATTCTTCAGATCACTAATCTCTGATTAATCCATTTTCGGATTTAGGTAAAGAAACGCAAAATCCGTTTTTGGATACAAGAATCCGGATTTGGATTTTCCCAAAGCAAGGCACCCTTAAAGGCCTACCTTCACCCAAACGACCTTGCGACCGTTTGTTATTGTTTTCAAACGGTTCTATTGTTCTCCTTGCGATCTGCTTGGTTGCCAGAATATTCCTGCAAGTGAGAAAATCGTCGCGTCTGTTCAAAACAAATCGGAGCAGCCATAGCGCATCGATTTACTTTGGGAAGTTGCCCCAACCTACGGCCTCAATTTACAAATCTTTGGGTTTCCATGAAAGGCATTTACTCCCCAAAACGTTGGCATTATCTGTAGTTCGCCATGTGAAAGTTTCAATGACATAGAAAGCCAGAAGTCAGTTTGTTATGTTTGCATTTCTAAGCGCCAGTAAGCGACTCGGCAAAAGACTCAAACATTTGGTTCGGCATTCGTTTACATTAACTTGCACATTGCAATCTCATTGTCTTTTAGGGTAACAGTGATTTTTAAGGTCCTTCCTAGTCATTTTATAGAGGTTGGTCTGAAGAGAAATAAACAGCGTATATGAATCGATAGCAACTCATTCATTATCGCTCGCAAAATAGCGCTTGTCTGGTGACTCCCGTATTACAATTTTTAACCTTTTAAAGCCAGCCATACGTGTGTATTAATCTTCGATCAAATCTACTTGAACCTATGGCGAACAAAGAAACTAATTATTTTAATTCAATCGTATGACGATAGACACAGAGGAACTAAAGAGAAGGTCCTGCAAAACCATTCATTTATTACACACTCGCGAGCCCCTCTGCGAATAAAATCAAATCGAACGAATCAAACTTACTTGCCAAGGTCCCGCATCTAATAAAATCAGGAATTCAAGCAACATCACTACAAGAGATTCATCAAATCTCCGTTTCTTTTCCTCATAACACAAGCTCCTCTTCAACTTCGAGATTTTATTTGGCAGGAAATATATTGGACGAAGTAAGAGCGACAAAAATACATTCAACCGACACACTCACAAAATAATTCCAGGAAACACCAGCCTGATAATTGAAGAATTAAATCCTGCATGCTTTTGGACGATTTTCGACAAGATGACTTCGGAGGTAACGGATTTGGAAAGAAAACCCGCTTAGAAACAATTTCGTGTTGCAGGATATTCATAAACAGCAAGCGCGGCGCGGCCTACTTCCCTTTCGTAAACGGTCGTTGCCATTTTTGACGGTCGATGCCATCATTGGTAACCAAGCCTTTAGTCATGGTAGACGTAATATATGCTCTGGATTAATGTAAAATAAGGCAACAAATACATTTTTGAATAGTCTTAGAAAGAACAAAGTTCGGGAAAGGGCTAGGTTCACCTATAATAGATGTATCAGTTAGGAAAGACAGTTAATTATGATATATACTTTAATTTTTCGGAATTGTGGCGGATTGGCGTGGTAGTGTAGTGGTAAGGGAGAGAGATTAGCATACGAAAGGACCGGGTTCGAATCTGGGTCGTGAATATCTTTCTTTTTAGTAGAAAAACTTTCAATAATAGTTCAAAAATTTTCTAAGTGTCTTAAAAATGGCAACGACCGTATACGAAAGGGAAAATTGCCGCGGCGCGCAAAGCCTTTTGGGTGAAGGTGGGTCTTTAACGTAACTCGTTAATTCGTCTTAACAAAAGGCGCGTAAATCTTAATCGAGATTGTCGAATGCATCTTAATTCAAAATGACAGGATATTAATTATATTGTTTTAAGACGAGCATCACCTTATTTTAATAGGATCTTTTATGTTACGTTATTTTCAATCATCATCTCAAGTGAGAACGGTCCGTCTAAAGCAGGTTTATCAAAGCTTTAACTAAAAAGGATCCAAATTTTTGCAGCCCTTTCGTGATTGGCTCATTTCGATCCACTGCAGGACGCGCAGACTGCAGAGGAAATAGTTAGGTTTTCGGCTTCATTAATTTATATTATCTATAACAGTCCAGACAAGACTTGAACCTGTGATCCATTCTGAGCACCGTTTTATAGTTTTCGCTCCATTGGATTGTTCTCCTTGAACACATCATCCTGTTCAAATGCTTTGGTGAAAACAGGATAAATATTCAAGAAGATATTTGGGATGACAAAAAAGTGGAGTTCTGTTTAAAAACCTTGTGGATTCAAAGGGAATCAATGCATCAAAGTGAAGAAGACTTGATAGCATTGAACTGTTGGCAAACATAACCGGCAAGCAAGGGATAACTGAAATGAACAGAGCACGGAGATAAATGTTGGAGAGACGTTAAGCTCAGGGCGCCTGAAATATATTCAACCATAAATGACGCAGATGTTTGTCAATGTTTGCTGTATGGGACTGAAACGTTCAAGAACATTTTATCGATGTGTTACAGTCGGTTTACTGGCAAACAGATGCAACGATCAGCCTTCTTTCTTATCTTTATTTCCGTGTATTTGGGTAAACAGTAATAATGCAGTGGTATAATACGTAAAGTGTTTTGGTTTAAATCTGTTGTATATATACTCATTTTCTACTCTCATTTCCACTAAGCGCTGCGTGGCAATAATGCATTTCAAATGTAATGGTCTTTTCTTACGAAGATGCTTTCATTCTTGAATTAAGATGGTGGCATCTTAAAATGAAAGTTCTGAGGTGAGATACATTTTCGTCTTCATTTTAAGATGAGACGTCTAAACTGTGAGTTTTGTATCTTAACATAATATGAAACATCTTACATCTTCAGAGTCCCTTGTGTTTTGGGGGTAAACAAATTACAAAAAACAAATTACATTACATGCAAAGCGCCTTCTTACCTCAGAACCGATCTTAAGTTTTAAAAACGTCTTATAGAAAGGATTTTAGTTTTTACGGAGTTCTTAGAATCGCTCGAAATCTTCGATCTATAATTATATAATAAATGTTTTAAGGTATCAACCACCTAAAAAGTGTCATTTTAAAATAGCAGACATTTTTACATGCTCAGATAAATTTCTTCCAGGGTATTTTGTCGCTAGTTTTTTTTTTTTTTTTTTTTTAGAGGGAATACTGTATTAGCCTCCCGTGGTACTGCTAGTGATATGCCGGCTGCCTGGTGTTCTTGGAATAAAATTTGTAATTTTTTAACTACGGTAGATTGTGCGCTCTAGGTTTTGGTCCTAGTCTTATTAGGTGGATTGAAACCTTTTATACCAATATTTCCAGTTGTGTGGTAAACAATGGCCTATGCTCACCATATTTTGAGGTACAAAGAGGAGTAAGGCAAGGTGACCCGCTATCCCCCTACTTATTTATTATTGCAGCGGAGATTTTAGCAATTGCAATCCAAACCAATATGGACGTTTAAGGTATCAAAATTGGAAATGAAGAGTTCAAGCTGGTTCAATACGCTGATGATCTGACTGTTTTCGTTCCTAATATCGAGAGTGCCCAGCTTATCTTTCGTATGCTTGACCGGTTCCGATCCTGTTCTGGTTTGAAAGTTAATTACACTAAAACCGAAGCAATGTGGATTGGCTCTTTAAGAGAAAGCTCGGCAACGCCCCTGGGTATAACTTGGCGCAAAAGCGTTAAGGCCTTAGGGATTTGTTTTAGCTATAATCCAAATATTCACTCACAAGTAAACTTTTATGACAAATTAAAAGATATCCGGACACAGACACGGTTGTGGAGTTGCCGAGGCCTGTCACTCTATGGTAAAATAACTATTATCAAATCGTTTCTGCTTTCAAAAATGCTGTACATATTCTCAGTTTTGCCTACTCCAGAGGCATTTATTAAGCAACTCAATACTATTATCTATAACTTTTTATGGAACGGGCCCGATAAAATGGCTCGACTAGCAGTAATAAACAATATAGAGTATGGAGGTCTTAAATTAGCAGATTTGGAAACTTCAATTAAATCTTTAAGATTAGCCTGGCTTGGCAGGCTTTTCGCAGAAGGCTCAACTCCGTGGAAGGCATTTGTAAATTTTCTCCTCGAAGATTTCGGGGGAAAATTTTTATTCAGGTGTAATTACAATGTAAAGGAATATAACATTAACTCTACATTTTACAAAGAACTTCTTCTGTGGTGGGCTGATTTCAGAGCAGATTTTTCAACCACACCTCCAATTTCCGATTCAATTATTTGGAACAATAAGAATATTAAAGTGCACCTAACCCCAAAATATTTTTTTCGCTAAAATAACTCTTTGCACCTGTTCGAAAAGCATTACGCCTTTTTTTTTATGAAATCCCCCTCAGTCTTGACTTTTTATAGGCTGTAAAAATTACGAAATCTGGCCATCATCTGGTACACGACCGAGCTAGTGAGGGCATGGGTCTATTCTGGATTTGACATCACAAACTGATTTGCATCTTCTTAAGTCTTTGTAAACATGCATGCAAAGCAGTTTGTGACGTCAAATCCAGAATAGACCCATGCCCTCACTAGCTCGGCCATGTACCAAATGATGGCTAGAGTTCGTAACTTTTAGAGCCTATAAAAAGTCAAGACTGAGGGGGATTTCATAAAAAAAAAAGGCGTAATGCTTTTCGAACAGGTGCAAAGAGTTATTTTAGCGTAAAAAATATTTTGGGGTTAGGTGCACTTTAAGATAGACCATAAAACAATATACTATCCACATTACGTAAAAGCTGGAATTTTAATTTGCCAGCACATGCTTTTGAATATGAATAATTTAGAATCTTATAATAGTGCGAAACGAAATGGTTTGAAACACACCTTTTTTGGTTTGGACCGGAATTCGTCAGGCTATTCCTCTCGATCTCAGACTTCGAGAGATAAATGTAAATGAATTGATGACATTAGAATTTCAGTGTGAAGGAAAATTATTTGATCCTTTAACAAGCAGAAGTAAACAATTTTATGAACTGCTCATTTTAAAGAAAGCTAAGGTATCAAGAGGTTTCTCTAAGTTGAAAGAGAAATTCAGCTTGAACGATGAAACTGTTTCCAAAGCTTTTTTAAATGTGAGAACCATCTCGTCCGAAACCTTTGTAAGGAGCTTCCAATTTAAGATTTTGAACGATATCACTTTTACTAACCATCGCTTAGCCAAAATAGGATACGTCCCAAACGACCTTTGTACATTTTGTGGAATTGAATCGGAAACTATATGTCACTTATTTTTTGAATGCCATTTTTCAAGAATAATCTGGAATGAGTTAAAATTCTTCTGGTTTTCGATTTCTGGCGAACGGGTGGACCTCACATTACAAGATGTGTTACTAGGTAAATTGGATACGGAAACAGATCTGCTAAACTATTTTATTAATCTTATTAAAATACATATTTGGACAAGTAGGAAACATGATGTAAAACCCAATTTTGATCTGTTCAGACAAATTGTCGAGGAAAAATTCAGGACTGAAAAATATTTAGCGTTGAAAAATAACTCAGAATGTAAATTTCAGGCTAGATGGCTACCATATCTAAACAGTAGATTAAGAACTTAGATTAACTCAATCTGAGAGCTTTAATTTAATTTAAATATGGTAACAGGACACACAACTGTTAATTCCAGTGGTGATAAGTGTTATTAATATCATGTTGTAACATAATTGAGCTTCATAAGATCTTAATAAAAAGTGGAAAAAAAAAAAAGATTATAGGTCAAACTAAACTGTTTGTTATATGCTGTTTTGTGTTAAGACCTGTCGCTGCTGGAGCTCTTGGAAAAAGTGTCTGTCAAGACATGTGGAATAAAGCGGAAAATAACCTGGTTGTTGGAATGGACTTAAAGGTTGACAAAACCTCTCCCCAGGGACTGTTTCAGTTATTGGAAAATGGGAAGACAAAAACAAAAAAGAACGAGTTTGTCACATTTGCAGGTAGCTGAATTGTGTTGCAGCTTTTACCTAACAACTAGCCTCCAATCAATTAGCCAGGAATAAGATTAACTGTTTTAGTCTACTCCCCCAGCACTTGCCCCTCATGTTTTTTTCTGCACGATTTGCGGTTTACGGCCCTTTTCACGTCGCAATCTGTCGCTGCAGATTCCCGCTCGAATCTGTGCGGTGGACGCCCACCTCCCTCCCACATAAGGCTATTCTTGATTTTTTTCCGGACGATTTTGCATCAGCATCTGCCGTTTTCAGTTAACGTACACATATCCCTTAGACACATTCTAACTTATGTCTGGCGAGAATCGGTTGCTATGGTTACGAGATATGTCGTCATAAGCAGCAGGTGGTCAAGCCATTTTTAAAATAAAAATGCTTGTTTTCACCTTTTTAGGGGAAAAGCGCACAATTTTGACAAAAAGTAGCAATTTTTTTAATTATGTCATATTCTACATGTCTAACATCAAAACGTTTTTGTGGTTTTTTTGTACTTTCTAAATTTTGGTAAAATCCAAGATGGCGTCTTGGTGACGTCACAGCCCCTTAAGCAGTGCCACAATCTATAGTGTATACCTCTCCTTGTGGTGCACGTCACAGACTTTGTACTAAAAGTAAAATCTTTTGAAACATTTTTAGTTATATAGCAATAAACAAACAGGGGGTCATCAACCCCTTTTGTACCACGGTGGGGTGTGACTTTGTTTGTACGTCCGAGGGTTAAGTACTTGTGACCCCCTGTGAAAATCCTTAACATGCTATTATTTACTGCAAGATATCTATTTTCCTTTTATAGCGCTACTAGAAAGTTACTCCCCCGATTCTAAGGATGGTAAACTGGAGAGAGAAATGAAAGTGGAAGCGTTTCTCAAGGAGATAGCACAACCAGGCGGCCCTCTTGAACAAGCGTTTAAGTATCTTCAAGGAAAAGTCCTTCCTCCAACAACGGTATGTTAATTGTGATGTAACACGGTGCTTTATAGACAATGGCCACCCTTATCAGTAAATTTATATATTTAACAGCCGCAAATGCGGTTAATATTTTGGTTTCTAGGAGAATCTGGACAAAAACATTGGAGCTACTAGGTAACAATCAATGTTAAAAGTTATTGAGCTCTCCTCAACAGATAATGCTTGTTCTGGATTTCCGGAATAGCACTATTGCGACAGTAGTAGGAGGTAAACCGTCGTAAAATATAGGAAACTGCTGCCTATAACCCAATGAAAAAATGTTACAATTTGCGTCATAGAAAACCACTATTGTTGTTGGGTTGCAGTTTAAGGCGACTTGTAAAATAGAAACCTCCACAATTTGCACATTAATTGTATCGTTTTTTAGAAAATGGAAGACTTTCTGAAGCTATTAAGAGACACGTGGTTTCAGGAGTATGAAGTAAGGGAGGGTCAATTGCTTTCAGGCTTTGAACATGTGTTTCTTGGTAAGTAGTAGCAATATCAGAAATAGTGTTTGTATTAATGACAGCAGCGTCTGTAGTAGTGGTGGTGGTGGTGGTAGTGCTAGTGCTAGTGGTAGTGGTGGTGGTAGTAGTAGTAATAGTAGTAGCAACATGTGTAGCAGCAGCAGTAGCAGTGGTAGTGGCAGCGACAGTGGTAGTGGTAGTAGTAGTGGTACCACTACACCACCAGTAGTAGTAGGAGCAGTAGCGATAGTAGCAACAGTAATGGCAGCAGATTTAGTAGTGGATGATGGTTTGTTTCTGGAAACGTGTGTTGAGATTTAATTTCTCTTAGGTGATATTTATAAGGAGCCAAAAACATCTCAAGAACATTACGAAGGATTCCACAACTGGTACAGTTTCCTTCTTGAGCAAGAGAAAAAGAAAATAACACAAGTAAATGTAAAGAGTGGGAATATTAAACGAGAAACAGAGGTAAGTCCGTCTCCTTCCTCTTAATACTGTTTGCGCTAAGTGTGTTCCTTTATGGTTGCCAAAAAAGCTGACGGGATAATCATGTCATTAAAAAAAGTGTTAGCCAAAGTTTATTGGCCACTCCTTAGGACGCCTTCCAGGTGACCTAGCCTGCCCTAGGCTGTCCGATGCATGATGCATGAAAACCCGCTTCGTGGTTGTAGGAAAGAGCTTTTTAACAATATGCAACCAAATAACTTGACATAGACTTTATAATAAATCCATCTAACACACAAGAGCCGCACTCCAGATATATCACTTATGTGTTCTTGTACCAGAAAAAGCCTGCCAGAAACACCTTACTATGTTAGTTGTTTTTGGATTAGGCGTTACTTGCCACGTGATCCAGAAAAGAAAAAAAATTACATGTTAGCAAATTGTGAGAACAAGGCTGATTTGTTTGGTAGTAATAAATCAACGTGACAAGTGGAAGCAACTTATTTCTGGCACGATGGGAAACGGTTGGACTCGAGGCATGTCCCGAGGATATCAAGATCCGTGCGCTAGAAACTACATCCCTGTCAACAGTGTTTTACCTTATGGCCAATTTAAAACTGCTTGGGCCTTCCCCACGGGAAGGTGGATCGGTCGGTTGGTTAAAAAATGAAAAAGAAAAGAAAGCCGAGAGACTAACTGCAAGCAAGCCTTGATTATATCTTCCCCGTGTCTGCGATTTGAATCATACCAATTAGTTGTTAGAGTGGCATTCTCTTGAAGTTTCGCGACCACAGTACATATGTCCTTCCCTTTCACGTAGATTTTAGAATTTTTTATAATTATAAATGGAGTTTTTGTAGTATGTATGTTGTGTGAGTAATCATTAGTAGTTTTTAATTCTAACTCTTGGTAGTTTCTAGTTTTAACTCTATTATAATTCGTTTTGTATTTTTAGATTGTATTTTAGAAAGTTAGGTGTCCTCTATTAGCAGTGGGGAATCCCCACTGCTAGATTCTTGCTTGACACGGTAATAAAGTCATTATTATTATTATTACGAGCCGTATCATTCTAAAACGTGTTCCAAGACGAAGACATAAGGGCTGGTTTAGATGCCACAGTCACTTTAAGACGATACAAAGCATATCAAACTTGGGAATACCCAAGCAATGGAAATAGGCAATGAAATAAGATTTTTTTTCAGCTTTTGAAAAATTGGGTGGGCCGGGCGATGGGAAACGAAATATTTATGGGGATGGCCTTATAGATGACAACTAGCTACGGAATTCTAAAAGGAAATTTGCTGACCTTCTGTTCGCTATAACCGTTCATTTTAAAGCCACAAAATCACTTCAAATTGTAACATAAAAGGGCCGTAGATGATGCTAGCCACACCAAAAGGCATTTTCCAGCCAAGCTTGTGCTGTCTACAGGCAAGTAAAGGCGGGAAGTGACATACGGGTAAAATATATTAAGTCTAATTTATCGCAATGTCTAGACACCTGGCAGCCAGGCACGGATCTTTCAAGACTAAATGCCCGTCAGTCAGAAATTTCAACTGATTTCGACGGAAAGGCTTATTCAAACGGGTCCAGCAGCGATTGAGTTAGCGATTCTACGGTATACTCAAGCTCGGGAAATTCATTAACTGAAAAATCAAATCTATTTTTGGCGCTTGGTTATTCAAAACAAACTACGAACACTCCCAGGAGGTTTGCATGAGAATTTCCGTCCTTTCAAAATTTTGGAGTGCCTGGGCATTTAGTCTTGAAAGATCCGTGCTTAGCTGCCAGTCATTTGTCACGATTTTATTAACTTTGGATCTCTGTTTTCAAAACATATAGCCTCCCTTCATAGCTAGCCTGCAATTTGAGTGGAATGGACTTACAAAGGTGCAACCCAATAACCCAGGAAAGCGGGGCAGCAGTAGCATGTTTGTTGGAACCAGTCCTGGGTTTGAGTTTGCTCTGTTTAGTATCTGTTTTCTTCAATTCAAAGGCGAATTAAGCAGTTGCAACATTGGTAAAAGTTCGATAACGATACTAGCCCTTGATCCAAGTGTCCATGGCTTATTGATGCATAGCCAGAAGGTTCTCACAGCTTACCCAAGGAAAGTTGCTATAGATAGTAAGTAGAAAGTTCCATTTGGTTGACTTATGGCGTCATGTCCGTATTAAATAAGCTAACACGGCTACACAATTAGAGCGAGCGTTACATGGGTAAATTTTTATATTATGTAGACAGCCCCTGAATATGAGCGGCGTTTATACTTTTAGAAAGTATAATTCCGGTATTGGCGCCAAAAAACCTGACCTCTAAAAGTGAGGTTTTTAGTATTTGACAATTTTTTACAAGTTGCTTGTCTGTGCATTATTTATAAGTTTGCGTTGAAGAAAAAGGTTGTTCAAAATGATTCAGGCGATGCTATAGCGCTCGATAAATCAGTGAAAAGAATACATTCAAGAGTGAAGAAAGCGCACTTGGATAATTGAGTAAACTGAGACGACCAACTGAAATTGCAAGAACTTCGTACTTTGCCAGAAGACGCGAAACTGAAGTTTTAAGTGAAGATAAGTGAATATTTTTATCCCGAGGCTGCATTCCAAAATTTGAATCGTCCTCCTATTTCCAAGTCTTGCTGCTTAGCTGTGAAATTCGAAAACAATCAGTGTTTATTTAACTAGAAACGTTCACTGTAAGCTCGGTTATTAGCGTTTATAGTAATCATTACTTTGTTATTTTCTGCCCCAGATTTACGAAAAAAAAAGCCTAAAAATGTCCCATTGTTGTTTCAAACCATTCTTGTGGTTGGCTGCGTCGAGTGACCGCAAAACAGTTTTCACCATTAGGGAAAATACTCTCCTCTCGGTAGTTACAACAAGGACGTTGCCAAAATAATAATATTAATAATAATAATCCAAGTTGAAATTAAACAGATAAAAATCATGTATTTCGCAAAGAGTCACCTTTTTGTAGAAACAGAAACTCATAAGGACTTGAAACGTGTAACTCGCGTTTGATGCTCGTAAATATTCATTTTTCTAAGTACCATATTTGGAAACCCCTCGCTCCAGTCCACGCACGAGTTTAAGGCGCCAAAACCTTGCGAAGTGTTGCAGCGTTTCTTTGCAAACCTGAATGGATCAATGAAACTGCTTCGAAGTGAACGTCCAGGAATAAGTTTTTTCGCAAAAGTCGTACAATTATTGGCTTTAAAATGTGGTACAGGTTTGATGTTTCCTGAAAAAAATTGTTGTGTTCATCGCCCAAAGCGGATTGAAGCTCGGAGAGTTGAAACGAAGACAAAACGTAGCGGTTCCAGGTTCAGAGGCCGCGGACGGGATGTGGCAAAAAACATGTTAACAATGAATCAAACAACTGGGAAAGCGATCATTCAACTTATTTTGCATTACGTTCTCTTTATTTGAACATTTGGAGCTGCTTGAACTCAGAGCTACATCGACTGCAGGTAAAACGATGTTATTTTTGAAGTATATAGCCGAAGAAAAAGTCGTCCTTTCTTATTCAGCTCATTTAGCTTGATTTTGTAGCGAATCACTGAAAATGTATGACACTTCAATATTATTAAACGGTTCTCTTCAATTTTGCTGTGTTTTATTTTTGTGTCATTCTTGATATTTCGGTGTCAAAAGTTTTCCGTATAAAATCTACCTTTTATGAACATTTGTTGATAGTGCGACGGTGAAAGAAGCCGGACTGAAATCATAAAAACAACGCTAGACTATTTTGGTTTGGCTTTACAGTGCGATTTAGTTCTTACCCCAGCACTTTGCTCCATGTTGTTTCAAGGCAAATATATCATTTTTGTTTTGCCTCAAAAATTTCCTGCTTGGTCTTCGAAACCGGTATTTCTTTTCGCTTTGTCGTTCCTACGTTTGAAAGTTTTTCGACTTCATTTTCCCCAGTTTGTCGGCCATTAATCGATGAACAAGTGCGGGAACTTGGTGTAAAATTACGTCACGTCGTTCACGAAGATTGATTGGTCAGTTCTCTCTCTCTTCATGTTCCAAAAATGGTACTTGCGAAAATGAATAATTACGAGCATCGTTCAAAACCTATATATGCGAGTTACACGCTTCAAGTCCTTATGAGTTTCTGGTAGAAATTACCAAGTAGCAAAGTATATGAGAATACTGTATGGAGTTGCTCCGGCCCTCAAAGCTTGGCTTGCTTTCGTTTTCAATAATCCTTCTTCAGACGCTAGAATAGGACCTCCTCACTACTCGCCGCCATGTTCGTTAATGAGCTGAGGGGTCCTCTTGCTTCAGATTTTCTTGGTTTGTATTTATTTGAGACATTTTAGTACTTAAGAGACTTTGAACACTTAGCGGCATTAGTGCTTTTCATTCATTTTAGTAGAAGTTAGGGTTTTTTTCCCTCGAAAGGTAGCTGCATAGGCTACGTTCGCGCCCTGTGCATGCTATTTAGGGTGGTAGCATATATACGTCTTGCACTGCTATAATAATAATAATAATAATAATAATAATAATAATAATAATAATAATAACAATAATAATAACAATAATAATAATAATAATAATAATAAAACTTAATGAATAAACAGAAATAATCTGCTTCATAGCTATTGAAAACTTTTCAATAAGACTTTTCCAAATTATCCTTGTAGTGTTTGTAGTGAAGTCGCTACTTACTGATTTTCTTCAAGAGAGGATAAAGGGGTAAGAGAGCTACTCCCCCATATAGGCCCTATCGCCATCCTAATCCCTCTTAAGTCACTTCTAGTAACAAATGGTGGGAAACTCAAATTTCAAATAACTCATTGAGTTTTAAAGCAATTACCCTGAATTTTCGCAGCAATATAGAACTCGTCATTCAGTCTAATTTCGTGAGTTCAATTTTGCCAACTTTGACATTGTTTTGCCGGTAAAATGACGTCACAAAGTTGGCACCAAATTTTATGAGATATCTTATGTCAGTTTCTGAATGACCTTGTTACACAGATCTCAAAACTGGAAAAATTAATGAAATATGTTGATCCGCTCAAAAGGTATAACGTTTTGAAATTTGAATTTTGTTACTAAAAATAATTTTAGAGGGATTAGGATGGGGATAGGGCCTATATGGGAGATTAGCTCTCTTACCCCTCTCACACCGTTTTGTAATGTTTGTGTAAGGTTTAGCTTTGGCAAGGATTTTCCACGTGACTTTGAATTCCTTGTAACACAGAGAAATTCTTTTTAATCTGTAGGCCGCACATGGCAACACTGAACAAGCGAAATGAGCTTATCTCAACATGCAGGCATCGGCGCAAGTTCATTTTAAGGTTTAATTCAGCACGTCAAAGACATTAATTTTAGCACGAGCACTTAGTGAGGCTAGTTAAACTTTGGCATAAGCATCGTAGACGATCGAGCGCGCGCGCGCGCTGTTCAATGTAAAATTTAAAATTGTAACCGCTTATAACGAGATCAAAACAATGATGTAGACTTTAACGACTCAGTGTAAGATGGAGTTTAACTGATGAGTGGGTCACCTCTTTGGTGGCCTACGAAACAAGTTTGTATTAAATGTCCATTCACTCAAGATTTGAGTAGTTCACCAACTGGTTTATTCCGCGCCTTCGCTGCAAGTAGAGCACTGTATTGGCTTCGCCGGTGAACATTTAACTGAATTATATATATATATATATATATATATATATATATATATATATATATATATATATATATATATATCGTAATATATCGTATATATATATCGTATATATATATATATCGTATATATATATATAGATATCGTAACCATGTATGTTCTTTTCGAAATGAACGGTATAAACACGCTACCGAACTAAGTAAATATATATGGAATCTCAAAGATAAGAACATTAAGTATCACATCAAGTGGCGCAAAGTTAAACAGGCTAGGTCTTATTCGAATATTACCAAGAGATGCAATTTGTGTTTGTGGGAGAAATTTTTCATTTTATGTAAACCGGAAATGTCAACTCTCAACAGCAGAAATGAGCTTATATCGTGTTGTAGACATGCTAGGAAATTCTTGCTGAAATACGTTCTATTCTAACTAGTGTTAAAGTTCCCGCGTGACGTGACATGTGACACACAATGTATTGTATTGTTCTGAATTTTCAAATATCTCTGAATGTAACCGTTTTTTCTGGCAGTCGCCTGATGATTACCTCGCATGAGGCATGAAACTCAGAGTAGCGAGTAAATGTCCATAAAAACTAACTCTTGAATTCTTACTGTTATTCACCGCTCTAGTTCAGCTATTGAGCACTTTGTAGTAGATGAGAATTTCACTCCATTTTTTGGTTATATATATATATATATATATATATATATATATATATATATATATATATATCTTTTTTATATATACATATATATATACCTATCTCGCTTCTAATAAAAGGTGGTGCTAAATATATTTTTTTTCAACAAAGATCTAAGGTGTAATGTCGATCAGAAAGCACGGACCGATTGCGGATGGCTTGGGATCGACGAACCTGGTTGCCAAGCAAGAGGTTGCTGTAATGACAACACAAATCCTCCTCATCCCGCAAACTGGTGCTTTTATCCAAAAGGTTAGTTATCAACTGCAAAACAAGATGGATTATGGGGGTTGATTGGAACGTGCAGGACTCTTCCCTGGTTTTATATCAATGGGTGAAGCACTTAACTCTACAATACCATTACATTTCCAGGCACATAAACGAGAAATGGGAAAATGGTCCACAAGGTTAAAGTTAATGCATGAGTTTTCTGTGACGCATTTAATACAGCTATTTCAATTAAGGTTGTCGGATCAAATCAAGCTTACGCGACAAGATCGAAGAGTGGTGTGGGTAGTTGCAAATCAGACTTAGTTTGACGGTTGTCAGAAGTTGGTCGGGAACCTTGAATTTCTTAGTATGAAGTATTAAATAGCACCATCCGATTATTGTCATTGGCAATCCTGATTTAGTTTTCCATTTTCAGTTGCTAGTTCTTGTCATCAAGTGCATGCTGTTTTTCCTACCACTAATTTACATACCATACACGTGTTCCACGTGTCCCACATATTTTAAATTTGCATCCGTTTTGACCCAGTAAACAAAAAGATGAATGGGATTAAAAATTACGTTTTAAACGAGAACTCTATCTGAAAATATTTTTTTTCAGGTTTTTTGTTTAATTTTTTTACTTAAAAAACTCTTCCATACACTTTGCTATCGTACGGCAAGCAAGGTACTGCTGATTTTGGTGAACTTAGGCATAAACATCCCATGTTAACCTGCGGTCTTGTCGCGCAGGCTTAAGCTTTTTTCCTTACAACGTTAATTGAAATAGCTGTATAGATTTAGCCAAGCCTAAAAGCGGAGCTCCACATTTTTTATTTATTTATTTAGTTTGCTGGTACGTAATTAATTTGTTAAAATACTCTCATTCAAGTCGCTAAATTAAAAAAAAAAAAACAAAAAAAAAAAAGAAAAGAAAAAAAGAAAAAAGTAAAGAATTAATTCATGTCCCGCCGAGTATCGAACCAAGTTGCGCCGACGTCAAAGGTCGGAATTATTCTACAAGGGCACGAGCGCTAACACTTCTAGTGACTGGTAATTTTACTAATTATCTCTTTTCCCCTGACAAGATGCCTATCAACGTGAAAATGCTGGTGTTTTTTCTGGGGAAAATGTGTTCGGACCGCCGCAAAAACCATGGTTGTGGAGAGAAAAAAACAGAGGGCACTAGCTCTGCTATATTTGGCGTCGGGACGTGACCGCTGCGAAATGCTGCGAACTCAAACGTTGTGCCGACCGAGTACGAGTTCAAAATACGAAGTACGAAGGCAAATTCGTCACTTGAACGTTTCGCCTTCCACCAAAAAGACAACGGAGTATTCTTTTTAAACTTTTCTTTAAATTAATACGATAGTTTTTTTTTTTTTTAACTTTTGTGGCCTTTTGTCGTCTATGCTAAAACGCGGGTCACCATGCGATTTCTCGCCAAAAACGCGGGATACAGCACAGGGTTATCTCGATGTATGCCACCTCATATTGGTAACCCTGTGGTGCAGACGGACGAACGGTCACGTGACTATTAGGTCACTACCAAGATTTCTTGACTTGATAAGTTACCAAATTTGCTTAGCAATGGCACTCCGCTGGCGCGCTCCGCTACAAACTAAAATGGTCTATGCTTGTGTTTGAGGTTTCTTTATTGAATGAATATATTGATTAAGCTTTCAATTTGTTCTTACTTAAAGACTATAGGTAAAATATTACCATAACCCTAAGGTTTCTCGATACAGTTTTGGGGAACCATCCCTGACCTTTTTTACCGGCTTTTAAGCAGTCCTGTCTTGGTTAGATCGACGTGAAGTTTACACCATTCACTGGTTTTGGAATGACGTTTGGGAAGATCTACCTTCAGGGTAAAAAAATACTTAGACAGTGACAACAAGCGCAAATAGACACTTTTTGTAGAATCTGAGGTGGATAAACACGGGGAAGCAACGATTTTGAACAATCTTAACATAAAAGACACAAAAGATAACCCCAAGTCTTTAAGTCCTTTCCTTGGGGAAATGATAGAAATTTGGGTTGGGCTCAGTTACCAAGATAAAATAACGACTTCTGACTCCTTCCTCAGCCAAAGTCTATTGCACAACTTTCCGATCAGCGTCATGGATAAACCAATATTTTACAAAAACTGGCAACAATCAGAGATTACCAGTGAAAATCAAATTGTCAAACAGAAACCAAGTATCTTTTTAGCGCCATGGGAATTTGAAAGCATGTATCAGACCAAGGTCTATCTTCTTGTCTTTTACGGTAAATCGTCAGCACAGAAAATGATCTGGAAATGTCACAACTGACAGAACACAACAACCAACGTTAACCATCAGAAAAATTTTAGCGGTGTATTCATGAGAGAAGACAAACCGAGTAGATTGGTTTATGGAAAACGGGTCAGGGTAAATAGTACAATGTCTATTCAACTAAAATGGAATGGTATAATCCAGGAAGATCGAGTCTTTAAATTGGCAGACTGCATGAATTATTGAATTTCGTTTTCGATTTTTCATCAAACCTTGGCTACAAACAGACTTCTTGTTAAAAAAGGTTATATAAGTGATACAATTAAGTCGCACTTTTTGTGGTGAGGACCCTGGATGGATCCTCCACCTTGTCTGGTCTCGCAGAAAAACGCAACTTTCTTGGAAACATTGGCCTTCTGTTTTACAGAAATTTACCATCTTAATCAACTTATCGCTATGGGTTTCAGGTTTGACTCATCCCAAAAAAAAATAGCCAATTCCATCTTCTTTCTTGCCAAATTCTTCACTTGGCCTTGCAGAAGTAAGGAGAAGATCCTGATTTTGGAGAGTTTTACTTCATAACTAAAACACTATAACAAAGAAATCAAACCTTTTTGTTTTAACTACTTTACTTAGGCTTTCTCAAAACCTCTACCACTTTAGCTTTCCAGTGTCATCCGTACCCTTCTCTGCCCTCTCCCCAACTCGTAGCACCTGATAAGATTCAACAGAGATGATTCTTTTCCCGGCAACACATTTTTGAGGACGGCGAAATAAACGAAGTTGTACAAACAAACAAGAACTAGGTAGAAAGTGTTGTGTTGAAAGTGGCAAAGCAGAGGTACAGACAGGTAAGAAGGGAAAGTAGTATAGTAGGCAATCTATGCGTCATGTTTTGTTTGCACGTATTACATAATGTAACCTGTTATGAGTTATGATGAGTTGTGTGTTAAGATGCAATTATAATACAAAAAAAAATAGCATTACAAATAGATGTCGCCATTACAACGTTTAACAGAAATTAAATCTTTTGCGTTTTGGACTGTTCAAGTTCGTTTTCACCAATAAAATAATTAATTTAGCGTAGATTCTGGCGTTTTTGTTCTCTCTGCGAGAATTTAAACCGATTAGTCAGCGTAAAATGGTCGACCACATTAACAGACGTATCACGCCTGCAAGCAAGCCTGTCGTTTTCTTGATTTATTGAGTTTTGACGAATGTATACCGAGCGTTCGATCTTCGCCAGATTGTGAATTCATCTTGATCCGACCGCAATAAAACCTCTTAAAAGTCATTATAAAAAGTTTCTTATGATCCAAATAAAACTGTGTAGAAACACCTAAACTGGTTCAATGTCCCGTCACTCAACCCCCCTTAGAATTTATTCTTTAATTACACGGTTCTATTTCTGTTTATCAGAGCACAAATGCGATGTGAGTGATCCAAAATCAAGGGTGGACTGTGGCTATTCAGGAATAAAACGCGAGGAGTGCGAGAAAACTTTGAGCTGTTGCTTCGATGAGTCCGTACCAGAAGCGCCACTCTGCTTTAAGGGAAACCCTTGAGACCAAACAGTACAAGGTAACACTTTAAATTTGATCGTGTTTGCTTTCTCTTAATCCTCCTCTCCCCCCCCTTTTTCCTACTATATTTTTTCCAAACCAATTGCCTCTATCATGACCCCCCCCCTTTCCCCTTTTATTTACCGGATCTTTTTTTTTTCAAACTAATTACTATCACTGGAAATTCATTCACAGGTGAACTGAGCAACTGCGCCAAATAATTGAAGAATACAAAAAAAACTATAATGAAGCTACATCTATAGTAACTAGAAGCTAGTAATAAATAAGATAAATAAATAAATGCCGTTGCATATAATCCTGAGTTGTCTTTTCTGTTACTTTATTGTTCGGTTTCTGAATGCGAATGAAAGGCACGTACATGATAACGTTAGGTTTGTGTTTATCCTCCCATTTCGAGCGTAAAGGTTAACGCCAGATGTTCAGTCCAGTCGAAATCGTCACTGTCTTAGTGTTAGAGGTCACGGGCTTCGGGCTTAATCCTTACACAATTCGACCCTGCATTATATATGTGACTTCTACACAATACTTGCCAAAAATACCCCTCAGACGCTAGCTAGATTCTGCCAACAAGCCTAACAAAACGTTTCACATTCTTTCCCTAGTTTTCCTACGGTGTGAGAAGAAGGCTAGGCAAAGAGCGATTGCTAGCGGGAAATTAGTCACCCTGGCTCCTTTGTAGGGAGAAATGCTGTTTTAATGAATGCATTCAAGAAAGTTTGGGCAAAAAATACGTTTCATGTATATCTTTGTTATTAAAAACTGGACAACCGGGCCCCCAAAAGTTTTGGTGGGTCCTAATTTTTACCATTTTTGCTGTTTTGTTCGCTATCCGAAATAATAGTTCCCGCAAAATAAAGTTACCGCAATTTTTTTCCGCAAAAATTTATTCCACTGTATAAATTATATACAAAAATAACTATTAAAAACAGAAGAAAAATGATGGTTACAAGCAAAACGTTCAGAAATAAAACAATGAAATTGCAGTCGACGGTACACGACAAGTACTGATTTACGGTAGTTGCCAACTGAAGTTTTACAGGAATTAAAAGATCGTCTGAAGGTACTCGTCCTGAAGACGAAGAAGAATACTGGTTTGAAGAAGAATCTGCAATAGATATTGTCGATCCATTGTAACAGAGTGACATTGTTTTGGACCCGGTTTACATTCGCCTGTTGTTTTATTTGTATTTCGATTGCATGTTCTCAAAACACGTAAATGTTATCAGTTCCATTTGAACGCGACTTCCAGAAAATCGCAAAAATAATTCCCAGCAAGATTCCCAGACTTTTCCAGACAGAAAATCGCCAATCCCGCAATAATTTAGTGCCACACGGTAATCATATTGGATTTCTAGAATTTTGATTGGCTAAACGGAGGTAGGTAATCATCTCATATAGTGCTGCGACCAGGTAATTATGGTCAGTGAAAACTCAACAACAAAGTGAGCTGAAAACTTTTTCCCCGCGAGCAATTCGGCGAGAAAAATCATTTTGCAGCGGTCTCAAGGCATGGATGGATTTTGATATCCTGGGGGAAGCGAGGGGAAATAGAACAGCTCCAAATCTATCCACTGCTATAAAAACCAGGCTCTGAATAAACACAAGATTAGAAACGTCGGCTATGAAAAACACCAACTTACACGATGCGAGGCCAAAATGACCACCTATAAGCCAGTAATCCACGTATATCACTGTTAGTGCGCACGGGAAGACTGTTATTCCTACCAACAAGTCGGATATGGCCACGTTAACGATAAAAAAAGTTAATTGCTTTTCTTAGTGTTTGTGTCTTGTAAACAACAATGATGATAAAGACATTCCCGATCAGCAAAACGGCAAGGATCAGGCTGTAAGCAATCGTACTTCCAATTTTTTCTGCTTTAGGACTCAGCGGACTGGAGCAGCTCGATTCATTGACCGTCGTATTCATGATTGCCAACTTTCTGATCGCTTTCTGACAAATGCACTCGTTTCTTAAGAGTAAGCGTTGTTTTCATGATTTATGCTAAGGCTGAATTACTGTCTGGCTCCTGATTCGCCATGCACGGGGGATTAAACAACCAGTTTGCCAATACTCACCCTTCGTTGTCAAGCTGTTACGTGTATGTGTATCAGAAACTCATTTAAAATCCTGTAGTTTGGAAATAGTGACAGCATACGATAAGTTATTTTCCCGAATTGTGGCAATTAATTTCTTCTCAGAAAATAAATTCTGTAATAAGCGTATCACCAATTTATACGACATGATCACTATTGCTGATGCAAAAGCCAGGCCCTTGTTAGAGGCAAGTGACATTTGTCCATGACGTTTGCAGCTGGTCCTCTAAATTGGTTCACCTCTGCGTACAACCGTATTGCTAATCATTCAAACATCTCTTTGACATCTTCGCAAAGAATCATTTGTGGTTTTATGAAAGAAACCTAAACAAAAATAGTTACTGGTCATTCAGTTCTTTGAAGCAGCAGTGTTTGCTGACATGCCCGGCCTGTTCTGCGAAGTCGGACGAACAAAAGCCTAAGCTGAATGCAGCCGTAAAACAATGTTTTCTGGTGCTTAATTTGTTAATGCTAAACCACATTAGCAGTATTCGCCAGTGTGTTTTCTCCACCAGTCAAGATGGAAACAACACGTAAGCTATTTTCTAGTATTTCAACTTTTCGTTCGAAAGACAGTCGTGAACATTTAAAGTCGCAAAAAACATTCCTGTTCTAAGGTTTATTTTTACACCACTTGGTAAACAATTCTAAGCCTTTGAAAATGGAGGAGTAACCAGGATGAAACATATTAAAAATTTAAAAACGTTCTCTGGTTAAAAAGATTTGAAACGGTAAGCTTTCGGCTACCAGTCTGTAGCCTTTGACGAACACTAAAATAGAATGCGGAAATTACAAATATAAGCAATAAATGTGCGAAAAACTAACAAACAGTAAAAAATATGTAGTAAAAATGTGTGAAAGCTGAACTTGAATTAAAAAATGATAAATAGTCATAAAGAATGGAATATTGCCTAGGCAACTGTTTTGACTTTTTGTCGGCATTGATGGTTTTCGCAGTATGCCAGGATTCCAACGTCTGACATGTGTACCGGAAACCAACACATACAGACCGATATTTAGATTTTTCCTCCCATCATGAAATGAAACACAAACTCGGCACGGCCTCGACTCTTCTGTACCGGGCATCTAACCTCCCTAGTACTAACGAAGGCAAAACCCAAGCGATCATCCACGTCACTGACGCGTTAAAAGCCAATGGTTATCCCTCAACTGTTATCCCAACACCTTAAACAAGAAGGCACCATCACAAACAGTCCCTCCACCAGAAGAACTAGTTTCTACGTTTTTCAAATGGGCCGATCCACCAGACGCATACCGTGGTTTCGCTTGTCTTCCTTACATCAAGGGGCTAACTGAGCCACTCACAAGATTACTCAGTAACAACGAATTCCGAGTGGTCAGCAAACCCTTTAAAACTCTCCAACAACAATTACCGACTCCAAAATTTAGACAGTCCATGGATCTCCAAACAAATGTAGTCTACAAAATTCCATGTTCAGACTACTCCTGGAACTACATAGAAGAAACTGGCAGATGCTTTTAAACTCGAAAGAAAGAACACAAAAGAAATCTTAAAAACCATGCGAAAGGCTCAAATATTGTTAACCACGCTTAATCAAACAACCACCTAATTGACTTTGAAATTCCACGCGTAATTGACAAGGGCAATTATCACGTCCGTAAGACGTTGGAATCCTGGCATACTGCGAAAACCATCAATGCCGACAATGGGTCGACAATAACTCAAAACCGTTGCCATATTCCATTCTTTTATGACTATTTATCATTTTTTAAATTCACTTTCAGCTTTCACTCCTATGGAAGACCTTCATCAGCAGAAATGATCTCATGGCCTCTCGTTTGCCGCATGACCCCCTAGAATCACGTGACAGGATGTGTTAATGTATTGCAGGAAGTTTGTATTCCCTGTCCCTGATGCGCTCTAGTTCTCCCCCTCCCCCCCCCCCCGCGCCCCGTCTGATGAAAAATAACCAACCGAGTATTCATTTGAACTTTTTCTTTCCATTGACAGATTCTTGATAAATTTTTTTTCAAGTTCTAAACTTCACTTCTGTCGAAATGAATCGCTTTGCTAAACAAGCTAAGCTTTCAAAAACACCTCTTTTTTAAAAAAGACGGTGGTCATGCGATTTCCCGCCAAGACAACAGCCGGTTGCCCAAAAGCACCCCCCAGGTTCCTGCCCAGAAAAGATGGCATTCTCCATCCCCCCCACCCGTCGGGTTATCTTGGAACTCCCCTCCCCCTCCCCGAGAGTCTGTACGGTTGGGGCACGTACGCTGACGTCACAACCAAAATTTCTCAGTTCGATAGGACACCAAATTTGCTAAGCAATGATGCTCCGCTGGCGCTCTAGTGCGTGGGCTCCGACTAAACGGCGACAATTTTTAGTTTAGTTTAGCTTTTCGTTGATTCTTTTTTCATTCTATCGTAACAGTAAGCTCAATATGATTGCTTAGTTATTATTTTCAGAGGGCCTCTGTTTTATTTTGTAAATACTGAAAGAGTTCCCCATTGAAATAAAAGCATCTATTTATTACAGTGTTTTGGGATTAATAGCGCATGTGGTTATATATTTTACTAGGCCAAGTGTACCTGACGAAACAGGGAAATTTTTACCTGCAGTGAGAAAAGACGAAGGGAAGAGGTGAAAGGAAGTGAAAATTACAAAACTTTAGAATATTCTCTTCTTTTTTCTGTTGGATAAGCAGAAAAAAATCAACGCACTGCGAATTTGTGAGGTACCGTATTTTCTCGATTAAACGACGGGGGCGTTTGTTGAGAACTCGGCCACGTAGACCAGGCGTTTATTTATTCAATGCATTTTTTCAGTATTGAAGGTTTATTCAACCAAGAACCAAATGTCAACAAAAACATTAAAAAAATATGAAACAATATGTCATAAACTTTGTCTCATCTAAGTGAATCTGGTAAGTTATTTATCAAAAAAAAAATTACTGACAGAAACAGCGCTTGAACTCTTCTCAACGTTACTTTTCTCCCTGCATGAAACGCGGAGGAAGTGTATCGATAACTCCTCGACAGTAAACCTACTGTGCAAGCAATTTGGAACAAGGTGGTGGCAAGGTTCCTTCCTCATCAGTTCTGAGAAAGGCAAAATTATGGAACGATTCAATTGCAAGGAACTGCTGGAAAAACGCTGGAGAGACCCTCGAGATGATCCTTGCTTGATATACAAGCCCGCAGAACAGTTACCATGATTTAAAAGACCTACAGGTTTGCGTGCAGGATATGACTAAAATCCTGCGGATGTGCAACGTTTAATTTTGGGGCTCGCGGATTTAAGGTTAAATCCGTGAGCCCCAATCCAATCTCAACTTTTTCAATATCTCAATCTCAACTTTTTCAATATTCCAGAGCAAGAAGATGAAACGGCTACTAAATCTGAATCTATTCTTCGCAACTTTGTGGAAGTCAGGCTTAAGCTGAACAAAGAGGATGCTAACGACATCTCGTTCGAACGTGTTCATCGAGTCGGAAAACCAAGCGCCTCTCAAGGGAAACCAAGACCACTAATCGCTAAGTTCACTTTCCACAGGGACAAGGAATTTGTTTTGTCAAAAGCAAAAAATCTTCGGGGAACTGATTTCGCAACTGCTCGTGACTTTCCTAAGGAGATTGTTGACGAAAGAAAGCGTCTTGTTCCATTTTTAAAAGACGCCAAGGAAAATGGTCAAGTCGCGAAGTTAATCTCCAATAAGCTTTACATCAATGGACAGCGATTTAAGCCACAAACTGTCTCTACTAGCGAACAGTGATTACCTCTGGAGCCTAAATATGCAAGGAACTGTTTTACATAGATCCCTCTTCCCTTGGCTTTTGTTTGGGTTCTCGTAGCAAAGCTATCGTCTCAGTCAGGACACAAGTCGATTTGGCCATTTAGTGATCGAGCCACATAGGGCTCTGATGTCTCAGTTGTTTATTGTGTGCTGTGGTCTTTCTTTCGCTGGCTGGTATTTTTGTTTTTTAGTGGTGTCAAGGGTCTCTCATAAACGACTTATTTGTTCCCATCGATCAGTATCAACACAATTTAAGAGTTTCAGGTATGTACTTACAATTTATTATCTTATTACTCTTTGCTAAATGGCTGCGCTCAGTTCCGAACCATTTCAACTAAAAACACTCTCGTTAAACGTCAGGGGAATTAATCTATCCATCAAGCGAGGAAAACTATTCAGGTGGTTGCACCATCTGCATGCACAGTGTTATTTTTTACAAGAAACCTATAGTGTCGAGAAATGCATAAGCTCGTGGGAAGCTAAATGGGGTGGAAAGATCTATGCTGCCCATGGTAGTAAACATAGCAAAGGCGTTATGTTTTTAATGAACCCAAATTTCGATTGTCAGGTGGAAAATTGCATTAAAGACAAAAACGGAAGATTCATTATTTTAGATCTGAAAGCTGATGATTCACACCTAATTTTAGTTAACATTTACGCGCCAAATGATTCTGCGCAACAAATAAAGTTCTTTAAAAACTTACAGGATGTTTTAGCCCCCTTTTCCGGAGAGAATATTATCATTGGAGGTGATTTTAATAATTATTGACCTCTGACTTCTTCAGATAAACTAGGTGGTAGACCGGTCCATTGCAAACAAAAAGTTATTGACGAAATCACAAAACTCTCATCGCTGTACTCATTATCCGACGTGTGGCGTGAAAAAAATGGTGACAAACAGGGTTTTTGAAGGCGAGATAAAGCGCTGAAGGTGCAACGTCGTCTTTATTTTGTTTTAATGTCAAAAAGCCTTTTGAACATTTCCAAAGAATGCGTGTTAATATTCGCTCCTAACACTGATCACTTGGCTGTTGTAACGCTGGTTCAATCGGAAGAACTTTCCAGAAAACCAGGACCAGGGTTCTGGAAGTTCAATTCGTCCCTTTTAGAGGACAATGAGTATGTAAATGGTATTCGAAAATGTATTGTGTCTGCAAAGGATAAATATAAAGACATTGAAGACTGCGGGTTAAAATGGGATCTTATCAAAATGAAATTACACCGTTTCTCTATTGCCTATGCTAAAAGAAAGGTGTCAAAGCAGAAATCACGCGAGAAAGATCTTCAAAACCAATTGAATGCATTGCTAGCTAATTCACAGAATTCACGAAATAATCCTCATTACCTTCACGAGTTACATAAGTTACAAGCTGAATTTAACAAAATCATGGAGCACAAAATTAAAGGAACGATCTTAAGAAGTAAGGTCAGATGGCATGAAAAAGGAGAAAAAAACTCAAGATACTTTCTAAACCTAGAAAACCGTGCCGCCTGTAAGAAAAAAGTAACCAAGCTTTTGCTAGAGGATAGTACGGAAACAAATGACCCGGATCTAATTCTTAAGAAACAAGAAGAGTTTTTCTCGAATTTATATAAGTCGTAAGGCCCCTGTGTAGAAAATTCAAACTGTGGTATTTTCTTTAATAGCACAAATATGACCACTTTGTCAGAGGAAATGTCCAATAGTTGTGAAGGCAAAATCGCCAGTGATGAATGTTTATTGGCTCTGAAGGAGATTGAAAACGGCAAATCTCGGATGGTTTTACGGCTGAATTTTACAAATTCTTTTGGAAAGAGCTTAGTGAAAATCTAACTTCCAGCTTTAACCATGCTTTTGAGAAGGGTGAACTTTCAATTTATTTATTTATTTATTTTGCTTCACCTGGGAGTTACTTATATAAAAAAACATTGAAGACAATTACAAAACCAGGCAGGGACACCACAACAGTAAGAACCAATTAATGTGGGCCCAAATTAATTAATTAACAAGGTACATAAGGTACATAAGAAGAGGAAAAATTTCCCTTCTCCCAAAAAAGAACAAACCTACCAACAATTCAAATAACCTACGCCCAATTTCACTGTTAAACACAGACTCTAAAATTGCTACCAAAGTCTTGGCCAGAAGATTGGAAAGGGTTCTTCCTTTCATTATTAACCCAGATCAAACCAGGTATATCAAAGGAAGATATACAGGTGAAAACATAAGGTTAATAAGCGATCTGATTGACTACACCAAGCAAAAAAATATTCCAGGTATTGCCATCTTTCTTGATTTCCGCAAAGCGTTCGACTCTGTGGAATGGGATTATATCGCAAAGGTTCTTGATGTGTTCAAGTTCGGGGAAGATTTCAGGCGTTGGGTAAAGGGTTTTTATACTGATATATCCAGTTGCGTCATAAACAACGGCTTCGCGTCACCTTTTTTTAAGCTCAAGCGTGCCATGAGACAGGGCTGTCCACTGTCTGGGTTGCTTTTTGTTTTAGCTATTCAATTGCTTGCACTTGTAATAAAAAATGACCCTCTGATACAAGGTATCTGTCTGGGCAAAGAAGAAATTAAATTAACACAGTACGCCGATGATACGACGGTTTTCGTTACAAATACAACTTCCGTGCAAGCGCTGCTTCGCCTTCTCGAAAAAATTTAAAAAGTGTTCCGGCCTAGAAATTAATACACACAAGTCTGAAGCGTTATGGTTAGGCTCGTGGAAGGAACGTCTTGACAAACCGTTTGGCTTTAAGTGGCCTACAGATTCTGTTTACGCCCTTGGGATTCATTTTTCAAATGACGCTAATCTCGTGCATAAACTAAATTTTCATGGCAAATAGGAAAAACTTGAAAAAATCCTTAACAGCTGGAGAAGAAAGCCAACTCTCTATGGTAAGGTTAACATTATTAAAACTCTCGGTTTATCAAAGCTTATTTTCAGCGCTTCATTTCTGCCCATTCCTGAAAACTTCGCTCAAGAAGTAAACAAATTAACATTTAAGTTCCTGTGGGACGCCAAGCCCGCTAAAATTAAGAAATCCACCATCACTGGACTGAAAGAGAAAGGTGGACTACAAATGATAGATTTCGATCATATGAAAAAAGCTCTAAAGTGCGCTTGGATCAACAGGTTTACCAATGGCAATAAGGGAGCGTGGAAAATAACACCAGATAATACAACTGCGCATCTAGGCTTCTCTTTCCTTCTTCAGTGCAACTACAAAGTCAAGGATCTCGATGTGAAAAATGTACCGCTTTTTTACGAAAGAGTGCTTATAAAATATTGGGAGGAGGTTACATGCTTGGCGGGCAAGGCTGATCTTAATCCAAACGAAACATTCACCTGGAACAACAAACACATTAAAATCAACAATAAAACTCTGTTTTTTCCAGCGTGGTACCACAAAGGAATCTACAAAATTAAAGATCTAATAAGTGATAACGGTAAATTTCTCCCTTTTGACGTTTTTTGTCGTATGTTTGATGTTTAAGCTTGTTTTACAACATACTATGGTCTATGTAATTCAATCCGTCAAAATTGGAATGCTATCTCCAAGGAATCCCATGGTGTTTTAGAATTAATTTCAAATTGGCGTACTAACAACTTGAACTTAAACACTGCAGATCTGCTGCGTGTTATCGCAGATAGTAAATTTGTGCCTCCTTCAGCCGAGCAAAAAATTCTTAATTCAGGTGTTTCTAAAGATAACTTATCAAAAGTATATATTCTACCATGGAGTATAACAAAGGAAATCAAATTGTGCATGTTCCAGTTTAAAATTATTCACAACGCAGTGTTTACAAAGGACAAGCTTTTCAAAGCAAATATTTTACAGGATGACAAATGTTCTCACTGCAAAGACAAAGCAGAAACACTTTTGCATTTGCTTGTCCACTGTCCGCATACAGTGGCTTTTTGGAATGATTTTCGGGAATGGTGGTGCAAAAATACCCATATTGTACTGAACCTTACACCTACTAAGGTGTTATATGGTGTGATAGATAACTCAAAGTTCTGCACGCTACTCAATTTGGCCCTGTTAGTTGCCAAGTTCTACATATATCGATGCAGTCTAGACGATACGCCTCTATACTTCCCTGTGTTTGAAACAGAATTACGTGAAAAAGCAAGGATTGAGAAAGATGTTGCCACGAGAAATGGTAATTTAAAGCATTTCAAGATTAAATGGGAACCTCTGATCCGCAGCAAATTTATTGGAGATGCCGATATTTGAGAGACCTTTCACCCGCTTTGCAATTTATATAGTTATTTAGTTAGATATATTTATTTGTCTATCTTTTTTATTTAATCGCTTGTGCTTTCTGTTTGTTTCTATTTGTAAAGACGTGCAAAGTATTATTGTAATTGCTTTATACGTTTGTTAATGTTTTATCTACTGGTTCTATTTGTAAAGATGTGCATAGTACTCTTGTAATTGTTTATCTATTGTATTGTAATTTTCTTTGTATTCTTTAATAAATAACCCCCCCCCCCCCAAAAAAAAAAAATCCGAGATTTATTAATTTGGTTGAAATCGAAATCGAAGCGCTACAAAGCGTAAAAGTAGTTTTTTTGTTATTACCCTTTATTTACTTGCATTACGTTTAACATACTAACTTACAGACATAACTTACATAATATTTACATACTAGCTTACATGACATCATATTTACATGATACATACAATACATACTACACTTCACTTAAAGAACATTAGTTACATACTAACTTAATAGATAACATAACACTTACATAATATTAACATACCATATCTACATACTATATTTTACTTACATTTTTAAAATAAATTTATTGATAGTAAGCAGCGGAAAATGCTATATAGCAGTACAACAGAGTAGAAAATACAGCATATAGTTATTACATAACATTCGTTACTTTCAACAATACTAGCTTACATTAACCCCCACAAAAACTGAACTTATTATGCTATCTTTTCGAACTACATGTACCCTAACTAGCTACCGTTCCACATACGTGGTCCTCAATCCGCAAAAGGCAGGAAAAAAATATCTTTCAAAGATTGTAATGTGAGAGAAAAAGGGGGAAATTGTCTATCGTAGGACGAGTACATCGTGTTCTACAGGTCCAAATGTAAAGTCTTGCGACTAAGAATAAAAAGTAGAAATACTTGCGAAGAAATGGGTGGGGCTTTGAACCTATAACCAAGGAAGGCGTTAACTCAAGCGAACGTAGAGAAGTTTCATTATTGAGCAGCCATTGCTTAAAATTATCCCAAAAGGAGGAAGTTACCGTGCAGTTCCAGAAAAGATGGATAAGAGTTTCCTCTTCGAGTTGGCAGAAGCTGTAAAGGTCGTTGTCGTTTAGATTTATTTTTTTTAAGAAATTAATAGTGGCCAGTCGCCTGTGTAAGAGTTTAAATTGAAAAACAAGAAGTTTTGATATTTTCGCACATTGAAAAGGTAACTTGTAAGCAGTCTTCCAGTCAATAGTTTCATTTTCTTCTATCATGCAGTCCACCGACCATTTCGTTTGGCTGTTAACGGGCTGCTTTTGTTTCTTTTCTACAAGTTTTTTGTATGCAGCTCTATTGGGATTTTTTGCCTTTAAAAACTTATCAAGAAAACTTTCATAGTTGGTGTTTTCGTGAGAGGCGTTTTTCTTAAAGGTTATGGCCAAATGTTTTATGGCTGATATTACTCCACAGAAAGATAGAAAGTTTGTCTTGATATTATAACGCTCTTTGAATTCAGAGAAGGATAGAAATCTAGTCTCATTTTCCATCAAATGACCAATATTCTGTATTCCTTGAGAAGACCATGCTGCATAGTGTATTGGTTTATTATTGACTCGAATGAGAGAGTTTAGCCAGAGATACTGTGAAAGTAACTGTTCCTTTGAAGAAATATTATCTTCGTAGTTAATATTTGACCAGGTTTGCAAAATTTCTTGCAAGAAAACATCTGATACCTTGAAGTAGGCTAGTAAATCCTTTTTGTGCAGATTACCTTTAAAGATAGTACCGCCTCCTAAGTCTCTTAGTTGTAAATTGAAAAACAGCTTTCATTTTGCATGATTTCCTGTGTCAAGGTACTTTTTCACCCAGTTTAGTTTTAAGGCTTGGGTGAAAAGTTTTATATCAATCATCTTTAGCCCTCCATCTTCGTATTCACTGATCATTACATCACGCTTGATCTTGTCACCTTTGCCATTCCACAAAAACTTGAAAAAAAGGGTGTTGACCTCGTCAACAGCACACTGGTTTGTTGGCAAAGGTGACAAAATATACGTGAGCTGAGAAACAATTAAGCCTTTTAACACTGTGATTTTTCCAAGTAGACTTAATCTTCGCAGTTCCCAGCAGCTCAAGCTTGCCTTGAGTTTTGTTAACTTTTCATCATAGTTAGCTTTCATCGTTATTATTGGGTCGGTTGAGCGCCATACACCTAGAGTTTTGACTTTATTTTTCATCCATTTCAAATCATGTTCAGGACACAATTTTTCTTCGCTACCCGCATTGGCGCCAATCCACAGCACTTCTGTTTTTTTATAATTTAATCGGAGACCTGATATCAAACTAAAAGACTCTAATACCTGCAGTGAATTTTTGAAAGCGTAAAAGAAAGCGTAAAAGTAAGCTTTGGTTTAAATGTAAGGTTTTCAATACAAAGAAACGGCGAAATGCAAAGAATGGAACATTACTTTAGAGAAAAAGATTCTCATGTTTTTAGAAGACAAAATGAAGACGGAATAGAAATAGAATTTGACAGATTTGTTGAGAGAACAAAAGGCGAAATAGAGGCCTGATCAGAGAGGGGCTCGGGTTGGGTGATTGAAGGGATTTTAGAAGCATACGTCAACGTTGCTCGAAACGAACCTTTTCGTGGAGGAACATATTACTGTCTTCCAGAAAAACTAAAAAACAAGAATGCAATCATTAACATACAATACAAAGACAACCAATGTCTGAGATGGGCAATTCGTGCGGCTTTATTTCCGACAGAAAAAGGAAAAAAGACAACAAGACCAGGAAGTTACCCAATTAATGATGGTCTAAATTTTTCAGAAATAGACTTTCCAACCCCTGTTTCGCAAATAAACAAATTGGAAAAACAAAACCCAAACCTAGCTATAAACGTTTTCGGCTGGGAAAACAACCACGTGATTGTACACAGAATAAGCGAGAAAAAGACAGCACCGTTTCACGAATAAACTTAATGCTTATTCAGAAAGGTGATAAAACACACTATAGCAGTAGTAATGTACGCTCATACAGGGATCAAAGGATGCCGCCGCCCGATTAGCATATCCGCCATCTTGGAACAGGTGGTGCTAACCCTAGCCGCCATCTTGGAACATGTGGTGCTAACCCTAGATTCATTAGCATATTAACCCTAACTCCCAGACTCCTTTGCTAACCCTCATTAGCATATTAACCCTAACCCTAGTGATTAGGCCTAACCCTGACCCTAGTGATTAAGTCCGCCATCTTGTATTTAACCATAAGTTTCTTAACCCTTAGTGAGAAGAAGAAAAAGAAGGAGGGCCGGCCGGGATTCGAACCCGGATACTTACCGATTTGAGATCAGAAGACATACCAATTAGCTACCGGCCCATCTGATGAAAGAGGTGGTAAAATTTAAATGAGTCATACGTTATGATAACAAAAAGAGCTTCCTAGATCAATTCGAGCTACCAGCTCGCCCACCTAATCGAGCTACCGGCTCGCCCACTGAAATGATCTTATCCCGCTCTTATGAAATATAGGTATCATGTGACCTTGATATATGTTTATCGATCAAATTATTAACCCATGTGGGAGTCAGAAAAACCAGATATGTTTTTTATTCTCATACAAATTTTTATTACAACAATCTAAATGACAGATTGTGTGAAGAATATCCTCTTCACTTTTTACATTACATGAGTTGCTTAACTAAACGTTCTGGTACCGTTTTCTGGCCGGGTAAACGATCAATCGCTTCGATTACTCTAACGTTGGCTTTTCTCATATCATACGGATTTTCAGCTTGTTGGCAATCTATTTCATACTGTTCTACAATCGTGTCCAATCGCTTAATAGGTTGTTGTTTCAATAAAGTTCGAGTTCCATCAGGTTGATATACCTGCACTCGGTCACAGAATCGTACACGCTTCATAGATGTAACTCTTCTAGTTCAGCTCTAACTTGTTCAATGTTCTCAGGACTGCAAAAGGTTCTGTGGAACAAGTTCTTGACTTCCTCTTTGGTTTTTTCTCCCACAATACGTGGTCCTATCACTGCAGAACTTTGATCCAACACGGGTAGTTTTCCCCAAGGTCTGAATCTGGTTTCTAGCTTCAGCAAATTGCTAACCGGATCCAAATCGTAAGAGGTATCGGCATGAAACCAGGTGTGAGTGATATAATCATACACAAACACATTCTTGCCGAGATCCAATGCCATTTGAACACCTCATCCTGTTCCACCTCTGACTTCTTTTCTGTTTAGTTCCAACGCTCCAAACGCAAAAACGGTTCTGGCTTTGCGAACAATGTGGTATTTTCGTTGCAGCAACGAGAATGCATAGTGATGTGACGGTACTTTCCTTCCAAGGAAGTCGGCCGCTTTTTGGATGGGTACATTGGCTGTCATCATGAGTTCCACGGTGGCAGGTGTGTTAAATCTAGCTCGAGGATAACTTGGTCCTACAATCAGCTCCTTTTGCATACCACATTGATCCGCCATGTCTTCAGCAATTTGGTCCAAATCGATATCTCCACCAGAATAAAGTACATGTTCACATCCGATCGCCAACTGCATCTCCTCCATCTCGTTGTTTAAACACATGTTGTTTAAATCAAACATGTGCAAAGCAACATTTTTATAAGCCAGGGATTCTATGACGTCAACAGGCATGATCGGACAAGTGCAGCCTATAACAATAAGACAAGCTTAGGCAAAGTCTCCTTAGAGACTACAACAACACACAAACCAGGTATTCAAACAAGCTTGGGCAAGTTTGGGTAAGCCCGACTGAGACAATGAATGACGTCATTAGGTAATCTCATATAGGGTGTGTTAAATAGCAACTATTCCTAGACTATTTGTTGACCTCCAACATCATGGAGTTAAAACACTTTCCTTTTCACTTCCAACCTAGTCATATTACTCAACTGCTTGAACAAATCCAAGATGTTCACGACGATCAGCTAAAGATTATCCTTTATGTCACGGTGTTGACCACTTCGACACAATTTGATATATATCCACCAGGATTTTAGAAAGCTTCCCCAGTATTTGCTTCCTACTTACAAAATCGACATGGACCTCAGAATTCAACAATGGATCCACTCTCCACAGTGTTTACCGGAAGAAAGTTATCGAACCTATTATCTATTTGGAGTTGGACAAGTTTCGGCATGTTCAGACAAGTTGACCATGAAACAATAAGACAAGCTTAGGCAAAGTCTCCTTAGAGTTGACGTCATTAGGTTGAATTAGTATAAACTACCTTTTTGACAACACTCAGATCAAAAACCTTGCTACAACAGTTAACCAAGATGTCAGCAGAACCTTCCCGCAAACGAAAATCAACCAGTACCTCTGGAAAAAAGCAGAAGAAAGTGAAATTGGTTGCAACCTCAGCACCTGATGATGGATTGAAACGCTTAGTGGAAACCTCCACCATTTTTCAAAGCCCTGGATTTCAAAGTGATCCTAAAGTCTCTGCATTGGTTGAAGAAACCAGAGCTGCTGTTGAGTCAAAGAAGACAGACGAGAATGTAGAAGAAACAGAGAAAGCCATTCCACACATGACTCCACTGGAAGAAGGAGAACTGGAAGAACTCTTATGCAATCATTATCCGTCAAGCCCGGAGAACCCAATGGCTTGTCCGTTCCATAACCAACCTTTAGAGCAGCGTGAATCAGCCAAAGGATGGAAATTTATGAGGTGTTTGACACAACCTTGTCTCATCTTTTGCGGACAAGACCAAGTTGAAGCTTACATGAGGGAGGTCTACAAGAATGTGCACATTGACATTTTCGGTCGATGGGGACAACTGCTTTGTTTCTGTGGTTATTGACCCGCTCTACGTCAAAGTCAGTCCACAGCCAACCCTGGTCGATTATATCTCAGTTGTCGTGGCAAACCCTACAACCGATGCAAGTTCTTTCGTTGGGCTGATCTACCCGTAAAACCAGAGGATATGAACGATCCAATCAGTGTGCGTGAGTGGTTGACAGATACTCCGCCAGCACCAGCACCACCCAAGTACTGCGACAGTCTGAAAGACTTTCACGAAAGACAAGAAACAGTAAAGTATGACGTGCCAGATACAAACCAAGTTCAACACTCAGAACCATGGTTAACACCAATAGAACCCTCACCTGCTCTGCAAAACTGGCAGAAAAGCTTTCAAGATCCCAAAGCAGATGATGAGGAAACTTGGGTTAAACCAAAGACAATGAGAACCGGTAAAAACTTTGACTATGAACTACCTGAAGATTTGAAAAAGTGGTATGCTCAAACGGGTCTGTTTTAAAGTCGTGTGAGTATAAATAAAATCATTTTAAACCATGGCAGGTTGTGTGTTGTATGTGTTGGATTCATTACAGGGTTTGTTGCAATGGAAAAGTCATCAGTACCTATGTCTATGTTTATACGACTTGCAAGAGGGAGACAAAATACCTATACCACCTTATTTTGAAGACGAAAACCCTCTCACTGTGTTTGAAGAGACAAATGTCAAAGTGAACCTCTATCGTTGGGTGGTGTTTGTCCTTTGGTTAAAATCCTATCCTCAAGCATTTAGTTGGTTTCAAAAACTTCAAAAGACCCATTCCACAACCATTCCTTCCCTATTACCTTTGGAGAATACATTATGGCACCTCGAAAGAAAGGGAAAAAAGTATCAGTAGCGGATGCCTTGTTAAAACGATATCACAACCCGTCTGCTCCAGGTAGTTTAGGAGGCATTCAACGGTTTGCCAAAGCCTATAAGATTCCTCTCAAAACAGCTCAAAATTTATTGAAAAAAGATTTGGCTTACACTTTACACAAACCACGACGACGACGTTTTCCTATGATTCCTGTAGTAGTCAGAGGCTTAGATGATCAATGGGTGGCAGATTTAATCGAAACGCAAAATGTGGCTAAAGAAAATCAAGGAACACGTTATTTGCTAACCGTTATTGATGTCTTGTCCAAATATGCTTGGGTTCGACCTTTGAAAAACAAAACAGGGGATAGTGTGGTGAAAGCCTTGGAGGATATTATCAAGCTAGGTAGAAAACCAAACCGTTTACAGACGGACAAAGGTAAAGAATTTTACAATCGACCCGTGAAAAGTTGGCTCCAAGAAAAAGGAATTACTCATTTTTCAACCCACGGGGATGCTAAAGCTAGTGTGGTAGAACAGTTTAATCGAACGTTAAAACAACGCTTGTATCGCTATTTTACGGCTGCCAACACGTTAGAATTTGTGGATATTTTACCTGACTTGGTTGAAGGTTACAATGCCACACCACATCGAAGTATTGGTATGGCACCTAAGCAAGTCAACTGGAAGAATGAAAAAGCGGTGTGAAAAAGATTGTATGCCAAGAAAAGGAAGAAACGAAAACCCACCTTCAAAAAAGGAGATCGTGTTCGACTCAACAAAATCTATCGCACCTTTCAAAAAGCTTATTTACCTGGTTGGACCGAAGAAGTGTTTGTGGTGGATCGTGTGTTGCCTGGTCCTTTACCTACTTATAAAATTCGTGAGTGGGATGAAACCCCTGTAGAAGGTACTTTTTACGAAGAACATTTACAAAAAGTCCATGTGACGGATGAGTTCCGTGTGGAAAAAGTACTTAAACGTCGTAAAAATCAACTGTTAGTCAAGTGGAAAGGGTGGCCTGACAAGTACAATAGCTGGATCTCAAGTCAAGATATCGTGTAAACCATGTATGTGACTTTACCCAGTCATGCCAATCGAAAAGAATTTCCCAACAATCAAGCCAATTGGTACAAGATCCGTTTACCTGAACCCCTTCGATTACCAGGAGAAGGATGGCAAGTAGGTTTGAGTTCTATTTCGATCCCGGATACCGGTGTCAACTTGAGTCACATTGTACCCTACAACCAACCCGTGTTTGGAACCTCCTGTGTCAAAGAAACCTAATGCCACCTTTATTTACAAATTTCACAATATGACTTTGGATGAGTTGAAAGAGGATGATTCTATTGTGGATGGAGTTAGTTTTATGAAAGCTTATGTACGATGGCTGGCACAACAAGAGGCTCAAGACTTTAAACGAGAGTACGAAACGGTGGAAAAACATGGAAACAAGCATACTTGTCTCAAGTTCAAATGGGAGAACGATGATTTAGTGATGGATAATAGCGAAGTGGTTCGAGTTCGATTTCCTGGCGTGGCTGACCCTTTACCCCATTTTGCCTTTAATTCAGTGTTTGGTGAAAAAATGGGTTGGATCCGCACAGACTGGCGGAACCAGTGGGAAGCAGGCGTAAACCTACAAATGATCTACCATGAAAACACAGTGCCTTCAAAAGGATTGTCTGATTTTCGAGATAAGGATGGAAACCCTTTGTATATGATATCAAACCGATAATAATGGAGTTACTTGGTTTTATCTAAGTATGCATGTCAGCTGGAAATTTACCAACCTGAATGTGGCCTTTCGTTCGGTCATGAAAGAACCCACCCGATCGCTTCACATCTACTCGGATGTAGGTGGAAGCTCTATGGTAGGTAACCGTATGACGGATTTGTTGCGTGAAATCAAGTATCGACGGGAAGGAAGAGGCAAAGTGTATTTTGAACCAACACACATTCAGTATTTACCAGTCAGAAACCAAGTGTTGGAAATCATTGAAATTCAAATTGCTGAAACGGTGGGGGAAGGAGAAGATTTGGTCAAATTTAAACAAGGTCATTCGATTGTAACGCTTCACTTTAAAAAAGGTTAAATAAAGTCGGATTACAACCGTTGAATTAGTTGTATCATGTCTTTCTACGTGACTTTACCTAGTCATGCCAATCGAAAAGAATTTCCCAACAATCAAGCCAATTGGTACAAGATCCGTTTACCACAACCTCTTCGATTACCAGGAGAAGGATGGCAAGTGGGTTTGAGTTCTATTTCAATCCCTGACACCACGGTGAACTTGAGTGCGTTAGCACCCTTAACAGAAACGATTATGGGTATGTCCTGTTTCAAAGTGGATTCCCGCAACAATTTGAAGTTTTAAATGTAAAGAAGATCCTCGCAGTTATTAACGCAACTTATGCAGTTGCGAAAAGAAAGCCTGAAAAAATCAGGCTTTCTTTTCGCAACTGCATAAGTTGCGTTAATAACTGCGAGGATCTTCTTTACATTTAATTCTTCATTCCGCAGTTCAAATATATGAATTTCATATATTCACAATTTCAATTTGAAGTTTATGACACACAATTTACCACTCAAAACGATTCAAGACGATGGTTGGGTGGTAGATGGGGTTAGTTTTATGAAAGTGTGTCTCAAATGGTTTGACTATGGATACAAGGATGAAGAAAACGGAAAAAACACCTGCCCTTTGTTCAAATGGGAGAACCAAGATTTGTTGTTGGATAATAGCAATGTGGTACGGAAAAAACTGGTAAACACGGGCGACCTTTATACACCCCATGTAGCGTTTAACAAACACTTGGCTTTGAAAATGGGATGGTTCAAACAAAACCCAGAGGGAGTTTTTGAAATAGGACCTAATTTGGTCATGAATTTTCCCACGGAAAAGTCCCGGCTAAGAGTGAAGCCGATTTTAAAACTTCCGTCGGAGATCCTCTGTATTACACCAGCAAAACGGATAATAACCAAATCACCTGGATTTTTCTAAGGATGCGAGTTAGTTGGAAATTTGTCAACCTGAATGTGGCCTTTCGTTCGGTCATGAAAGAACCCACCCGATCGCTTCACATCTACTCTGATGTAGGAGGCAGTTCTATGGTTGGTAACCGTATGACGGATTTGTTAAGAGAAATCAAGTACCATCGAGAAGGTAGAGGGACTGTCTATTTTGAACCTCTTCACATCCAGTACTTACCGGTACGAAACCAAGTGGTGGAAATCATTGAAGTTCAAGTGGCCGAAACCATTGGTGCAGGAGAAGATTTGGTTCAATTTGGACCCGGGCATTCGATTGTGACCCTCCACTTTAAAAAGGAAGAACCTGATTCGAGTTGAGTCAAACGATGCCAGCTATTCGACGAAGGAAAGGAGGTGTTTTACCTCTAGCTACAGTGGTTCCTGCTCTAGTAGCAGTGGGAAAAACAGTGGCGTTAGGTGCTCTTGGTGCAGCCGCTAGTCACAAAACGAAAAAATGGATGGATAAAAAGAAGTATAAAAAGAGACCAACCAAGCGTCGTAAGTAAAACATGCATGGAGGAAGTTTGACACGGTTTGACCAAAAAGGGTCTGGTGTAGGAACACCTTGGAAAGTAGCTAAAATAGCAGAAACAGTCACCAAAAAACTAATTCCCTCTGCCAAACCTGTCTTTGAACGGTTTTGGAAAGGGGATATTGCTAAAAGAGCTTTTACAGGACCCATTGGTATCACCAGTCAAGTATTTTGGACTCATCCGAAAAAAGGAACTGTGATGCGTTTGGTAAAAAATCCTAAAACTGGAAAATATGAAAATGTGTATGCTTGAGAGTATAAAAAGAGACATCATGGTGACATACACCCAGATGACATCATGCGGGGTGGAAGTTTGACACGGTTTCGAACCGATGAGTCTTATGATCAAGAAAGGGGTCAAATACTTAAAGAAACATTGAAAGGTGGTTTGAAAGGAGCTATAAGTACTCGCAATCCACTCAAACTCCCTAGTAATACCGTTCGCGGTTTAAAAACAGGATTTAAACGAGGTATTAAACGTAAAGCAGAGCAAGCGTTGACCAAAGAACTTGGTAAAATACTGAAAAAACCCAAAGTCAAAGAAGCCGTTCAAGTGGCTACTGCGTTATTTCCTAAACAAGTCAAAAGAGCTAGAGACATTTTTGGTGTGTAAGATGGAACCTGTTCGTTCGCGTCCTCAAACTGTAGTAGAAGATAAAGGTTTATCCCAACCACTTAAATGGATCAAACCACAGAGTGGGGGTTGGATAGGTTCCGCTGTGGCTAAACCACCAGGCTATGATTTAGCCCATTTGTTAGCACGCTATAAAAAGAGACAAAATCGTTCTTAGACTCATTCTCAACATGGAGACCGTGGTGAATTCAGCCCTTCATCTTTTTAAAGTACCTCCAACAGACAATAGCATCGATGCTTACCGTATGGTTACCATCCAACCCACCACCACGGGTATTAACCCGATGGAATTTATTGTCCCTGGCTTGGATAGTTTTGTGGATTTGGGGCGAAGTTACTTTACCATGGAACTGCGATTGAAAAAGAGTGACAATGGTAATTTGGTAGCCAGCGAAAAATTGTGGCCTGTCAACAATTTGGCACACTCCATCTTTAAACAGATTGATCTGCACTTGAATGGGACCTTGATCAGTCCTCAATCAGATACCTATCATTACAAAGCTTACTTGGAAACCCTCACCAACTTTGACCGAACCGATGGAAAAACAGTGTTGGGACCTCAAGGATGGTTCAGTGCGGTGGATTCCCCTGCCGAATGGACAGGTAACAACACAGACACAACTTCTAATTCGGGAGCTGGACATGCTGACTGTGCAAACTTGTCTGCGAACCACAAAGCCATGCTAGCTGCTATGAAAGCTGAAACAGCTGAGTATGCAGGAGGTGTCACCAGATCTTTGGTGTTTAAACCTCACCTAGAAGTGTTTCACACTGGTAGAGTGATGGTACCTGGAGTGGAAATCAAGATTAAATTTCATTTTAATAGTCCTAACCTGTTCCTCAATGGCGTTGGTTTGGCTGGTCGACTGAAAGAAGAGGATGTGAAAAGACTCAATGAAACAGTGTACATGAACCTGGCTGCCCAAAGACACAATGAAGAAGCTGTGGCTGTATACCCCACCGTGCGAAGTGAAATTCGTACGTTTAGCATGGAAAGCGCCCTTACCCGCTTCGAGATCCGAGATTTGTTCCAAAACCGAGTTCCCGATAGAATGATGGTTGGTTTGCTGGACAGTCGAGCCTTTAATGGAGCTGTGACCTGAGACCCATTTTGCTTCCAGAAATTTGGTTTGACTTCAATCAAGCAGATTGTGAAAGGAGAAGAATACTCTTATGAGCTAGAAGGAAATGACTCTAGCAAAGATTTGTTGGGTTACTTTTGGTTTCTACAAGCAAGTGGTGCTTGGTGCAAGCTGAAAGGTAACATGGTGGAAAAAGAGGACTGGGGACAAGGGAAAGGATGTACCCTTTTCATGTTTGACAATGTAGCCAATGGGTGTGCAGATAGCAGAAACCTCAATCCCAAACAGTCAGGAGATTTACAGCTTAAATTGGAGTTCCGAGCAGCTCCAGGTAACAATATCACTGTGATTGTCTACGGTGAGTTTGAAAACCTGATTGAAGTCGACAAGAAAGGAGCCGTGTTGTACGACATTTACCAGCACTAAACATGGAGTTTGTCGCCTTGACGGATCAACAGTTAACCTCTTTAGCCAAAGAAGATCCTTGCTTAAAAGAAATCTTTTACGGAACAGTACCCTGTGATCGTTCACCCAAATCCCCGGTCAAACACAAACCTAGAGCTTACATTGTCAATACGGATCCTCACGACAAACCAGGTCAACATTGGATAGCCCTATGGACCCAGAATAACGTGTGTGAAGTGATGGACAGTTATGGTTTACCTCTCGATCGGTATCCACAAGCCAAACCACTTAAAGAGTGGGTCACAAAACATTGGAAATATGTGGTAACCAATGGAAGATCTCTTCAAGGTTTACATAGTCAAGCTTGTGGACATTATGCATTACTGTATTTAAAACTCAAAGCCCAGGGAGGTACTCTTCAAGACTTTCTTAATTATTTTTCTCCATACGACCGTGCTAAAAATGATCACGAAGTGGGTCAGATTCTAAAACAATTGATTCAATCTATTGTCAGTGACATGCCTAGAGGTGGTCACCAAACTTGTAAGTCTCGATGTGAACCATAAATAAACGTGTGTATGAACTAAAGTGGTCATTTTCTTGAGTATGTCGTTTCAATTTCATACCCCTTCCTCCATTTTAGTGGTGGGGCCTTCGGGTTGTGGAAAAACCGTGTTTACCGAAAAAATTTTGGCAGATAATCTCGATCTGTTTGAAACACCACCAAGAGCCATTCATTATTGTTATGGAGCATGGCAAGATCGATTTCATTCCATGAAAGATCATGGTATTAAATTTCATGAAGGGATTCCTGAATATAAAGATTTGGTGCAATGGTTTCCTCAAGGTCAAGGGATTTTAGTGTTGGACGATTTAATGGATGAAGGCAGTGGTGATAAACGGGTGTTGCATTTGTTTACCAAACATTCTCATCATCAAAATGTCACAGTCCTTTACCTGTGTCAAGACATGTTTCCCGTAGGCAAATATGCCAAAAGCATTTCTCGCAATGCTCATTACATTGTGGCTTTTAAAAACCCTAGGGATCAATTGGGTGTTCGCAATGTGTTGCTTCAATCGTTTCCCACCGAGTGGGAAGACTGTTTAGACACCTTTCATCATGTAACAAGTCGACCATTTGGTTACATGTTGATGGATTTACACTCTGCTTCCTGTGATCAACGACGATTGTATGCTCATGTGTTAAAAGATGAAGGATGGACTCGAGCCTATTAGAAACGTAGTGATGATTGGTCGCAGTGAAAGCTTTTGGAGGTGTTGGGAAAAAGCGGTAGGCGATTATTTGCAAAGCATGCGATTGGATGATATGGATTACTCAACCATGCAAAAAGTATATAATCTAATTCAACAACGACAATCGATTGACCACATCATTCGAGAATATAACGAAACCTATTTTCGTGAACTCATGTGGACTTTAAAACAGAAAGCTTACCAGTATGACACATAAAAAGGTGATCTTAGTCCCTTTGGTTTCCAACATGGACCCCGAATTGGTTCGACGATTGAATGTGTTGTATGATTTTTACCGTTGTCAATGGTGGTGTTACCGACAACAATGGAGTCGCTTCAAGTTTTATCATACTTTATTGAACGGATTCGCTTTGTTGTTGGTGGCTACGGGTATGATTGTGGGTCCTGTGTTAAAAAATAGTACGTTGATAGCCTGTTTAACCGCGGTGGGAACGTTTGTCAAAGGATGGAACGATTTTAAACAATATCGTTTCAAGTTAATGATGGCTCAATTTGCCTATACCACCTATGCCAAAGCCTTGACTGAATTGCGAACGTATACTCGAGGTCTGCCTACGGATGGATTAAATGGCTTTCTGATTAAAATGCAAGCGTTAGATGACATTATTGTGGATTTGACACCACCCATACCCAAAACATGTCTAGACACTTACCAAGAAGAATTGGATGGTTATAAAAAACGCGACAAGCTGTTAGAATCATTAAAATGGTTGTTCGTAGAAGAAGAGAAAGAAGAAAGCAAGGAGGTGCCCTAATTCGGCGCAAACCTCGTTTAGTGGATAAAATTGCAGAGGGTGCCAGCATGTTTCTAGCTGGACCAGCACCTACGTTTGCAACCGCGTTGGGAAAATTGGGAAGTCAAGCTTTAAAAGGCATCACAGACAATATTCGACATTATCGAACACGCAAGCGACGATGAAACGACTCTATCGTCAACGTCCCTTTTTAGAGGCGGTGTTACAAAAAGCCAATCGAAGGAAACGACAAGATTTGTTACAACATGCCAAGGCAGATCAAATCAATGCGATCAGTGAACTCACGTTAAATCTTTTAAAAAACAATATTCCTATCACACCCGAGTTGATGGTAAAACTCCGCCCCCATAAAACGAAAACTTTCACTGAAAAAACGTTGTGACATGTTATTTCAACAACGAGGCAATCGACTCTTTCAAGGTTTATACTATTGTCTGTGTCAGTGTTTAAATAAGACCGTCGGTTGAAAGACATGACATTCTCATCATGGAAGAAGTCTACATGGTTCCCAAAAAGGATTTGGATCAATTGATCCAATATTATAAGGGTGAATTGACTGAAAATGCCCAATTGACTAAAGCCGCCACCTTGGCAGCTAAAAAACATCTTTGGCTCAAGTCTGGATTACCCCACCTTTGATTAATGCTAACATCAAACCCATGGGTCGAGAATTGACGAAATTGACCAAACGTATTCGTCAAGGAGGAGTGGGAGCACCACCGGAACAAGACGAAGAACCTGATTTAGTGACAGGACCCGTGGATCAATGGGTGAAAACAATTATAAAAGGCACTCCGGCTACTCCAAAACCAGTTTCTCAGAAACCCAAAGGGAGTAAACCACGGAGATTGTTACCCACACGACCTGATTCTACCAACCCCAAACCTAAAAAGAGAAAACGGCAAACCGAAGTGGAAAAACTACAACCTCGACCAGGATGGGAAGATTGGGGAGCCGGTCGAAAATTAGGAAGACAACTCGAGTATGACAGCGATTAAGAAAAGGTGGAGCCATCGATATTCAAAAAACCTTGTCAAAAAGGGGATTGAATTTCATTGGCCTGGGTATCAATATTTGGGACCTGGAACGAAGTTGGAAAAACGATTAAAACGAGGGGATCCAGGCATTAATCGATTGGACAAGATTGCCAAGCAACATGATATCGACTATGCTCGAGCAGGGAATGATTTAGCAGCCAAATGGAAAGCGAAAATGATAAAAGCGATTGATCGTTTACCCGGCAAGAAGACAATTCCAGAACGTGTTGTGAAAAAAATCATGCAAGCCAAAAAAAGATTGAAAATGTAATAAAACCCGTGTGAGACCAAGAATTGAGTCGTTGTTTTCTATCCGTCATTCTAGTTTATTTTAATCCTATTTTACAATCACCTAGGCTACGAAAAACGATCTAATTACAATCTCATATTGACACATGTTTTGACCGAATGTCCGATTAAAAACTATGTACAAGTCTGATCTTAAAATCACAAACTAGCCACTTTTCTAAAAATCTATTTCTTTGCGAAAGCTTACCAAATACAGTTCACTGTCCTTGTTGGCGAAGGCCTATCCCTATTACGACCATCCCCGTTTCCATTATTACGTTCATCACGTTGACAATGTCGGTGAATTCCTGATTCCTAGAACGCACTTCCATGCAGACGGCTATTCTGGTTGGACTTCATCAGGATTGTCCGAATCTTCAAGAAATACCACTGAATCCGTGTCGTAATAGATGACACGGTCACGAGCAATTCTAGAGCTTCATACAGGCGTAACCGGGCCCAGCAGGTTGTGAAGGCTGCCACAAAGATATTAAGATTAGGGCTGACAGGGACGTCTTCTGCTTGATACTTGTAATGTATCTCTACCATTTCTTCATTTCGCACGCTGACTTGAAGTACTTCAATGGCGTCGGAATCCAAGAACTCATGAAATTCCAGTGGGTCGTTGAACACTTTGATTTGGGTTTTGTTTAGGTTTTGACCAAATTTGCCCCACATTGAGTTGAGGGCAATTTTAGCCACGGAGCGGAGACCAGGGTTGTAGGCAATGTTCTCGTAATCTAGTAGAATACCTTCTTTTTCATAAGAGTCCTGGATGTAAGCACGGCGCTTTTCTTCATCGTCTCCAACATCGCTTGGCCAACCGGAGGCTTCTTGTTTTAGTTTAAGCCAATTGTTGATGTACGATTCAAACAATCCTTCTCGACTTTCTTCGAAGTGCCACACTTCATAAATCTTCTCAATTTCGTACCCTAGTTCGACTGCCTTTTCGAGTTCCGGGGTACACCACGTACCAGTCAAAGTTCTTTGTGCACGAGTGTGATGACAATACGGGGTGCGCATCAAGAGTGGTTTCTTGAGATTCTCTTCAACGCAGCTGGGGCAAAGAGGAAAAAGGTCAGCTTTTCTTTTCAGGATGGGAGCATCGGGTGGTACAAACCATAGGGAGGTACGATACGACATTTCACAAATCCAAAATACTGAGAAATGTCGGTCGTGTCTGGCTGGCTGATGAATGTAGGATGTCCGACAGGGTACTTGGAAGTTTTATTGACCCACGGGTATAAACTCGTGTAGTCAATATATCTGATCTTCTAATGAGGTCCTGCTTTCACGTAGAGCTTGGTGGCATCCGTTCTTCCTCCACTAAAGGCATCGCGAGGATTCAAAGGTTCAGCAAATTCGAGACGCTTGATAAACTCTTCAATTTCAGGTTTTTCCTTCTTCATTTTTCGCCACTGGCACTCCCACATCTCAACCACCGTGAATCCTTTGCTTTTAATAGTTTCAGTTCTGTTCTTGGTTCTTTCAAAGACTTCATAAAAAGTGAGGTCCTCAAGTCTCTGATGCTTCTCATGCCTTACAGGATAGCATGAAGGGCATCCATGATGAAAGCATCCGTGGAACTCATAGATGGTGTTATTTTCCAGAGAATAGCCGTCTGCATGGAAGTGCGTTCCAGGAATCAGGAATTCACCGACTTTGTCAACGTGATGAACGTAATGGTGGAAACGGGGATGGTCGTAATCGGGATAGGCCATCGCCATCAGGTCGTGTGCTTCCCAGTCTTCTTCTGACAGGTGTTATACAGCTTCTTCTCTAAGTCGAGGGTCAACCCCAATGCAACCATTCCCGGGCAACGTTTGATTGATTGGCACGAGGCTTCCAACCATGGACGGGTTTGGACGCGATGCTGCGTGGGATCATGTGGTTTTCTCTTAGGTCACGGTTACATGCGGAGGCTATGGTTGTACATTCAAAGGGATTGAAAGTCGAGTTCTCACACCACTTGTCGCGAAAAGTCATACATCCCTGCTTCAGTAGTTTCACGTCACTTTTACAGTACTCTACAATTTCCTCCGCAAACTTGAAAGTCACATTGTTGCGAGGCTGTTCTTTATGCCATTTCTCAAACTCTTCTCTCCCTTTGACTGACATGGTCTCGGGCATGTAATAGTCACGTGCGGATACGGGTCCTTCATACTGCTCGTTTTCAGGTCGGTTGAACAAGTGCGGGAAGTATCCCTTTTTTAGTTCCTGTATCCTAAAGGTCTTTGGAAAAGCAGACAAAGGCATTGCCATGAAGGAAAGCAAATCGATAAATCTCACAGAATCGTGTTGAACTTCAAGAAGTTTGGCACCATTACGAAGCTGCTGGATGAGTTCGTTCGTCCCATAATATTCATGTACGACGAAGTAACCGTCATAGCCTTGAAAATTAGGGACTTTAAGATAGTCGACTACGGTTGACTACGACGGTTGAATGAGTGTCATGCAACATAGACAACACGTGAGATGTCACCGTCGGGCCTTTGAGACGGTGTGTTTTCCCGCGGTTTCTCGTCGTGAAGACGGTTGAACACGGTAAGAATTATTGTCAATGAAATCTCTGTTTTTCTTTATTTACCCTCCGTTTTTTTCACGGAATCATTATCGCATATGCTGGAGTATGTGTTTTTCCAGACGATGGAGTTAATTTAAAGTGGAAAATTGTATTTTTGTGTGTGGAATGTGATGTGTTTTCATTCATCTTGGTGAACATGAGTAGTTATAGAGTTGGCGGTTCGAGACCAGTTTTTTCAAAACTGGTCTTGAACAGCGCCAACTCTATAACTACTGATAATCATATGGTCACCAACATATGGTGAGGAGCCGAGCAGGCTCGGGAAGTCGTTGACGAAGTCAACGAGCGAGGCTCCTTCCGGCCTATTGTGGGTAGACATGCAATCTCGCAGAGATTGCATGTTGTAGGGCACAATAGGCATAATGTCGCCATAACATTTTCAACTATATTGGTTCCATAATCATCTGGTCACCAACATATGGTGAGCAGCCGAGCAGGCTCGGGAAGTCGTTGACGAAGTCAACGAGCGAGGCTCCTTCCGGCCTATTGTGGGTAGACATGCAATCTCGCAGAGATTGCATGTCGTAGGGCACAATAGGCATAATGTCGCCATAACATTTTCAACTATATTGGTTCCATAATCATATGGTCACCAACATATGGTGAGGAGCCGAGCAGGCTCGGGAAGTCGTTGACGAAGTCAACGAGCGAGGCTCCCTCCGGCCTATTGTGGGTAGACATGCAATCTCGCAGAGATTGCATGTCGTAGGGCACAATAGGCATAATGTCGCCATAACATTTTCAACTATATTGGTTCCATCACATAGCTCCACATCATTTTTTTATATGCTAGATCCATATTTTTGCATTGGGGAACAAAAGCGGAGCTTTTGTGAGGCAGTGAATTGATCGCAAAGCGATCAAGAGGGGAAGTTTCTTTTTGCGATGCTGGTTCCATTTTATGGGAAACTATATGTATTTTATTTCATGGGCACAATTATTTGGATACTATATGTTTTTATTTCATGCGGAAACCAACGCATTTTCACATCGCGTGACTTCATACAACAGGAAGTCATACCGAGAAACAAGTCTGGACATGTCTGGTGAAAACAGGAAATGACTAAGCTATTGACCAATTAAAAATGTACCCATAAATTACTTTTTCGTGTAAAAATATCAGAACTTGCTCCAGTTTGATAAAAATTTCAGAAGTAGCTTCCGGTTGACGAAATATATCAAAGCCTCCTCCTAATGCTGTACCAATACCTGCGCCCAATGATGGACTGATGTTGGATGAATTAGTAATTTAGGTAGAACTTATTTAATACAATGATGTCCGTAAGCGAAACTTTTGATTCCATTGTTTGCTATATATCTTTTATCGTCGAAACAGCTTAGTGACACTTTATTGAGCTCGTAACTTCCAAGTTGATGGTTAATACTTCTGATTGTCTTCATGGTATGATGTATTTGTTTATTTTCTAATAAAACATTTTTGTAGTCTTGATGTTTGATGTTGTTCTTTATTATATTTTTCTTAATTCCCTTAGCTGTTTTTCCACCTTTATTATTGTCTTTGATGTAACTGTACATTTTAGATCGCAAACCGACGAATTCTGTTATTGGAATTCCAGCTGCTTCATCTTTGAATTTACCGATTACCTTCTTGTTTGTTGTATCGAAATACGGCGAGCTTTCTGGGTAGTCGCTGTTGTCAAATCGATCTTTGTCATTCCAAAAGTCTTGGTAAACATCTTCTGCTTCAATTTCATATGTTAATGAGTCTGTGTCTGTGAATAATAATTTGGCTTTATTTCCATACTTTTTTTTGATGTAATTATAATGGAAATTATACATTAATGTTTTGCTCAGATCAAGGATACACATACCAATATATGCCGGCCTGTTTAAAGTGAGCATTTCCTTTATTTTATGCACTGCAACTAGATTTTCGTTGAAGATCTTACTGCTTACATAAGTTGGTTTACTCACCATCTTCAATAATTTCTTTTCATCTGTGATAAGTCGGACATCAACACGCTTTCTTATGTTTTCCATTGTTTTACCAAATACTGAGTTATTCATAAGTTTGAAAAAGTCTTTTTCGAATGAATTTTTCGCTTGAGTACGTTTTATTGTATTAAAGCTAATGTACTCTTTGAGCCAAGGCGACTGATTGAATTCTAACACTCGATGGACTTTGTTTATTTTCAATCCAAGATCAAGGTACAGTTGCAGGTTTCTGTAATGCAGAACATATTTTTCTTTATTCGATAATGTTGGTATTAATTTGTGTACTAATCCTGTTGATATATTGTACTTTGTAGCTATATTTTTGCAATAATCAGAGAGCATATCTTTTTTGACACAAACTCTCTCGGCAGCTACTGGGTAGTCATTATGATTGTCATGCAACTCTTTGGGGTATTCTAAATCAACTTCTATTAACAATCCTTTATTACTGTCTTCATTATACTGAGCTAAATTAATTTTATTAATCTGCTTTTCTGACATCCATTTGAAACCTCCAGTTGGAAGATATTGGCTCATTGCCCAACCAGACAGGTTATTGGCGTCAAGATACATAATGTACTTTGAGGGCGCCTTATCATCGTATTCTTTCATGTATTTGTTGTTTGCTGAACCAAATCGATTTGCAATATAACTGATTCCACCACGCATGCCTTTTTCAATGAATTGAAACATGTCTATGTCTGTCATTAGTTCCAATTTGATATCAGTCATTTTTAGCATAGCATCCCATGACAAACCAGGAGACGTGAAATAATGACATGGATCTAGTTTATAATACTGAAGACAGGTCTTACGGAAGTTTTCGAATACATCAGCTAATAAAAGGATATCAGACTGGAGATATAAATTATGGTATTCACCCATTGTTTGTAATTGAAATTTATTCCACACTTTCTTAGCATGACAATAATCTTCATCTGAAATATGCTCATTATTCAATATGCTGTAAAATTCTTCTTTCGTTGGTAATTCTGTTTTATTGAATTTCTCAAAACTGTCCATGTAATCATACGGATAAATGCCTTTTCGTGTCATAAGCTTGAATTTTTCTTTTTGGAATATTTTGTTTGTATACTTTAAAGCTTCTGCAGGTAAGTTGCTGACTAATTTATCCAAACTTGAGCTCATGAATTGGAAACTGTCGATGAATGTCAGATGGTTACCAAGCATAAAAGCCATGTATTTTTCCATATTGTTAGGAATTGCATTTATGTTCATTTGTTTCTCCTCTCCTTTATTATTTTTGTATGCATGTTTCTTAACAATAGCTCCAATCTCTTGCATAATGAAATGACTGTCGTAACCTCTCAAATTATGGAATATGACTGGAATTTTTATTTCTTTTGGGTTTATTCTAAGTTTCAGATTACATTCTTGGTGAGCTGAGCCTCTGAATTTACCTGTAATATGGCAATGATCTCTCACTTGAATGTCTTTTTCAGTATATTTTTTATCACAGATGTGGCATGTTGTTGCTTTTTTGAATTCCTGTTCATTCTCTTCTGTCATTCTCAATGGTTTATTGAAATATTTTTTCATTATTCTTTTGCAGTATTTCACTTCTTCTAAAATATTTTCCATGAATTTATAAACAGCCTTTTCACCTCTGTATAGTTGTATTGGTTTTGTATATTTGTCGTCATAACAACAAACTACTTTATAACCATATCCACAGTCTGTATGTTTTTGGTATGCTTCTGTGTATGATGACTCATTATTCTGTTGGCATCCATGAATCTTCTCTGTTATAGCCTCAAAATCAGCATAAATGACAAATGGAACAGGTTGCTGTTTATGGAAGTTGTTGAATTTCAGTATGTTGTTATCTTTAGTTGGCATTTTAATTGCTTGGGTGCCGTTCACTTGAATGCAATTGTCTTTATGATTGTTTAGAACCCTGTCTGAACTGAAACATTGCAGACACCGCATACAAAAGTGTTTTCTATGTTCGTGTTTTGTTTGATTATACATGAACTTGTTGAAATCCTTTATGAGAACATAATGCTTGTTTTCATTTTTTGTTATCAGAAGTAGTTCCATATGATCTTCATACTTTTCTCTTGAAACATAGATGGGATATGGCTCTTTGTTTTCATATCCAAATACACTTATATTGATACTGTTTTGCTTCTCAATTTTGTTGTAATGTTTGACACTGACTGGAAAATCAATGTTTGAGTAATCTAACTTTTCAATGTATGGTTTATCGACTTTTTTAATCCTTTGAGGATATTTTTCTTGTGGGTTTAAGTGTCGGATATGACACCATCTAAAACATTCATTATCCTCATTTTTCATGTTAATTAGTCCCTTAGCACTATTTCGCAGTTCAGAAGGCAATTGGATATATGAGGATCCATTCATGGGCTTGTATTTGACAATGTTCAGGTAATGGTTAGCAACTGATTGTACCGTCCATCCTGATCCTTCTGATATCCATTGAGCTATCTTGTTTAAGATATTTTGTTTAGACATTTGTAATGCTTCATTGATTTCCATTTGGTTGATTATTGTTTGACTTGTACTATTGAAATATGCTGACTTTTCGACTATTACATCAGCTGATATTTTTTCGAAAGTGACTTTCAATGTTTCAACGTATTTCAAGCCTTTCATTTCATTCAACAAAGTTGTTACTTGACGTTCTGCACCTTTTCGTGTATTTTGCATTTGGGTTAAGGGGTCTTTATTGCTTTTAATGTCAATTTCAAATGACTTGGTAAACCCTTTTAAAGCTTTGTCTGTTTGTTTTATTATGGTTCTTGGTGTTGGAACCGGTTTTTTTTTAACTACATGTTGTTTAGTTCTTGGTGCAGGAATTGGTTTGTAATTATCCCTGAACTGCATTGGTGGAAGAATGATGTTTTCTTCGTACTGCTTGACCATTTGTTTAACACTCTTACGAGGTGTAGGCACTGGTCGTCTTTTAACTGGCTTATCCTGCTTCAGAAGCAATTTGATAAGTTCCGATTTGCTGAGTTTCTTCAAACTGGCTTTGTCCATATATTTATCGTTAGATTTTATTTCTGATTTCATTGTTATACTATAGTATTGTTATTTCCTTAAGCCATTTATGATGCGTTTAAATTTGGTCAATAATTCAAATGATCCGAACACGAATCCTTTGAACTGTAATTGTAACTTATAACTTATATAGGTCAACAATTCCCATAATGTCAAGTTGGTAGCAGTTTAAATTGTCTATATAATCTGAACATTTATAACATATCATAGTCTCTACATAGTTAGGAAACTCACCAGTAATTAGTAGGTGGGTCGCTGGTGAATGACAGTATCTATGAAATTTACAAATAATTAGGTTATATCTCTTATCTATTTCATCACTAATTCGTGATATTTTTTGTTCTAATCTTTTGATTTTCAACATTGTCTTATTTAATTTCATTCTATATACTATAGTAAAGATATTTTTTTAAGTACTTTTAATCTGCGTTTAAACACAGTCAAGAATTCAAATGATCCGAACACGAATCCTTTGAACTGTATCATTTTTTAGCATTTTTCTTATGGATTTGTTTATTCAAATGACACCATTTGCCTGCAAGACTGTAATTTATTCCATTTTGGCAGACATCACAATACCATTCTTTATTCAGCATGTACTTTGTTTTACTTTTTTTTATTGCTTCCTTTCTGTCTTCTTCAGTAAAATATACTTTTGGTCTTCCTCTTTTGTTTTTATCCATATATAATACTATATGTTTATTTTTAAATCACTTTGGCTTGTGCGTTTAAATTCATTCAGGAACTTTGTAATTTCGACCAAATTCTTTTTTAAGTTGTTTATCAACAAGTACACGTTTTTTCAAGAACTCCTCAAAATCCATATCTGCAATATTTTCCGACAATAGTATATCTCGACGTATCATATATTCTTCAAGTTCCTCCTCACGATCTGAACGTTCTTTATTCTTTTTATGAACTTTAGTCAGAAGATGTTTGTCTTTTCTATTCAAACTATAATTCTTATTACAAAATTCACATAACCACTGCTGATTTCCTGTATCCATCTATATATATGTATATATTATATTGTTTTTAAATCCTTCATTTGAACCCAACTGTTAAATTCATCACTGTATCCCTTCCATTTAACAAGAGCCTGTTTTTTCTTATAATCCCTCCGAATGACTTTATCAATTCTGAATACCTGTTGTTCAGCTTTCAGTAATTCAGGTTCATAAAAACTCCCTTGAATGTCTTCATCTCTGAGATCCTTTATTTTGTATGTGATTGGATTCGTATGTTGTATTTCATCAACTGTGAAAATTTCCTCAGACCAATTTGGTGTATAGCCCTTATCAAACACATTTCGTTTATACTTACTTATTCTAACCTTATCACCAACTTGAAATTTCGGTTTCTGTTTTGATGTTTCCATATCACCATACAGATTAAAGTAAACAGTTCCTTGATTCTTCCTTTTACTTGCTTCTGTAGGCGTCATCTTTATGCTTGAATGTCTTGTGTTGTTATACTGTTTCACTAATTTAGGTAGCATGTCTAAATACTGTGTATTACCTTGAACAGTAAACTGTTTCCACATTTTGGTTTTGATTGTACGGTTCCATCTTTCACAAACCGACGACTTTTCCTCATTTTCAGTTGAGTACAATGTTATTTTATTGTTATCAAGTAGTTCCTTAACATGTTTGTTGTAATACTCTTTGCCTTTGTCTGTCCAAAGATATTGTGGTTTACGCCCCTCTTTGAATATTGTTTTTAATGCCTTAGCAACTGTTTCACCCTTTTTATCTTTTAAAGGGACTATCCAACCGTATTTAGAGAAGACATCAAGAACCATAAGAAGATATCTGTAGCCAGCGTTCCATCGACTGAATTTTTGCATCTCAACGATATCTGAACACCATGTCTCGTCAATATGGTTTACAATTACCCGCCGCCGGGTGAAGTTACGCTTTATCGGTTTATGAAGCTCATCAGCTAATTTTTCTTGCCAGTTTTCTTCACTCGACGGCCTTTTCCGTTTTTTGTCTTCCTTTGTTTTACACCAAGACCCAGTTTCTGCTTTGTGTTGATTAGAAATCTTGCTGTTTGACCCCATTTTGGCATTTCACCATAAGGAATTTCATCTAATGACTTGACCATTACTTTGTCACATTCATTTTTGTTTTTCCCCATATCATAACAAATATCATGATGAGCTGATATTCTATCAACTTCATTGTAAGGTTGTACGTGCCACTTGGTGACCTCTCCAGTGTTTTTATCATACTCTAACTGTTTATCGAGAGGGTTATATGCCCCCATGTATTTATACTTTCCAGGAGTGAATCCAGCTTTTGGTCTTGGTAATTTACCAATTAGTTTATGTATATCAACACCAGCACCATCAAGATCCTTTCTGTTGGTTTTATACTTTCTATTTGGTCTGATTTTAGTAGATAATTGATCAAGAGCTTGACTTCCAGCATTCTGAATCATTGGATTCAACTTATCCAGAGCATAATCGATAGCCTTTTTCTGCAGTTTTGGGTTTCTCAAGGCTTCTGATCCATAATATCTTCCCATTTCAACTGCCTTTTTTCCAAGCCAAGGAATACCGTGGTGAATCAATAAATCAGTACCAGTCGATGCTACTGTATCTAATATGCCCGCCCCTGACGACGGGCTAGTCCGTTTCCCTGGTTTTGTTTTACAAATTTCGTCTTAGTGATTCCACATTCAGCACAAGTGCATTTAAGCATCAGTCTGTTATTTTTAGCCTTTTCATATCGTTCACTTCCTGGCACACATTCTGTTACCTTTTTTTGTTTCACGCAATATGATTTCATATATAATATGATTAGATATTTTTAAAATACTGTTCTAAGAATTTCTCATTTTTAACCGTGTTAAATATGTCGAAAACTTCCAACAGATCAAAATATGATTTGCCCTTATTCATCTCATTTAAAAAGTATAAACAAAAGTAACCACATGTTGTCGTCATTAAATTTTGTATTTGGTTATTTTGATGAAGAAGTGTTAAATTCTTTTTTCTTGCGTGATTAACAATTTCTTGGAAGGGAGGTAAACCAAAGCTATCAAAGTAATTGACCACGTTATCTTTCACATATGTGGATACCCAATGGCTACCGCTCATATATGATGGTTCCAGATTGTAAATGAATAGAGCCTGTCTATGATTGTGCGGCACTGATTCATCTCTAGAAAGAACATCTTTAATTGGGATATTCAGATATTTACACCATTTTATTAAATCGTAATTGCTTAATGGGACATTGTTATGGAATTTTGGTTTTACAACAAAATGTTTAGAAGAGGGACTTTTTTGAACGGTGAGTTCTTGCCTAATAGTAGACCTTCGCCCTTTTTTTGAGATTTTTTTTTTATTCCCCATACCGATTGTATCGTCTGGCCAATTTCCGTAAAAAGGCGGTGTTCTATAAGTGTTAGTCATCAAACCACCATCCTGTTCTGGTATAGATCTGGGTGGTCTTTGTTTAGGTCGTCCCATCTGAGGAGCTCCTTTACCAGTCATCTTCTTTATTGCCTCAATAGCTAAAGGGACTCCAATTGATGCAAGGAGAGTCCCTAAGAACCCACCTGTTTGTACTTTTGTCGGTTTTATATGAACACCAGAGCCTGTTTGTAGAGCATTTAATATATCTTGTTTTCGTTTTGTGGTCAAAAGATGTTTATATGCTATCAACTGGTTGATTTTATTTTGTGGTATTAGGAACCCACCGGTTTGTAAACCTTTTCCAGATATCTTCTTAACAATCTGAGATGCTCCTTCAGATGCTAAACCTGCCAAAGCTGACAATCCAATAGTCTTGGCAATCGTTGGAGCGAAAGTTCTTCCAAGCGACAGAACTGTAGAGAGGAGTGATCCACCAACTTGCTTTCGAATGTTTGTTTTGGCTAGTTTGATGTCCATTCCTTTTCTCAATTTTCTATTTTTATTCAATCGCTTAACTATATTCTGAGGTACGTATAGAGTGTCATTCCCAGATAGAGAGTCCTTTGTCAGTCTCAAAATGATAGTTTCTCTTTTATGATACGCGTTACTAAGATTCTTTTTCTGGTTTGGTGATAAACTAACTTTAATTTCGTATAGTTGTGTCATATATTATATGTTAGATAAATTCTATTTTAAAAAACATATTCATTTAAATTTTCATCGATGTAAAACTTATTTATTTAAACTATCATCAATTCGTTTCCAACTGTCTTAACAACAACCTCACTCTCGTAAAATACGATGCTATGAGCTCGGACGTTTGCTGCTGGGGCTACATTGAGACGATAATGGAGAATCAACTGTTTAGGATCTCTCGTCACTACCTCTTTCTGATATGACAAATCAAAGTACAATAATCCATACAAACTAGTGAAATTGGATACATTAAGCTGTGTTCCTGAATTGTAATCGTTCTTACGATATGCATATGACATAAGATCATTGAATATCCTGATTTTTGAATCACTATCCTTTTCTAGTTCGGGATAAAACGTATTGTTTCCATATTCTAAACGACAACTCGAGAGAGAGCTATTAGCATCAGCTGCATTCAACTTGAAGGTGTCAAACACATACGGACTTCTCTCTTCTTCATTACCATTTGGTGCGACTGCCCGCTGGAGATATATAAAAACATGTTTGACGTTATCAATAGCTGGACTTATTTGAAACATATTCTGAATAGCTCTGGTATTTGCTGACTGATTGTAGAGATCTCGCATATATTTCCAGGTTGTTGGCTTGAGAAAATCTGAAACGAAATTACTATACATGCTGTCTTTTGGAACCAGTCTTGGGAGCCAAAGATACAATCTCTTTACTACAACACGACCATCGTCTGCCGCAGCTGCTTTATGAATCATTTCACTGTCTTCGTTAAGTGTAAGTTCAATTGTGAGCTGCATTGGAGGCAACATTTTTCTTTCTAATTCTTGGAAAAAGCTGTATCTGTTTAATGGAATCATCTCGTTGATTGATCTAGATCCTCCATTTCCATTATTCAGTACCGCTTGAGTTAAAATACGACGGGCTTCGAATCCCAAGTTGGTAGCAGCTGTTGTTCCATCAGTATCAAGATACCAGAATGAATTCTTTCCAACAGATCGACTGAAGTCATCGCTGTATTCAAGGAGATTTTTAACATTCGTTATTCGATGTAAATTATCACTCTCATAAACAATCTTACCAGAAGATTTAATAACCATATGTCTGATTAGACTGTGAGATCCGTTTATGATAGTTATGCGATCTGCTGCTGCATATCCAGAACCATCAGCCCTTTTTTGAAGCTCTTTAGTTACTTCGAAATACCCATTAAAAAAATCGAACATAGTCGACCTATCGTTGATTGTGAATCTGTACCCTGACTTTTTCTGGCCTTGATTGTTAGCAGGTTGCTCAATGACATTATCTAAATGGAAACGAACGTATTCATATCGTTGCAGATTGTTATCTGTTCTGAAACTCATTTATATGAATAGTTTAGATAAAATTTACTTTTTATATAAACCATTTCCCACTTGTTAGTCTATTTATAATTGGATAAAATTCACCTTTTTGAAAAACCATTTCCACTTATCAGTCTATTCAAAATTGTGTTGTAATCTTCTTCTTGTTTTGGTTTAGTAGGTTTGGTTGGTTTCACGATTTCATTCATTGGTTGTTTAGTTAAACCGTGTAATTTTCTCATAATAAGCTCTCCGCTTTTTTCAGATACTTTTTTTCCAAGTTTGTCTCCAGCATGTGAAATGCCAGATTCAAGCGCTTTTTTCGCCATTGGTTTAGCAACTTTTTTGAAAGCAGATGATGTAAGACTCATTAATGGTTTGAAAATGTTATCAACAATGATCCCAGACCCTTTATGTTCATAAACAAATCGTCCAAGTTTTGGATGATAAATACGCTTGTATTCAAATGATGCCATATATATAACTATTAGTTAGATTAATCTCTCTGCTCTCTTAAAATCAAACTGAATGAAGTGTCACTATGATTAAGATCTATGATTCTTCGTTTACCGTCTGTGATATAAATTCGAATTTTATTAATCGTATTTTTATTGACAGGATTGAACTGTACACGTCTTGGCTCTTGTGTGAATGAAAAACTTGGTGTTAAAGTACTAGTACTGAAACTATATATAATATCCGTTTCGTCACCATCAACTAAACTTTCGGATATGAGGTCACAATGAACATTCAATATTTCTCTGTCTTGTGAGAGATTAGGAATTTGATCTCCAATATTTACACTACTTGTTAGAATTTTTTTATTGAATCCAATAAGATCATTAAAATTACTTTTAGTAAGATCTAATCTATAATTTTTGTCTAGTGTTATTATTGTTCTGAATATAGTATCGTTGAACTCCAAATTGATCGGATATGACGGATTGTTAGCTGCACCTGTTTTTGTTTTTTCTTTGATTAAATTGTCAAAATCAATGTAATTCCATACTCCAGGGCTAAATATTATATCCGTCCATTTAGTACCATTATCAGATGAATATCTTATTTTCTGATTATTGAGTTCTTTCGTAATGTTAAACCAAGTGAATGACATCGAAATGATTCGGTCTAGGCCAATTTCATATTGTCGGTTTGAATCGAGAATTATCGGATTACTGTATTTGATTGTGAAATCCGATGGTTTATTACCACTTTGATTTTTTACGGTATGGGATGATAATACAAGTTGTCTATTCATATATATGATTAGTTTAGACTAAAATAGTTTTTGTATATTTTGTTGTATTGTGGCTTATTGAGTATTGAATTTCTCAACAAGATGTCGAGAAGTGCAACACCTGTGTTTCTTAGCTCTATGCTATTATTACCGGCAACCTTTGATCCTATAATCAGTTCAAGTTTTTTCATCATTTCTGTTGGATTATTGAAAAACATTACCTGTCCACCTCTTTTTGTTTTTTCTTCAAACCAGACCCTTTAATAGATTTGAGTTTTTGGAGTTTTTGTTGATGGTAATTCATATAATCAGTCAGAACCTTTCTTGTATCTTGAATAATTTTTCTTTGATATTGAGCCTCAGCTTCAGTGATTGAGCCACTATTTAATTTTTTAGTAATATTCATCGAATATCCAGAAAGTTGTTGTCGTTTCTCTTTAGCCTTTTGAAGGGTTTTGGTAAGATAAGATTTCCTCTTTTTGTCATTCATATCTTCTTGTTGAAGTTGTAATTCAATATCATCATAATTCGGTATTTGAAGTTGATCTAAAGCTTGATTTATTCTATCCTCTTCAAGAATTTCGTAATCTGGTACTTCTTCTTCGTATTCTGGAGGAAGATCTTCAGGTTCATACATGTATTCTGGATCTATATACATTTGTTTTTTACCTGATGCTAAATCCTCAAGGACATCTTCATAAGATGGAGGTTTTGGAACTATCTGTTTCTCGTTTTCAGGTAAAACAGGTTGATCAAACAAATCGTCCAATCCATAATCAGGCACTTCATCATCAATAGCTATTCCATAATCTGGAACAGGTCGCTTTTTCTTTACCAATCTTCTCAACGGTGCTTTTGGGGCTGTAAGTTCCTTTAACTCAGATGTTATAGGTTTGAAAAGTTTCTCTGCCTCGACTTCACCCATTTGATCAGATATCTTTTTTTGTTTTATTGTATCTCTTACTGTGTTAATCTTTTTACCAAGCTCGGATCGTTTCTCAGCCATTTCTTTCCATTTGAGTAAACTCATTATATCATTTGTTTACATAAAATTTCGTGTTTTGTTCGGAAAAATTAGGGTTATCATATATAAAAACGCTTGCATAGCGTGTCGCATAGCGTGTCGCATTTCGTGTGAAATTGTATAAACAAATGATATATGAAGATTCAAAATCATGACATCCAAGATGATGGCAATGACGATTTTGTTCAATTAAAGAGTTTCATGCCAAACCGATGTTTCAGGATGCTTATTTGTGCTCCTTCTAGTGGGGGTAAAACTAACCTTGTGCTTGATATGATATATAGGCTTCTCTATTTTGATAAGATATACCTTTATGCTCGAAATCTCTCCCAAAGCAAATATAAGCATCTGTTGAAATCTCTTGAACCAATATCAAAAGAGGTCGGTTATGACGTGATAGAAGCAAGTAACGATGAAATCATCCCTCTGACAGATTTGTCTGATGAAAACCAAAAATTAATCATATTTGATGACTATTTGAATACAGGTAAGAAAAATGACGAACGGATACGTGACTACTTCACCAATTCTAGAAATAAAAACTGCTCTTGTATCTATTTGTCACAAAGTTATTATGGGACAGATAAAACAATAAGACTGAATAGTTCACATTATTGCATATTCGATTTCCCATCAAGAAATGAACAATCCATGATTTGTAGAGAATTGGGTGTTAACAAAGAGGATTATCAGAAAGCTACTAAGGATCCATATAGTTTTCTGTATGTTGATAAGGTCAAAAAAAGGTAGCCCGAAATTTCAATGAAAGAATATAAACCAATAATATATGAGTTATACTAACGGTATCCTTAATCATGATGATTCTCAAGGACTAGGTAAGATAGGTTCAAGAGGTTTACCAGGCATTGGATTCAAATTTAAGATTCAAATAATGATTATGATATGCAAAACAAAAAACTGGTTAATGTAAAACAGGGAACTAATAATAACGACGTTGTTACAAAATCTTATCTTGATTCAGAGATAGCCAAGATTCCAAGTGTGGATACATCTAAATTTGTTGCAATATCTGGTGATACGATGACAGGGTCACTCGTTGTCCCAAAAGACAATTATCCAGTTCAAGGTGATCTCAACAAGGTTATCAATTATGAAACACAAAGGGAGATATTCTTGTCAAAGAAGGAAGGAGGTCGAATGGAGCAACATATTGACATGAACAATAATTTCATCACAAATGTGAAAGATCCAGTTAATTCAGACCATGGAGTAAATAAAAAATATGTCGAAAATCAGCTTGAAAAAAACTGGATAAAGGAGCTGATATTGATATGAAAAATAAATCAATTATCAATCTTGATCTTCCATCAAACCAAAGAGACGCCGCATGTGTCGAGTTTGTTAACAACAGAATTGATGACATGACACAAAAAAAGTTTCTCAAAGTTGATGGCACCAACAATATGACTGGAAACTTGAATTTAAATGAAAAAACAATAATCAACTTGAACACCGATGACAAAGACATAAAATCAGCAGCTAATGTCGGCTATGTCAGCAGTAAGGTACACGCCGCCAAAGGTGATGTGACTGTAGGGCTGAAAACTTACTTTGACACAAAAATCAAGGAGTCTCACATCACCAGCTCAACCAACAAGAAAGACGTTTTCAGGTATCTCATGGAAAATGCCGATGAATCTTCAAGTGAAAACAACATAATAGTTGATGGCATTGTTGACTTTTCTGGTTCCCCCCACAACGTCAACAAAAAAGCTTATAAATTTAAAATGGAGAAAGACGCTCAAAATGAGTATTCTTCTCGCATTGGCTTTAACATGTTCAAACTTCCAGAAGGCGAGTACACTTTAGCTATTGAATTTTTCACTTCAAGCACAACAAATTTGTCAGTGAGTGTCGTTTCCACTTCACTAAATATTGGTCAACAATCAACTAAGCTGTTTGTTAATTACAGTAGATCGATTGTTCACTTACATAAGTGGAGCATAACTCCTCCCGAATACATTTACATTGACATGCATTGTCAGGGCACTGCAAGTAGCTCCACTCAAGGAGTTGGTTATTTGATTGTATATGGAGTCAAAGGATCACAGAGTAATGTAGACTCGGATGTGTATGATACGGCGTACGTTGTAGAAAATGGTAAAATGGTAATGCAAACAGATTTGTCTTTAAATGGGTATAAATTAAGTGGTTCAGTTCATTATATACATGGGTATTTAAATACGAAAAACGGGAACACATTTTTATTGAATGGTTGTGACAAAATAATCATTTCAAATCATAGCCACATATTAACTATAACAGTGCTCTATTTCAAGCTTAAAAGTAAATATAAGCCTATTTCTTTAAAAATAAAACACAGTGACCATTTAACTCAATCAATCACTTACACTTCAACCCAATCAACTCGATCACAGACAATGAATATCAATTTAGTACTGGCGTTTGGTAATTTGGCTGTGGAACTGGGTTCAGTTGTGAAAAATCAAGAACTCTTAATGTTGATTGAATATAGAGTGCCATAAACATTTTTTTCATTCATCATATATCACAATGCGGATATCCATCTGATTGGGGTATGGAATGCTTTTTAGAATATATTATCCCAAAAGAAATAAGCGTTGAGGTTTCCGATGAAAAACATAATGAATAATCTAAACAATATAATATGAAAACATCAACTTTAATCAACGAAATTATTGAGAATATAGAAAAAATAGTTCGAAACATTAGAAAATTATACATCAGTATTAAGAAATCGTTCAAAAAAGAAAAAATGTAACCATATAATATATATGGATAGACGTAAAAGAATATTCAATTGGAACCATGTTTCAGAAAATTTAACAGAAGATCAAATATCTGAGTTGAAAGCATTGTACAAATTCTACCATAAGCAATACTGGCTCCACAAAGAGTCATTTAAAAGCTTCAAGAAAAAGAATATGGCATGTAACATTGGATCTGTTGTATTGATAGTAACTGGGACTGTGGCTGGTGGTGTGACGTTAAACCCCGCTGTACTTGGATCAATATCAGGCGCAGGGCTTATACTAAAAACATATTCAGAGGTCAAAAATTACAAAAGAAAGATCGAGATGTGTAAATTCGCGTACACTACGTATGAAAAGGTTTTAACTCATTTACGATCCTTTATGAGAGGACTGGAGTATAATGAAAAAGAATTTCTTGATCATGTCAAAGTCCTTGATGAAATAATCATTGAAATGTGTCCTTTAACTGACAAATTTGAAAAGAAATATAATAAGGTATTCATCTAATAATAGATTTTATTTTATCACCAATAAGAGACATAATACTAGCCCAATATTTATTGTAAAAAGCTAATGTTTTTTTCGATTTACTAATTGGAATATTTTTGTAAGGTATTCCCATCATCTTGAATATCTTTCTCATAATGAAATTTGCGCTAATCATCCTTTTCCTTGTACCATTAACTTCATTAAGAACCTTACCTATTTCGACATATATAGCATCAATCTTATGTTTCTGACAGTTTGATATTTTAATGTTATATTTTTCTTCGATATTGAGTAATATGTTGTTAATGTGGTACTCTCGATGGTAAACAGATTTTCTTATAAATCTATGTATATTTTCATAAAAATTAACATATTCTTTCACATAATTATATCCTTGTACTACACCACAACTTAGACATGCTAACATCCCATCGTCGTTAATAATATACTGATTATCACAGCATTTATCATCTTTTGGTTTTCTGACAAAATCTATTTGCTGGTCACAAAAAGGACAAATAACTTCTGTTCCTTTCAGTTCATTGTGAATATCTTCATTGCAATTCATTCTATACTATTATATGAGATATTTTTTTATGTAAATACAAGTTCCGCAAACACAGTCTGCTTTTCTGTTCACTACAAACTTTACTGACAAACTTTACTGACAAACTTTACTTCAAATACAAGTTCATCTGATATTACATGACAATCTGATGACTCATCGGGAAAGTCCCATTTCATCATAAACTTCCTGTTTTCACCAGACATGTCCAGACTTGTTTCTCGGTATGACTTCCTGTTGTATGAAGTCACGCGATGTGAAAATGCGTTGGTTTCCGCATGAAATAAAAACATATAGTATCCAAATAATTGTGCTCATGAAATAAAATACATATAGTTTCCCATAAAATGGAACCAGCATCGCAAAAAGAAACTTCCCCTCTTGATCGCTTTGCGATCAATTCACTGCCTCACAAAAGCTCCGCTTTTGTTCCCCAATGAAAAAATATGGATCTAGCATATAAAAAAATGATGTGGAGCTATGTGATGGAACCAATATAGTTGAAAATGTTATGGCGACATTATGCCTATTGTGCCCTACGACATGCAATCTCTGCGAGATTGCATGTCTACCCACAATAGGCCGGAAGGAGCCTCGCTCGTTGACTTCGTCAACGACTTCCCGAGCCTGCTCGGCTCCTCACCATATGTTGGTGACCATATGATTATCAGTAGTTATAGAGTTGGCGCTGTTCAAGACCAGTTTTGAAAAAACTGGTCTCGAACCGCCAACTCTATAACTACTAACATGTTAGCGAACGAAATCTTATGATCAGACGAGAAGAAAGTATAAATACATTTGTAAGCATTTAAAGGTCCCATTGAAGGTAGTTAACCGTAATAACGTATTGAGTAATTTGCAGGGGCTGCCGAGCGAGCGAAAAGTGTTTTTTTCTCCCTTTTGTTGATATTTATTTTCTATTGTCTTTAGGTCGTCAAGATGCAAACTAGCACATATATCAGAAACACGTGAGTACCGCTTTTCTTTTTTAGAGCTTATATAACATGAGACGTTTTCAGACAAGTGCCTATCAGTTTCAGCGTAGCTTTTGTGTTATTTAAGTTTTAAATATTTCTAAATGTTAATATTAACAAGCTAGCTGTTGTTTTAAGCTTTATTATGCTTAAGTAGTTTGATTAACAGCGCCTGGAAAGTTTTTCCTCTTCTGGTTTCCATGTTGTTACAGAAATAGGCTTTTGTACAATACGCTTTTATGCTTCACTTTAATGCTCCACTTTTCCTACTTTAATGCTCGGTCTATCCACAAAAATGTCACTAAAATGCTCGGATAATGCTCATATATAAACAACAGAATGTATGAGAAAATAGTTTTAGTTTTTATGCACCTATCAATGGTTTGCCCCAGGATGGGGGGGGGGGGGGCAACCCACGGGAATTTGACATCGTAAGTTCTCCCACGGTAGGGATTTTGACATCTAAAATGGTCTGCTGGGTTAGAAATTTAAGAGGAGATATGTGAAATTTGACATTCACTAGGTGCCCAGGGGTGGGGAATTCAACTCTGGATTCCAAAGAATTTCAAATTCCCCTGGGGTTGCCCGCCCCCCCCCCATCCTGGGGCAACCCATTGATAGGTGCATTATACGGAAAAAATAATTCTCTACATCATTGCTTGTCCTTCAATATTAAGGCGAAGAGGGTGAGAAGTTGACTGTCCCTGGGAATTTTTTAAAATTTTGAGTCTTCATTTCGCTTTGAATAATTATTTTCATTGTTATTTTCTCTGGAAAAATAGCCACTAAAATGTCCAAATGATAGTTAATGCTTTTGCCTCACTAAAATACTCGAAACAAAGGCAGTAAAATGTACAAACGCCTATATATATTGGAATAGATAAATATTCATTCCCTGGCGTGTAAAGTGCTGTAAATTTTAGTTTCAAATGTGTTTATGTTTGAGAAGTTCACACATGCACACCCATTTGAAGATACTTGATTTTTTATTAATTATTGTTATCATTATTTTTCAGTGGGACCTTTCGTTGGTCTGGAGGAAAAGACCTACATCTCCTTAGAGAAGTACGTTATGTTGAGCCTTACCAATTCAAACATGGCACCAAGGAATCTGGACAAGCCTGGAATGAGGTGGCTAATGGTGTGAACAAGCATGAAGGATTTAAAGCAATGCCCAGGGACCAGAGAAGTGTCAGAGACAGGTTCAATAAACTGTTAGCCGACTTCAAGGCAAAAATGAGGAAAGAGGAAGGAGAATCGGGAACAAATCCTGAGCCACTGTCAGAGGTAGAAACTATTTTAGAAGAAATTGAGGAAAAAATTTTGTCAGCAAAGGCTGACTTGGCTTCAGCTACAGCAAAAGACAGCGAACAGCAGAAAAAGGAAAGAAAGAAGGCTATGACCGTAAGAGATGCAGCTTTGAATACATGGGCAAAGTCAAAGTGTGCTGATTCAGACGAAGAAGAGGGTGAGATCAGTGAGAAACCAAGAAAGAGGAAAAGGAGACGTGGAAATGATGGTCTGCAGTATCTTGAAATCAAATGTCAGGCCGAGGCTGATGTGAAAAAAGAAGAAGTAACCCTTCGCCAGCAAGAATTGGCATTACAACAGAAGCGTCAAGAGCAATTTGAAGCCCAAATGCTTCAACAGCAGCAGCACCAACAGCAACAAGCTCTGCAACAACAACAAAAATTTAATCTACAGCAGCAGCAGTTTCAACAAACTCAGAATTTAATTGTTGCTTTATTGCAAAAAATGTCAAAAGCCTAAAATATTGACTGTTTGGTGTTTGAGCTAAGCAACCTTTTTGTTATTAAGGACTCCTTTATGGTTTGAGAAGATTCAGTTTTTTGGGATGTACTTTGTAACTTACATTATTTCAGTTTGTAATGTACCATTTCAAACACTCATTTGTTGTGTGGAACTTTTAATGCATGCCATTGCTGAACTTATGTTTGGGAGACGTTGAACTTGTATTTTGAATTGAGTTTGGCTGTGGGCAGTTCACAATAAAGTTGTCTCACTTATGATTGCTTTCTATTAATTGTCTTACCCCAAAGCATAATTACAACAAACAGTGATAGTGAAATTAGAATGCAGAAGCAATCTCAATTTTATCTTCAGTTTCTAAGATGTTTTGTTTATCCCATTTTTTGTTAATTTGTGCTTGACAAATCAGCAACTCTGAAAATATGATATAAGTGAAAACATTTGTAAGAGGGAAAGTAAAATTTCAATTAAATTATGCAGTTCCAGAAAATATCCATACCCACCCCACAGAAGGTTATTGGAAATTCTGAGGGGGTGGGGGGTCTCAAAAGCCAAAATTTTTAAAGCAAAGTATGGGGCTTATCTGGAATTTCCAGAGGAGTGGGGGGATTCAAACCAAAAACCTTCTGTGGGAGGGGTATGGATATTTTCTAGAACAACACATTCTGATTCTGAACTAAATTTTTTTTTGTTAAAAAAATCTTTCCCTAGCTATAACACATCAGCTCAGTTTGTGTACTAATAAATTATTAGGCCAGATAGTCTTGAACGGTTGGGGGATCAACTTGAAAGAATGTCGAAGTATTGTTACCATATAGACAGGTTAGAGTGTTTCTTAAAAGTGCAGCAACTATATAATGCTTTCCAACGGCACTCAATCCTAGCTTTAAGTTGCTCTTAAAATCTAGAAACTTGAAGTCGTTCAAGACATCTCCAAACAGCCATTCAACCGACACTCTAACAGAACTCATTGCTTCGTTGAATGCTTCCATGTTTGGTGTAAATAATGGGACCTCCCCTATTCGGTAGGGGGCCATTAAATGAGGACGAAAGGGGTAGGCGGGGTCTCCATAGAGACATAGAACGTCCCCTCTTGGACTGTAGGCTACTCTTTCAAGGCCAGTTAGCAGGCCAGAATCTTTAAGCATTCCTGCATCGTGACGTCGACCCGCCACTGGACCATAAAGATTTCCTATGAGACCATTGGGCAGTGCCACAGATTGAAACTTAAGTGCGTGTACTTGCTTGTGCCCATTGTACACTATGCGCTGTCTTTCACCAGGGCGGCAAATAGGGCGAACCGTCCATCGACGAAAATCATCGGCATAAGCCATTACCAGCGCATTTCTGACATCTTCAAAAGACATCTTCCTCTCTAAATGTTGTTTCAGTTTTTCTCTTTTAACTTTTGACTCTTTAAATGTTGTTTCAGTTATGCTCTTGTAACTTTGAACCAACCGTCTTCCGTGAAAACTTAAATGGCAACAAGCGTCAAATTTTCGCGCCCTTTTACCGCACTCGACCCAGTCTACTAAATACGCATCCGACCGTCGTAGTCAACCGTAGTCGACTATCTTAAAGTCCCTATTGTGAGCTATGATGGTAACTTGGGGGCTATCCTCTTCTGTTAGGTCTTTCAACCACTCTAGGAACTCTTTAACGCAGTCGGCGCCTTCAAAGATGACGGGGATGTCTGAATCTTCTGTTTCGGCGATCAACAGGTTGGGTTCGTGTTTGCCCCCAACCTGCATAGCCTCAATATCAAAATAAACGAACACGGGTGGTTTGGATTCTTCATCATCTTCCATAGGGGGTTCTTTGCTTTCTTCGGCTCTTACTCATTTCGTGGCACGCTCTTCTTGACGTTTTCGTTTGGGTTACTGGATGTAACATTTGTGCTGTTTGATGTTAACGTACAACTCACAGGAGGGACATTTTGCGTAACCACATTTATGCCTCTTGATGTTCTCTGGTTTCGTTTCCAGTTTGAAGCATTTCTTACAGCGGCGGATGGATTGACAAACTGATTGGCCAGGGTTGGATTTTCGCTGCTGGTCTTTGGTCAAATGCGCTTGGTAACACTGTTCACCAAAGAACTGTCTAAGACAATCGTGACACCGAACAGTCGCTTTGTTGCCATAACGTAATGCTTCTAAGAAATCCTTACAATCCATCTGCAAGCAGGCTCGGCAAAACTTGTGGTTCTTCTTGCAACGGTGATGTCCCTCATGATCATGTCCCTCCAAACAGTGGGCACACGCGTAAGATGTTCCGAAGAAGGCAGGAAGGGAGGTGATAACATCATAGTGATTGTCTTCATGAAGAAGGATAAGTTCAGGTTTACCAGGACCTGCGAAGGCGCGACGATGGTACGCTTGATCGGCGTAGACCACAATAAGTCGGTAATCATCCTTGAGATACTCTTGAAACTTGTTGAGTTCTTCATACCCACAATCTCCTTCTGGCACATTGGCTTTGGTGTGTAGTTCCAATGCCAACTCCTGTTGTCTCCAATTTCCTTTTCGAATAGATTCCCATTCGGGATCCTTCTCCAATTTGGCTTTAGCTGTAATGATAGCTCTCGCGCAGCACAAATCATCCTTGTTTTGGATCCTAATCACTGATTTCTTCTTTACTTTCAGGATTGATGAAGCACGATGCCCAGGTTTGAGATTACGTTTGTGCCCTGATCCCCGAGGTGCGTGCCTAACGCGCGTGATGGATACTTGAAACGAGTCATTAAGTTCAAAGTTTTCCTTCGAATTCAATGAATTTGCCATACGCTGAAAGAGTGCATCCACTCGGTCCCCACCATTTCGCCATTCCCCGGCGGTAAGGCCCCAGCCTTGAAAATTGGATGTCAGTCGATTGGAGGCAATCGTAAAGAAGAGATGGTCCTGATCCACCATATCCGTTTCCAATACTTGATTCATAGCGTTACGTTAACCCCGTTCCAGTGCCGGTACAATTTCTGACCCATCAACAAAGTTCCCAGTTTGACGCATGGTTGTGGTGAAATGTCTCTCGCGAATCCCCATACGAACAGATTGACGATCGACGAACGGATTGAGAACAAATTCAAATTCCCCCTGAGCGTTTGGATTGATGGCGCCACCCAATTAACTAATTAAATGAGACTGAAACTTACGATTTCTCTCGAAGGCTTCCATGACCTGATTGCAATCCTCGTCTTCCTCCGCAGCTTGACCATACAAATCCACAAAACCAGACTGATCCTGACCATACTGATCCATAGCTTGATTACACACATCATCGTCCTGGGACCATTCCAAGTCGGACATGATAGTATCATAAACTGACCACACGAAGAAAAACTCGAGAGATCTGAACGGTTTGGGATGTTACAGCGAACGAAAATCAAGATTACGTTGAGGTTAATATAGACACTTTAAAAACTTGTTAAAAACTGGTTTCACAGCTTTCAACTGCTTTCGACTGGTTATCACAATAGCGTTTTTGGGCTTTAGGGACATTCAAATTCGGGCAAGTTTCAGCAAGCGCGGTGTCACAAACCTCAACCTAATCGAATGCAAATTCAGGCAAGTTTAGGCAAGCGCGGTGTCACAAAGCATAAAAGTCTCTAGAGAGTTGAGTTTACAAGAAAACTTAGAGGCAACATGTCAGTTGATCAGAAGCTCTTGAAGTTTAAGAAGGAGGTTGTGTTTCTCAACGACACGAGATTGGACACATTTGCCCTGCAACTGAAACGAGAAGACCAACCCATTATCTACCCACAGTTAACCTGCAGTTGGTACAGAGACGGACTCGACTTTTGCTGTAATACATGGCGCTTCAAATCCAGAGTCATTGGGACCGGTTACCGGTTGAAATCCAGCAAATGATTATCAAGATGGCGGATAGACAATTGCATCGGGATCGATTGGAACAGGTATGTAGTGTTTGTCATTCTGATGATATGGGTGTCCCCGTCACACCGTGTTGTCAAAAACCAGCGCATTACGAATGTTGTCCTGCCCCGATTCATCTCCACCAAAAGTTACAACCGATTTGTATGATTATCGATTTGTATGGTTATCATGTCAGTCAACAACCATTTATCATTCGTGAAATGGGATGGTGTAACCTGCAAGGTCAATCGGAAAGCTTACATTTTACCGGTTCAATTGATTATTTGGAGTTATCAGCCAAAGATAAGCGGACTGTAAATTATGTGTACCATCGAGTGCACGGATTACCGTTTAAAGCAAAACCGTGTGAAAAAGCGTTACCGATTCATTTGGCGGAGATAGTACTTCAAACATTGTATCACAAACTTTGTACCAAAGATCAATATGTAGTGGCCTACAAAGGTGGAACGATTGAGAGAGACTTGTTAACAAAACTACAAATACCTCACATCAATTTGGAATGGTTTGGTTGTCCGAAAGTGACTGAATTGATTGAGATGGGATTTGATCCCGGTTGTTCTTGTGGCTATCATCAAAAACCTGAACATCATTGTCCAAAACAAGAAACTTATTTACTTTACCAGTGGTTAACAAAACATTCGTAAACTAGTAGGTCCATCAGATTTTCTACCGTGTGGAACATTTGTCACTGTGGCCCCGTCCATATGTTGAAAGAAATTTTATTTGCCAAGAAAAGAAAATGGAGCATCAATCTAGGCATCCGATCGTCACTAGAAATACAGGGCTACAGAGGGACGGAAGAAGTATGGAAAAAAATGCTGAAATGTATTAAAGATGAGGAATGAACGTTATTTCAGGTTCACCAAAGTTTGAATTTGGCTTGGAACATTTGTCGCTGTGGTCCCCATCATGTGTTGCGAGAACTGACTTTTGCGAAACCGTATGACTGTTGTTTAACAATGAGAACGAGAATGGAACTCAATGGTTGGAGAGCAAGCGAAAAGAACTGGAAAGAGATGACACAATGTCGAGAACATGTTGTAACTTTGTAAATAAAAACTTTTCAAACTTACTATGGCTTGTTTTTTGGTTGAGGGAGGGTGTTCGGTTTATTTGTAAATAAAATAAGTTGACGGATAATATGATTGGTTTAATGATTTGGGATTGGAGGATGCGTAAAACTTTGAGTGATAAGTAAAAAAGTGACCCTACCAGGAGTCGAACCTGGAATCTTCTGATTTGGAGTCAGATGCCTTACCATTAGACTACAGGGCCTTTCGTGAAACATTGTCGACAAAAAAAAACTAAGGTCGTAGAGGAAAAGAAAAAAATTTGCTGAGACCAGGAGTCGAACCTGGGTTACTGCGGCCACAACGCAGGGTCCTAACCACTAGACGATCCCAGCTAACCACTAGGCCACGATAACTGTCACCTGATTGTAGTAAAGCAAATTACCAATAAATAACGTATGACTCGTTTCAATTTTACCACCTCTTTCATCAGATGGGCCAGTAGCTAATTGGTATGTCTTCTGATCTCAAATCGGTAAGTATCCGGGTTCGAATCCCGGCCGGCCCTCCTTCTTTTGCTTCTTCTCACTAAGGGTTGAGAAACTTATGGTTAAATACAAGATGGCGGACTTAATCACTAGGGTCAGGGTTAGGCCTAATCACTAGGGTTAGGGTTAATATGCTAATGAGGGTTAGCAAAGGAGTGTGGGAGTTAGGGTTAATATGCTAATGAATCTAGGGTTAGCACCACATGTTCCAAGATGGCGGACATGCTAATCGGGCGGCGGCATCCTTTGATCCCTGTGTGAGCGTACATTACTACTTATAGCTATGTAAAAAAGTTAAACGCTCTTTTATTTGATCAAAACAGGCATAATGCGAGTAAACATTTTTGCGAATGTTGTTTGCACGGATACAAAAGAAAAGAGTTATTGGAAAGACACAGAGAAGAGTGCAAGGGTTTGCTAAAAAGACCAACAAGGATTGAGATGCCAGAAGAGGGGAGGGAAACATTGTTAAATTTAAAAATTACCAAAAACAGATGAAGGTTCCGTATGTAATATATGCAGACTTTGAGGCTTTGATTAGAAAGATTCCACTATGTGAGCAAAAGGTAGGGATAAAGGAGAGCTTTACTGAGAAAACGGAATGGCATGAGGCTTGTGGTTATGCTTACTCAGTTGTTAGAAATGACGGTTTAACCAGTATTCCAAAAGTTTACGGGGTGAAAATGCGGTTGAAAGGTTTCTGATAATTATGATGCAAGAGGAAAAAAAACATAAAAAGTTTGAGCACCCCAAAACCGCTCATAATGACATCAGAAGATTGGGAAAAACACAGTAATGCAACAAACTGCCACATTTGCGAGAAACGTTTGGTTAAAGATCTTTTCTTGGACTCTATTCAAGTCTATGGCCATAATACAGGTTGATATTGTGGCCAAAGTCACAAAAGACGCTATTTCAAGGCAACAAAAGAAATAAACTTCATTGGACCAAAAAGCTAAAAGAAAAAATAAAGATAAAATTGATGGATGGATTTCAAAGAATCAAGAAACATGTTTGTTTTGTGCAGAATCATTGTTGGTGAAAGACTATAAAGACTCTGTAAAAGACCACTGCCATATGACAGGCAAGTACCGCAGAGCTGCGCACAATGACTGTAATTTAAAATTGCGAATAAAACCCAAGACTTTACCGATACTAGTTATATTTCCCAACTTGAGGGGCTACGACGCACATCATTTAATGCAAGCTATCTCCAAGCTTGAGAAAGAGATAAAATGTATCGCCAACAACATGGAAAATATATTACATTTTCGCTGGGAGGTCTTCTTTTCATAGACAGCTTAAACTTTTTGCAAGGAAGTCTTGATTCACTTGTAAGCGCAACACCAAAAGAGTCATTTAACATAACAGCCGAAATATCGAAAGGCAGCGATCTGCTTTACAAAAAAGGCATCTATCCTTATGAATATATTATGGATTCGTGGTCAATCATAAGCTGATTATCAAGAAAAGACTGTCCTTTACTGGCATTACAATCACTCTGTGCGGTCGATTGTACTTTGATCATCAAGAAAAGACTGTGCCTTACTGGCATTTCAATCATTCTGTGCCGTCACTCATAAGCTGATTATCAAGAAAAGACTGTGCTTTATTGGCATTTTAATCACTCTGTGTGGTAGATTGTACTTTGAACATCAAGAAAAGACTGAGCCTTACTGGCTTTTCAATCACTCTGTGCAGGCAGTCATCAGCAGATTATTAAGAGAAGACTGTGCTATTCTGGCATCTCAATAACTGTGCCGTCAATTGTACATTTGATCATCAAGAAAAGACTGTGCCTTACTGGCATTTCAATCATAAGCTGATTATCAAGAAAAGACTGTGCTTTATTGCCATTTCAATCACTCTGTGCGGTCGATTGTACTTTGATCATCAAGAAAAGACTGTGCCTTACTGGCATTTCAATCATTCTGTGCCGTCAATCATAAGCTGATTACCATGAAAAGACGGTGACTTACTGGCATTTCAATCATTCTGTGCCGTCAATCATAAGCTGATTATTAAGAAAAGACTGAGCCTTACTGGCATTTTAATCACTCTGTGCCGTCAACCATGAGCTGATTATTAAGAAAAGACTGAGGAGCCTTACTGGCATTTCAATCATTCTGTGCAGTCAATAATAAGCTGATTATCAAAGAAAGACTGAGCCTTACTTGCATTTCAATCACTCTGTGCCGTCAATCATAAGCTGATTATTAAGAACAGACTGTGCCTTACTGGCATTTCAATGATTCTGTGCCGTCGATTGTACAATTTGATCATCAAGAAAAGACTGAGCCTCACTGGCATTTCAATCATTCTGTGCCGTCAATCATAAGCTGATTATTAAGAAAAGACTGTGCCTTACTGGCATTTCAATAACTCTGTGCCGCCGGTCGATTCTACATTGATCATCAGGAAAAGACTGTGCTATACTGGCATTTCAATCACTCTGTGCCGTCTATTTTACATTGATGATTAAGAGAAGACTGTGCCTTAATGGGATTTTAATCACTCTGTGCCGTCAATAATAAGCAGATTATTAAGAAACGGCTGTGCCTTATTGGCATTTCAATCACTCTGTGCCGCCGATTGTACTTTGATCATCAAGAAAAGACTGCGCCTTACTGGCATTTCAATCACTCTGTGCCGTCGATTTTACCTTGATTATCAAGAAAAGACTGTGCCTTGCTGGCATTCAATCACACTGTGTCAATCATATGATGATTATCACGAATAGACTATGTCTTCCTGGCGTTTCAATCGCATTGTGCCGTCAGTCCTGCTTTTAACCTCAAGAAGAGACTGTGCCTTCCAGGCATTTACATCACTCCGTGCGCTCAAGCATAATATTAAAAGCTAAAAGGCACTGAGTTGTGGCTGCATGTGTATGGCTATAGACTCAGTGGTGATTATCCAGCGACATTTCTGTCAAGTAAGCTTCAAATAAAGGCAAAAAGTACATTTTTACTGGTGAGTTTAGCGACTTTCCATTTTAAGGTAAGTACCACTTAAATTTCATTTGTAGCTGATGTAAATTCCTAAATAGAAAATGCGTCGGGAAATAAAATGACTAAAATCGTCATCATGAAATGCTCCAAGTTGTTTTAATTCGAGGGAATTCAAAATCAAGGATCTCCTGGCTGGAAAAACTGACACGCCAAAAATGCTGGGAAAATCATATCATTTAAAAATGTCCCTGGCTGGCAAAAACGATTAGCAAAATGGATCCTGGCTGGCAAGTAAAAATGTTAATCCATAGCTAGCTGGCTTTGAAGAGCGGTTATTTTTTCCCACGGTAGTTAAAATATTAACCATAAAAGTCTTAAGGAATGTCAAGGAATCATTTGGGCCAAAAATATTTCAAATCTGAAAAGTTCGTCGTTGGGTACTCCTGGTTCACCACGCTGCTGGGTTTACCCCATCTTTTTATTTGCTTTCATTTAATCTAATAAGGTTGGGGTTGCTGCACTGCAGTTTTTGCTCCCTCATTTTTTACAGTTACAACATCCTCCCCTACACACACTTATCTTCCCCTTACACCCACTGATCTCAGTGGTGATTTGGGAACCCATTAATAATTTGAGGATCCCACACTTTAACACCTTTACAACCACAAAGGTTGCTAGTGAATCTACTGGTTTTTTATTATTTTTTATTACAATGATATTGCAGGCACCTACAGCAGAGACGCCCTAAAAATTTAATTTCTAGTCAACTCCTTGGTTGGTATTGGTGTTATTACTTACGCTCATCGCACATCCCATATTAATTTCATTTTATCTGTTTATTCCTTTTCATGTATTTATTAATTCGTTATTCCTTTCTTATTTTATTTACCTTTTATTTTATTACATCTATTAACTCTCCAATCTCATAATTTTTAATAAGTTTTTTAACTTTTCTTCTTTAGATCTCGTGAATGAACATAAACAATCAGAGACCCAGAAGGAAGAAAAGAAATTATAGATTGAAACTTAAACTGAAGAAAACTTCTAAACAGAGACCTACCAACAACAAGTATCACAAATTCAGATCTAACAAGCAATTGACTCAAGCTATTCTTAAATCCAAGCATCTTTTTCTTCAACAACAACAAAAAAGAAATTCTTTGACATCACAATGTTTGCAACATCAAAGAATGTAACTCTGCCTTCATCTATAACTTGGAATCAGCCGTATCAACCACTACCTTCAAGGATCGTCATTCTGCTGTCAAGACATCCAAAGTCTCATCTTCATCCACTTCTGTTTCAGAACTTCTATCATCCATCAACTACCTTAAATGCAAAAATGACAAAATCGAAATAAGAATCAATGAAATCTGTACTTCATCCAATCTTCAACACACTAACAGAACTAGTTACCTTAAAAAATCGGAAACAATCACCAAAACCATTCTACGTATACTTCTTAACCACATCAATGCTAACCACCGTCTCTTCTCAACTTCACAAAGCAACGCTCCAACCTACTCCAATTAAACATCTTACTAATACTGGAAAAGGAGCTGAAAGCCGAAAGACTACATCTGATTGACACTGAAAAAACTAAACTTGCCTCTTCCCACAAAGTTCACAACTTCACCAACTCCTCTCCTCCATCTGATCTCATCGAACTGCCTAACAAAAGAACTACCTTCATACCAACCTCTTCATCCGTAAAAACAGCTACTATTCATCAAAAATACATTCAGAAGTCGACGACGCCCTCTGTTCAATCATCAGAAAAGGCAAGAATCCTCTCAAGAGCAAAACTTCAAAAACCTCTAAGAGACATCAGCCATATCCACCAAGACCTGCACTCAAACTTCTCAAAAGCCAAACTTCAACATCCACATCATTGATTACATGTAGAGAACGTTTAGTGGCTGCATGACTTACAGCGTGACACGAAATCGTGACTTTAAATTATTTTGTTACCAATGAGTAATTGAGCTATTTTAATTATCGCTGCTAAGTGATCGAATTACCTTGATTTCAAGAATTTCAAATCATGTGATAAAATCGTTTCCGGGCTCGAACGCGTGGTTTTTCAGCGAACAGGACAACATTGTATTTTTGGGAGTTTTACTGGGCATTAAATCGTGTTAATCATAACTGTGAATCTTCAGTGTCTCTGGGAATTAGGGCCAGTGGAAGTATTCCCACACTGAATGGTGGCGACCCTGCCAGGACGGCTTTGGATCGATAATTTTATCGTGGAAACAAAACAATTTACTAGAGTGCAAGGTGGAATAACGTCGAAGGAAAATCACACTGGGAAATATGGCTTTTACGGAGAAATAATTCAGCAAACAACTGGCGATAGCTAAACTCAAGCTTGAAGAAATATTGGAACTGTCTACCAGCAGATACAACGAGGACATTTCACTTACGTACGAGCAGATTGGTGGATAAATCAAGCGTTTGGAAATATCAAAGGATGGGACGACCAATTTCCTAATAGACACAGATAAGAACTTGGAGTACATCAAACAGTGGACTGCGGACCACAAGGAAGCCATACAACCCTTTCGGGATGCTCATTATCAAAATAAGAAGAGGTTGAAAGAATTCTCGAAGCAAGAAACACAAGCGGAGCTCAATAAGCAATGGTATGTTCAACAAAAGGTCGCCGAAGAGCAAGCAAAGCTCAGATTACAGCAACAAAAGGAAATCGAGGCCACGCTTCAACAACAATAGTGCGAGGAAGAATGGCACATGAGGAAACTCGACTACGTGAAACAAATTGGAGAAAGCCAAGCAGAACATGTAGGAGGAGGAAATACAGGGAAACACGCGACATCTTCAATACAGTCAGTAATGCTACAAAAGTACCCAACACTCCCTTTTCCGGTGGTTACAAGGATTGGCTTCGTTTTTAGAATCAATTTACAGTAGAAGTGGATCGTTTGTCGATTTCGGAAATCAGCAAATTCAATTACTTGCTAGCGTTGGTGAAAGGGAAGCCCAAAGACGATATTTTAGGGCTTCCACACACTGAGGATGGGCACAATGAAGCTAAACGGATTCTAGAACAGACCTGTGGGAAGGATATCAAGGTACACAAAGCCTTAATCAAGGAACTGCAGGAACTTCCTGTGATTTCAAGCATTCACAGGCTTAACAGCATACACGACCTCTACAAAAAGATCTCCAGGATAGTAGGAACACTCATTGCCATGAAGAGATCATTTACAACACAAAGCTCAGTCTAATGCTCTAATGGACAAGCTGGGCCAAGTTCGAGAAGTGCTCGTTCAAAACAGTGACAAATGGGAGCAGTGGGGACTGGAAGAGTTCGTAAAGATCCTCAGAAAGTACATGGAAAGAAATCCATTGAGAGGAACCAAGGGTACAGGCAGAACAGACGAAACCCCTAGGAACCAACCATGAAAACGGGATAGAGATAGAGAAAAGATGCTTTTCGGAAGCAGCGGAAGGTCAAGGCCTAACCAAAAGCCAACCGGCTGTGTGCACTGCAGCTCCAACGAGCATTCCAGTCAGAACTGTACGAAGGTGCTCGACATAGCCGCAAGACATGTGATCATTTACAGAAATGGGCTGTGTTACAACTACACGGGAACTTAACACAGAGCACCACAGTGCAGATCGAGGGGATGTAGGAACTGTGATGGAAAACACCACACGTCAATCTGCGAAAGAATGAAACCAACAACCAGCCAATTTCAGGATTCAAGAGTGGGACAATGTTTTACTTGGGAGCTGGAAGCTCATACCTCTACACCTCTACACGGACAAGAAAAGAACAACAGTGCATCAAGCAAATGTTCGGAATGACTGGGAGGAATGTGGAAGTTTACAGCATCACAATACAGTCACTTGCTGTTGAAGGATTTTCGTTCGAAGTGGAGTGTGTCAACGCCGAGAAGGACATCCTGACCTATTTGCCGAATCCGAACATTCAAGCTTTGAAGCGACAGTATGGGCAACTGAGAAGGCAGAAATTCAGCGTAGAAGGTACGAAGAGCGACTCAATGCAAGCACACGTCATCCTCGGTGCTGCCGATTACCAAAGGATACGCACAACAGAGCCATTAATATTGTGGGCAAATCCAGACAAAGACCCACGTGCTGAATTCACAATGGTCGGATGGACGGTTTACGGACGACAACTTGTGGAAGAAGGTTCAGAGAAGCAGTTCTTCCTCAAGACTGGTCAGGAAGAGTTTGCAAAGCTGTGCTCGCTAGATGTCCTTGGACTCACGGATACGGGAGCAACAGAAGACACCAGGATACACGAAGATTTCCTTCAGCAGCTCACAAGGACTTCAAGTGGTCATTATGAGACCAAACCACCGTGGAAGCTGCCAGCAAAAACGAACTTAGCAGCGGCTCGACTTGGCAGCACGATCAGGAAACTTGAGAAAACAGGGAAACTGCAAGAGTAAGACCAGATCATGAGAGAACAGATTGAAAGCGGAATCATGAAGCCAGTACCACCTCGACCAACTGGGGAGGTTGTACATTACATTCCCCACCAAGAACACGCTGAGACAACAAAGATGAGAATTGTCTATGATTGTTCATCAAGAGCGAATGCCCAAAGCTCCTCTCTCAACGACTGCTTGGAGACAGGACCGCCACTGCAACCACTCCTATTTGATATCCTGTTACAAAATCGGATGCACAAGAACTGCATCACCGGAGATATTCAGAAGGCGTTCCTTCAAATAAGAGTGCACGAGCAAGACTGAGATGCACAGAGGGTCTGTGGTACGACGACGTGATTGAGCGAAACATCAAGGAGTACCGTTTTACAAGGGTGATATTCGAAGCTACCTCAAGCCCATACATTCTTGGGGTAATGCTTCAGAAACACATACAAGGTTACAAGGAGGAGTTCACTGCGACAGTGCAATCACTTTTAGAAGACACCTATGTAGACAACATTCAGGGGGTGGAGACAGAAGAAGACGCAGCAACATTCAAGGAGGAGTCCACTCACATTCTATCAGAGGGCGATTTCACGTTACACGTGGCACAGCAATGTGGAGCATTTGAATTCAGGGAAACAAGCTCGTTAAGAGGAGACATACAGCTATTTCAATAAACGTTGTCGGAAGAAAAGCAAAAAGCCTTCAAGCCAAGACTGCAAGGTAATATGGGTAGTTTCAAATCCGTCCTTATTACTGCAGTTGAAGTTTTAGTCGATAGACAGCATGTCATCAAACGAAACTGAAACGGTAAACATTTGTCTTCGTGTTCTGAAAGAGAAGAACAAAAACAGTTCGCAGTTGTATTTTCTCCGAGAAGTACCATTATCATTCACGTTGTTTTATCCGGCGTTTTAATTGGCTGAGAGACCATTACGTCACTGCAAATAACTGCCTACGAATAATTGTCTGCTCATGCGCATTACGGTGCGAAGTTGTTTTGCTGCGAATAATTCTGCTCGTGCGCAGTTGAGTCACCTGTTCAGAGCTCAAACTCAAATGCGGACAAGTAAGCCATTAAAGTGCGGAACTTCTGCGATTTTTGACTAAAAAAATTTGAAGAAAAAAGTGTTAATCTTCCTTTTGAATGCTGTACCTTTTGGCAAATCAGTTGATGTATTCGTTTTAAAGCAATTAATTATTGGCGAAAGCATAATTTACTAATGTTGTATTTTTTGTGCAGAATCAGTTAAAGTTTTGAACGAAATGAAAGCGCGCACTTGGTGTAGGAATAAATAATTGTGAAACAAGCGTGCTGGTGAAATGCATAAACACATTGTCTTGTTGAATGATAAAACAATTATTGAACTCGATTTCGCAAAATATCGTGATTTGCCAGTGTCTCGCAGATAATTATTTGCTTCGGTTGCATTTCAATGAACTGTTTTGTTTCACTTCTTGTTAAATTAACAGTCTTCGAATATGCACCACCCTAGAGTTCAAGTGCTTAAAGTAATCATGGTGTTGTTGTTTTATGTGTGTTCTTTAATTGGGGAAGCCCTTTCTAGAGTAAGTTAATATCAAGACAATTTTACTTTCCTTGCACAGGGCTGGCTCAGTTAACATCCTTTAAAGTGCCACTGGGACGAGAATGTTGGTATTCCATATTTTTGCATTTTCGAAAATAGTCTGTGGTTTTTAGTCACCATGCCAAATTTCAACTCATTACGACGACTGGAAGTCGCTTTTTTCGGACGGTTTTTGTCGAGATTTTGCAGCTGCCATTACTGGCCCTTGTTCCGGAAGCTGGCTTGCGAATTAGCGGAAGTGACGTTAGAGGTTCACGTCAAACCTAATACTTTCATCATGTTCATACGTTTTCTTGCCGCGAGAAATTTAACTGTCATCGAGGGAAGATTTCCTGCCAACTGTTTCAGTGCTGTACGGCCTTGAAATTTTCGTTGCTGCAGCAGTTATAAAGGGTATTACTTGTGTTGTACAATGCTACAACAATAAATCCAACCACCAAGCTGGTATTTCGCTTCATCAAAGCCTTGCAAGCGGACCCGCAATGGGAAAGTGGATATTTGTAATCACACACAGTGCAAATTTCAACCCGAGAGGTGTTTTTGTCGGCTGTTCTGATCACTTCACGGACAAGTGTTTCCAGAGGGCTGTTCATGTCGAAGGATCCCAGAGGTCGATTATTCCATTGTCCATTCCAAGTGTATGGAAAAAAAGATCCGGAAAAAACGAGATGAAAGGTACCCAATCTTAACGCAGTAGAAGGGATAGTTTGTTTCTTTTTCAACGCATCCACCATTGAGCAAAACTTAAGTTTATTTTTCTTGTGGAAAACCCTTTCAGTTCTATCGTCTGCTAGATCTTCGGCGTAGTCCTCATAAAATGCATCCTGGGCGAATGCAGGACCGCCGCGATTAAGCCAAGAGTTTGTATTGCTTACTGAGCTTTTTTTTAATTCCCTGTGTTAATTTCAAAGCAGCAATAGCTTAGAAGCATGGCCATTTATTTTATAGCATACCATCCTGAATGTGGAGAAACTTTTCTCCTTATTCCCTGTCGGTGAAGAGTCAATTGACATTATTGTTCGAAATATATAAAGGCTTCAACAGCTCAGATCGTCTTGCGTCGAAACCTAAGTTGGTTGGGAAAAAATATCACACGCCACTATTTGTCTAAGGGGTTTACAATGTTATTTCTTTTAACTGTCATAGCAATCTTAGTAAATGAACTACCAAGAAAAATGATTAGATATCAAGTTATGACTTTTACGCAATGAACAAAGCAAGTGAAAGCTTCGTTTCTTTGGCGGTCCGCATGTTTTTGGAGAGCAGCAGAAAATTTTCCTTGTGGCTTTGATTTGCACGACAAATATTTAGATTCCGGTCACACAACGCCTCCAGTTCTTAAAAAAAGGTCTTGGTTTATTTCACTTTTTTCGGCTCAAGTTAAGAATTCTACTAAAACTGTTGAAAATATTTAGAAACCCAAGCACTTGTGTTTCTATGCAAGTGACCACTGTACTATGATTGACACGATAGGCTTCATCAGCTGACTGCCAGATGACTACAGCATTACGGCTCTTCAAGAATTTTTCCCATACTATGCTAAGAATGGCCAAGAATCTCAATGCTTCACAATATAAATATAAACAAGGGCAGACAAAATATAGCTTCTTTTATTTCTCCAACGAAGCGAACAACAAAATCAATTGACGATGCTTGAGAATTCGCGGGCATCAAATTCTAGAGTTTTTATAGGTGTTTTGTCTAAATTTCCAAAGCTTAAAACATCAGTTTTTCGAATAGCTGGACAGCGATTTATCTGCTCTTTGAGCAACTTGTGCCTGAACTGTAATCACTGTAAGCATTATTTTGCGCATATTTTGAACTCCCGCCAGCATGGCGAGAATAACAACTTCGAACAGTTCATTGACAAGCTTGTTTTAAGCTGCAATCTCCTGACATCAGTTCTTACATCGTACGGTAAGAAAAATTCTTCATTTGCCGAATGAAATGAATCCTCTGATGCTTCGGACGCTAAAGGCTGTTCCGAATCGTAGAAATACTCTTCGGAGGTCTCGCAGTCGACGGTAGGCCACTTGAGTCAAAACACAAGGAAACGCGACTGACGTGAGCCTCTGACGTCACGAGCTATTAAATTACGCAATCACCCAGGAACACGTTTTCAGTAATGGTGGACACATTTTACGCAACTTTGGAGCTAAATAATATTAGGATGGACGGTTGCTTGTTCAGTTTTCTGGGTAAATATAGACACAACGTGATATTCTGCGACAGAATTTGGCCGAAATAAACCTACGAATTTTCGTCTCAGTGGCACTTTAAGTGTCAATGTTACTGCTGCTTAATCCTTCTCAATTTTATTTGGGAGCTTACATGCAAAACTAACATTTGGACAATCACTGACCCTAACAGAAACACATATGGACACAATATCCAGAACGGAAGCTGCCACGTATGCCCCTTTCTTTTTTGCAACAGGAACAACATGATGTACCATGGCATTTGTGAATACATCCTTTGAAAGGTGAGTGTTCTGATTACATTCCAAAAGCTGTATGATAAGACCCCCAATTGCATATATGTTGTAGTTAAAATGTTCAGTAGGTAATTTTTTAACTAAGTAAATTTATTATTTAACTAGGTTGTTTTTTAACCAGGTAATTTTTCTCTTGCTCTGTTTCAGTCAACTAACTAAAAAGGGTTTTAATTTATGGGGTGTGGTTAAAAATAGGGGCCTGGTATTTTTAGGGGGCTCTAAAAAGAAAAGAGGAATTAAAAAAAAAAAAGGAAAAGAAAAATCCCATTTCCTCCTCTTCTCTCCATCGCTCCTTTCTCCCCACCTACTCGTTCTTCTCTTTCACTATCTCCCTGTTCTACTTTTCTACTTATTTCCCTGTCTAATTATTAATTTCAAAGGAAGAAGGAAATTTCATGTACCTACCGTGTGTTGAACCCACGACATTCAGATTACACGTCCATCTCGATCTCCACTAGACTACACAGCTCAAGTTGAAAATTTCCCTTTTTTCTCCTAATTATTGCTTTTTGGGTCCCAGACTCACCTCGGTCAAAACTTAATTTATGCAAAACGTGCACATGCGCACTTGGATGAAAATGGGACTTCGTTCGTGAAAGCAATGGAAACTGTGACGTTTTGTGCCCGCAAAGACACGTTTTATGAGAAGTTAGATGCGCTTAAAAGCTCCAAGAAAAAGGAAAGCAAATTAACTGTGTTCATAGACGATCAATTCTACGACAAGGTAAAAAACTGGCTAAAAAATGACAGCAAAAATGAAGCAGAATTTGGACTAACCAAGACCGATGTAGCGGCCATTAAGCGAAAGCAGTGGACAATTCAAAATAACACCATCTTGTCCAAAGACCGACAAATTGTAGTACCGAGAAGCCAACTTCACAGCATCTTATGCCAGGCTCATTCTTCAACTGCACACCGGGGGAGAGATAAAACTGAAGAATTTGTAAAGAGGACTTACGCCGAAATATCTCAACATGTAATAACACTATTTGTTAGTCTGTGCCATCTCCACCAACAGCAGAAAAGTGTAACAGACCATTTGAAACGGTCAATAATGAAACCAATACAGGGAAGTAATTTTCTGTCGCATGTTGAGTTGGATTTGATCGACTTCCGAAATTTGACTTGTTCGTGTGGAAAAAATCACAACTGGCTTCTACATGTAACTGATCATTTTAGCAAGTATTCCCGGCTTTTTCCTCTGTCACATAAAACAGCCGACGAAGTATTAGAAGCAGTGACACAATTGTTTTGGCAGATTGGATTTCCTAAAACCCTTCATACAGATAATGGGAGAATTTAAAAATAAACATATGATTGAGTTTTGCAATGAATACCACATAGAGCTTGTGCACGGAGCTCCTAGAACCCCACAAACACAAGGACTCGTTGAAAGGAATGACAGAACTCTAAAGGAAAACATGGCAAACATCTTAAAAGAAAAACAAGTGAGCTTAAACACTTGGTGCAATCATGTGGGAGAAGCTGCCTACAAAAGAAATGTAACCAAACACGGCGCGGTATCAAGAACACCATATGAGCTAGTCTTTGGCATTCTTCCCCATGAAGGAAGAATAGCAACAACATGAGGAGAACAATGTGCTGCTATGGAAGGAGATGGGGAACAAGAAGAGGGACCCGAGACTGTATGTCCTTCTATGGAAGCAGACGAAGAACAGGAAGATGAACATGAAATTGAATGTGTTGAGAATGCAGTTGAAAGAGAAGAGGAAGAGCCTACCAGACTCTTAGAGGAAAACAATCCTGCTACCAAAAGAAAGGCTCAAGATAATTTTTCCATAGTCCGAAAACAAATGAAGAGCCAAACGAATGAAAAACAAAACAAATATGATGACAAAATGAAAGCTGCAAGACCAAGTGTAAAAAAATTTGAAATCAATGGTTATGTCTGTGTAAAAATTGACAAGGTTGATAAATGTAATCCACTTCACCCAAATGTTCTGTTTGGGAAAATAACAGAAATTGAGAACACATATGTTCGACTAGCAACCAAATTTGGGTTAATAACCACTCTCATTTCCCCCAGCAGGTTAACCAAATGCTGGAAACCTAATATCACTTTTAATAGTACTAAACAACTTTCTTTCACAGCAGCATGTAAGCTGGCAATGGACCAATAGTATTAGAGAATAAAACCGATTTTCTCAAACTATGAAGTTTATTTTCCTTTATTTGTTTTGTTTTAATAGTAACAGCAAACCACAAGTGTATTAGTTATATAACTGTTTAGTGTCTCCCCATTAAAGGTTGGTTGACTGACTGGCTGACTGAGGGTGACCCCATTCGGTGGAATAGGTGGAATGACGGAACAACAATAATATTAAATATTGCCCAAACCAGCTAAAAAAAGCTAACCGCAAGCAAACTAGTGACATTCTGTCTTTGTGCCAAATAGTGTCACCCCTAACCGACATGGGCTAACAGGGGTAAGATTTGGCTAACCGGCACTCCAGCTTTGTCAATATCCCTTGATCTACTACGTGAAAATGAAGAACATCATAACAAATTAAAAATATCCAGGTAAAAAATTTGTTCTAAAAATTACCTAGTTAAAAAATATTACCTAGTTAAAAATCAATTTACCTGAAGAAAAAAATTACCTACAACATATATTTTATAAGCAATTTCTTCTCTACAACTGGGCAGTGGACGTCCTTCCACCAGATGTATGTAAAAACTCTTTGCAGCTGATCCTTCAGGAAGTAGAGGGATAAGTTCTGGTATCTTTTGGTGAATGCAAACTGCATGGGTGATTTGAATGTCAACATTCTGTGTCCCATGAAAAAGTTTGGTCAAATCTCCATTATATCCCTCAAACCAGAAGCATGATGTTCCCCACAATGGACCAAGATTTCTCACACAGTCTGGGAGACGTAGAAGCATATGGACATTATAAGTTTCGTATCTCTTGTCATACAGAGCCTCCATCCTTGCACAGAAATGTAAAAGCATTCTTGAGCTACTTTCAATATCACTGGGTCAAATGGAATCTTGTAAGAGTAAAAAGACTCCACTCACCAGAAGCAAGAGGTGCTGGAAATATTCTTCCTCTAGAAGTCCCCAAAGACAGGGTAGGGAATAATACAAGAGAAAAGCACGTAGTTCTGATGCCTTAAAATGTGCCAGATTCTTCAACAAACTCCTGGGTGTGTGGGTTATCATCACATTTGGGGGCTTGATTGCTAAATACCTTTCTTCCAGTTTATTTATTTTTTTCCGACCCAAGATGCCATGGCTGAGCTGAATAGGCTTTGTCTGTCCATAGTGTTAATAGCATCTTGGTAATGCCAAGCAAAACACAATGCATAGAGTCAATAGTGACACCAGTGATAATATCTAAGCCTGGGAGAAACATACTCCATGTCATTCCTTTCACTCCTTTAACTGCTGAATTAAGTGCACCACTGGACTTAAGGTTTTCAGCTTCTTTGGCAAATTGTAACGTTTGATCATGCGTCCGCCTCTCAATACTCATTGCTGTTGAATGTGCTCCTTGCCCCTCATCCTCACTTTGCAGATCTTTTACATGCATTGGGTATGCCTGAGTTTGCCCCTTTTTACTGGTTTCCACTGTTTCTCCAGAATGAAGACAATAAGGGCATCCATAGATTCCATTGTATTGTGTCATGTTCTGAAACAAACACTTAGCAGGAGCATTAAAACTTCCACACAAAAGATTACAACGTACAACTTTTGTGGTTCCATTACAGAATGTTACCTCTTCACCTGGAACAAATTAAAAAAAGTAGTAATAGGTGGATTAAATGAATACCACCTCATTCCTACACCCATATTTTCCTCTTTTAAACCACCCAGCGTTTAAACCAATAACATATTAAGAATCACATTTTGTGTTGTATCAAAATTTGTTTTTTTAATTCTTTCAATTAGATAATCACAAATCTTGTATTATATCAAAAAGCTTCTCAATTAGAGCATTACATATCTTACCATGGAAATAAGGCAACGAACAGCTTTTAGTTGGAAAGAGGTACACAATGAGTTTTCAAAACAACCTTTCTGTCATAACAGGCAGCAACTTGTGCGTATAATAATATGCTTAGAGTGTAATAACTGCCGCTGGGAAGGGGTTTGTTACCCCTGTTTTAAGCAAGGGATCAAACATAAACTGTTGTACACTTCTCCGATCGAGAATATACCTTTAGTAACGATTTGCTCTGATACTTACGACTGGCACAGTGCATATAACAGATTAGCAAGGGGTTGGAAAGAAATTCATGAGGATATTCTCGATGCGCCGTTTTGTGAAGAGCGCCAACGAATTGTGAATGTATCTACGTTTAGTAATCTTTACGATATAGATGCTGAATCAACCGGGGTATGTTCAATTTGTCATGAAAATGGAGTTATTCATCATATCAACTTACCATGCAACGAAGAATTTATTCGTTTTTGGGAAGAGGATGATTAAATATTCCTTCGCATGGTCACGTCTGCAGAACAATAAAATGAAACAAAACTAAAACGGAACACATGTTTTCCAATTCCTTAAGACTTTTCCCTTTTTTTCACCGCTCCGCTTTAGTGAGATACTAATGTTACTTAAGTTCTCGCAGACAATGACGTAATTTCTATTCTCGTGCAAGCACTGAAGGGAAACCCCCTTAACCAACGCAAGCTTGAAAAAATACAGTGCGACTTCTTAAATCACTCATCGTGTAAAACAAATCTTGGTCTTAAAAATTTTCAAGCCTTCAGGAATGCAGACGCTATTGTTTAACTATATTGGTGGTCTCTGTTGCTAGGATTTTTTATAAATATTGACTCTGACCAAGTACAAAAACAGCTTTGCACCTCAAATCATTGAGAAAATCAATATACATAGACATGATTACATTAATTCATAATCAAAATATTCATTACCGTCAGCAGACGTTTTGAGACCTATTTTGTAGACAAATTGATAATAATCATCTTCCAGCAGGTCTTCTTAGGGGCCCACACACGAAAGTCATCTCCACTCTTTGTTTCTAAAGTTAAAATAGCTGAATTCCCAAATTTACCTTTCCTGTGTGAAACTTTTTTAATTTTGTAAATAGCGTCTAAAATATCCCGCCATTTCAAAATTTCTTTTCTTTGAAAGTTTTCCTCTGTTAGCCAGTCTTGTGAGATCGTTTGTTGATCTGTACAGACATCCGTGGTAAGATATATTGAAGATACATTTGTTTAATAGGGTGTACTTTTCTGCTCGAGGTGAAATTCTGTGAAGCGGAACCGTTGCGTGACTTTTACTCAGAAAGAGACCGGAAGTCTATATTTCTCTTTTCCAGACCTTTGACGAGCAGTAAAAAACATGGCGGGTGACTCGCACACACTTTTTTTTTACATTTTTAAATAAGAAAAAAGGTTTCATTTTTTCAACTTCATGAGGAAAAAAATTGTATTATGGAACCACATCTTGTCCTGAAATGGGGTAGCCATCTTTGTCACGAGTTGGTAACAATATTTTTTAAACACACTCACGAGTAATAAGTCTTATTTGCTTAATTTTGGGGGGTGTGAGAAGCTCAACTAGGTGAGAGCAAATAGCTTGCAAGACTGCAATCATTTTTTTCTGCGTATATTATTTCTTCGAAGATTTTACAACGGAGCGAAGGTTTCTTCATATGTTTTACAAATAAATGTTGGTATTTCCATACAATGATCAGTGACGAAATTATCTATCATTTTCAATCTATCAAGAAAGACCTTTTCGTCGAAAGCTTCGCCTCTGAGGTAGAAGCGAATCTCATCAAGGACTTTTTGGTATTCGGTCCGGCCAAAATTTGCTTGTTCTGTTTTCTTATCGTATTTCTCAAGGCTAGCCACTGCTTTTAAAATAAGACCTACCCCAGTTAAAGTTGCAATGACAACGGGGTTCAGGGTTATTTCCCCGGCCACTGCAGTGCTGATAATTAATTTGCCAGCAGAAAGATTAGAAACAAAATTTTTTCTTCGAAAACCACGGTACAGCTTTTCATATCCAAAATGCTTCTTGTAATGCGCATATAAATCTTTCAGAATTTTAACTTCCTCTTTAGAAAGTGTCTGGTCGATATGGTTGAATTCGAAAATGTCCCGCATTGTGATATATAACAAATGAAAAAAATGTTTATGGCACTCTATATTCAATCAACAGTAAAAGTTCTTCATCTTTTACAACTGAACCCATTTCCACAGCCATATGACCAAACTACAGTACTAAATTAATATTTATTGTCTGTAATTGAGATGTTTGGGTTGAATTGTAGGTGTTTGATTGATTTAAAAGGAAACCGTGTTTTATTTTTAAGGAAATCGGCGGATATTGCTTTTTTAGGTTATAATAGAACACTTTTATAGTTAGTATGTGGCTATGATTTGGAATGATTATTTTGTCACAACCATTTAACAAAAACGTTTTCCCATTGTTCGTATTCAAAATTCCATTTATGTAATAAACGGAACCACGCAAACGACGTCCATTTAAAGACAAATCTGTTTCCATTTTCATTTGTCCATTTTCAATAACAAAGGCGGTGTCATAAACACTTGGATCAACGTTTGAAATTGTTTCTTTAACACCATAAACAATTAGATGTCCAGTTTTTATGGATGATAAATCACGGACGGTGCCGTGCAGGCCGAGGAATATGTGCTGTGGGGGTGAGCTATTCCATCTGTGAAAGCGGATTATAGTTTCGTGTATTCCTCGAATGTTTTGGTTGTATAATTAGAAATTGAAATCGTCGTGGCTTGTGGTGTCACACTCACCTCAGTCATTTCTGGTGAAACCATTCCACAACCATCGTGTAGTAACCGACCGGAAGTGGATGGAGGTTGCAACCGACGCGTGACTGGTACTGGTTCGGTGAGTCTTTTTCAAACAGGAGTTTGAGAAAGTAAGCTTTTTTATTTACTTGATGTGGAGACTCGGCAAAATCGTTGATGCCCAAAACATCGATGTTGTTTTCACTCGAAGATTCATCAGTGTCTTCCATCAAGTATCTGAAGATGTCCTTTTTATTTGTCGAGCTAGTTATATGGGATTCATGAATTATTTGACTGACAAGATCTCTCATAGATGTTATTTCATTTTGCATAAAATTAACATTAACTGCAGATTTCAGATCTTTGCCCTCAGTGTGTAAGTTGACAATTGTATTATTATCTAAGTTCAAGTCTCCAGTCATACTGTTAGTGCCATCAACTTTGAGAAACTTTTTTGGTGTTATGTCATCAATTCTGTAGTTAACGAACTCGACACATGCGGCATCTCTTAGGCTTGATGGAAGATTAAGATTGATAATCGAATTATTTTTTATATCAATATCAGCTTCCTTATCCAGTTTTTTTACCAGCTGATTATCGACATACTTTTTGTTTGTGGCTTGATCTACCTATTCTGGGTCTTTTACGTTGTAGATTGTATTATTATTCATATCAATGCTTGCTTCCCTTTTCCCGCCTTCCTTTTTTGAAAGAAAGATATTTCTCGTGTCCTGATAGTTTATTACCTTTGACAGATCCCCTTGGAGAGAATAAGGGTTGCTTTTTAATCGCAAAATATTGTACTTATTTTGTATGTCAATAACAGCAGAACTGCTGGCACTACCCTCAGGCCCAGGATCACCTTTGTCGCCTTTTGGACCCTGGGGTCCTTGTGGCCCTTTCTGGCCTTGGGGACCAATCGGACCTTGTGGTCCCGCGGGACCTTTTTCACCCCTCGGTCCATAAGGACCTTGTGGTCAGGAGAGAGCAGGGGAGAGGGCCAGGAGAGAGCAGTCGAAGAGTTTTGAGTTTGGAAGAGAAGTATAAAGTTTTGAAAGCAATTAACAGTGGAAAGAAACAAGCCGAAGTTGCACAGCGTTTTGACCCGCCTTTATCTCAATCAACTGTTGCGACTATTGTGCGGAGTAAAAAGGAGATCATAAGCGCCTATGAAGCAGGCCTGTACAAGGACAAGCGCAAGAGAATGAAGCAGCCGTCTTACCCTGATGTGGAAAAAGCTCTAGCAGAATGGTTTAAAAAAGTGCGAAGCATTAATGTCCCAGTCAATGGACCGCTTTTGGCAGAGAAAGCCCGCTACTTTGCAGAGCAGCTTGGTTACGAAAATTTCAAAGCAAGCAATGGGTTCTTAGATAGATTTAAAGAAAGGCAAGGTATCACAGGCCAGAATGTTTGCGGTGAAGAAAAAAGTGTCGACTCCAGTGTAGTGGACACATGGGCAGAACGTCTCCCAGATATTTGCTGTAGCTATGAGCCCAGAGATCGATATAATGCGGACGAGACAGGCCTTCTGTGGAAAGCAACTCCAACACAGACCCTCCATTTTAAAGGACAAAAGTGCAGTGGGGGAAAGAACAGTAAAGAACGTGTTACTGTTCTTGTAGCGTGCAACCAAGAGGGAACAGACAAGCTACCGCTGTTAGTTATCGGGAAATACGCCAAACCCCGGTGCTTCAGGGGAAGCAATATGGATTTGATTCCAGTGACCTATAAATCACAAAAGAAGGCATGGATAGACAGTGTTTTATTCGAAGAATGGGTTCGAAAAATTGATCGGAAGATGAAAGCGGCAAACCGGCATATCCTGCTGTTCATCGATAGTTGCACTGCACACGTGTCAGTCACTGGCCTAACAAACACGCGATTGATATTTTTCCCGCCAAACTGTACAAGTAGACTTCAGCCTGCAGACCAGGGTATTATTCAGAACCTGAAGGTCTACTACCGCCAGACAATGATTCGAAGAATGCTGCAGTATTTGGATGAGGATCAGCCCATCAAAGCGATAGATCTTAAGGATGCTACTTTTATGCTAGCCAAAGCGTGGGACAACGTGAGCACTGACACTATCCAAAACTGTTGGAGAAAGGCTGGATTTCCAGGCGTGGTGGTAGAGCCAATGCAGGACCCATTTGACTCAGACGAGGAAAGCGTAGAAGAAGGTGGAGAATCTAGTTTGTGGAGAAGGGTAGTCCAGCAGTATCCCTCACTGGCAGATGTGTCATTCAGCCAGTTTGCATCTCTAGACCAAGATGTCACCACAGAAAATCAAATGACGGAAAATGACGCGGAAAGGGAGGCTTTGGAGGCAGTCCAACCAGTCGCGCATGCTAGTTCTCAGGGGGACGAGTCCGACTCTGATGATGATGATATATCAGTGATTGAACCTGCGCCCATGACTCTTGTGCAAGCTACTGAAGCTGTCAAGGCAGTACGAGATTTTGTTATTACGTTGAAAGGTTCAGGCGAACGAGAGAGAGAATTCCTCTCCTCTCTTTCAGCAATGGAGAATGCGTTTTCCAGATTACAAGTTAAAAATATGAGGCAAACAAAACTTGAAGAGTTCTTTAATTAATGAACAAGTGCCTTTTAAAAAAGAAAAACAATGAACACGCAAAGAGTGATAAGTAAAGACGATTACAGTCGCAACTTCAAATGTTTATGTTTAGTTTTGTTTCCCTTTTACGATTCATACCACAGACTTTGTCGTGGAGCCTTGAAAACGTCTAATGCTTTACAAATCGTTTAATTGATGCGTGCTTGAAACGCTACATTTGTGAACTTTTTTGATTCTCATTACAAGTTTAATAAAAAATATTAAATATGCAGTAAAAAAGTACATTTTAATTTAACCCCGATATAACGATATTTTCGGCTATTTTACGGCCATATCGTTATATCGGGAGTCTCGATATAACGATATAATTTCACTGCTCCCTTGGCATATCGTTATATCGGGGTTGCACTGTATTTGTTTTGCCAGAGTTACTAGGTCCACAAATTAGCATAAGGAAAACATCTGCTGGCATACAAGGGTGGCCTTGCTTGTAGTTACTCTTGGAAAAACCTGGGTCATAATTTGGAATCTTCATTTTTTTTCGCTTCTATATATTCACGCTGGAAATATGTCAGTGAAAAAGTAGCATCAGTTGGCTGAAGAAAAGTCGGTGGTCGATGAGCAAACACAAGACATTCACCAAAAATTTAGAATGAACGAAATAAGCCAAGAGAGTTTGGTCAGCTTTCAGGGGAGGAGCTTTTTAAACCAATCACAAAAAGGCTTGATGAAAAGAGCAGCGCCACTGCAGAAGAAGAAGAAGAGGAGGAGCAGGAAGTTCCTGATTACACAATGGATGAATTTGACGAAATTAACCCTTTTGGTGATGAATTCAGACCGGATGCACCAACACCAGCACCAACACCAGCACCATCACCACCAACAACACCAACACCCACAACACCCAAACTTCTAACACCACCACCCGCATATCAAGAATTCGATGATTCACCACCTATACCTTTGATGGAAGAAACTGTTATGCTGGGAACTTCCAAAGTAAAAAGTAAAGGATCTAAATACTATGGATATGATGTGGAAAAACTAAAAGCTGAGGCATTTAAACTCGAAACAATTAAGGCAAACCAAGAACACGCAGAAAAGTTACTTAAAAGGACACAACCTTTATCTGAACAATAACAAGAAAAGAAGATGAAATTAAAACCACCTAAAAAACAAGAAAAAAGAAAACCCACCCCCCCCAACTCCTTTTGAAAAAGCTGTCATGAGCCGAAGACCTGCTTTTGAACTTTCTGACAATGAAGATGACTTTTCTGAACAGGATTGGGAAACTTCAGGAAGCGGTATTGTTGATGAAACTGAACAAATAATCGACCAACTTTATTTGAGCTTATTTTGATTCATTTGCTTTTCCACCACCTTTGGAATGGGAACAAGAAATGTCAATACACGGAATGACACATTTTTTCAGAAATGATAACCAAATTCAATGGGAAAAAAGTGTGAGATGTGGTTATTACTGCCTTCTCTTTTTAAATGAAAGAAATAAAGGAACAAGTTTTGCCAATATTTTGAAAGTGTTCTCCAACGATTTACTTAAAAACGAGGAAATAGTGAAAAATTATTTTTCATAAAATATATATGCAATGGAAGTATACTGTGTGAAAGAAAAACGGCACACGCCAAATGTGCAAGGAAGTGAAAAGGTGGTAATCACAAAAAACAATCGAAAACTCTTGAAAGTAAAATGCGCTAGTTGTGGAATAACAAAAACACGTTTTATGCCGGGAAACTAGGTGAGCCCTCCCGCGCGGAGGGCAGTGGAATATTCGGTGATGTTGCTATGGCAGTTGGTGATCTTACTATTACAAAAGGAATCCCATATCTTGCAAAAAAAAGTGTTGAAGCTGGAAGATATTACGCTTCTGAAGCAATGAGAGACCCCAAACTGCAAAAGAAAGCAATAAATTACACGCTGAACAAAGCCCGCCCAGTCATTCAAAAAGTTGGTAGTGAAATGTTAGATCAACTCAACTAAAGTTCGACCAAACCAACGTTACAAAACTGACAGACCTGATTTAGATGGGGCTGGGTTTGATATACATGCAGCAATAGGAAAACTTCCCAAACCAAAAAGGGGTTGGACATCACCGGGGCATAATTATACCGGGCCATATAATCCCCTTGAACAGCAGGTGAACTACGATCCAGAAACGGGTCAGATTCGGCAAATATATCAACCACCAACAGGGGCAACAGACGCAATCGCAATGCAATATGACGTGGACTATGGTGTTTGTTCGAACCGAAGCGAAAAATACGGTGAAAATGAAAAAAATGCAAACACAAAGCGGACAAAAAAATGGTGAAGGCTCTTGACACAGTTCCGTTGAAACAAAGGCAGTGGGGTCATGCGGCTGCGAGGAACACAATTAATTTGAAACAAAAGTTGGGGTTGTGCTTGAATTAGTGCTCCACCACTTTTCACGCGCCGCCTGCTTTCAAAGGTTTTAGGAAGGTGATGAGAAATAGATTCCATAATTTCTTTTTTGTGGGGCCAGCATTCAGAAGGTACCATTTCAAAATAATTGTGCAGAAAACAGGGGTAGTTCACTGACTTGCCGGTTATCTCCTGAAATTGAGCAATAACCATACCCAGAAAAGCGATCTCGCTGGAAGAAAACATTTTGGCAATGTTCCATTTCCGAAAAACAGTTATTAAATGAACATTAGTCGTAGGAGGCGCAGTGGAACTTCTTCCCCGATTTTCTTCTTGGAACTGTTCATCATCATCACATTCAAACATTCTATCATATTTTGGACATTCACGACAGAACTCATTCACCACATAAACTAGTTGCTCCTTGCATGAAGGACAACGATTAATCCTATTTGTTAATGGGCATAAGTGTAATTCATTTCTTTTTTGCAATATTTCTTGCATCATTTTTGACGAAATTTTCACACCTTGCAAACAACCAAATGGGTCGTCCATTTTTTTATTGTATGGTATACAATGAGCGCGCGCATTTTCAATAGGTTGTCAAAAATTTATTACAGCCTGCAAGGGTATTGGAAAGGGTTTGCAGCGATTAAGAAATTAGCCCAGGCAGCAAAAGTCTCGGAAGATGTGGCTCGAAACTGGTTGATGAAGCAAGCTCTTTGGCAGGTTTATTTACTAGCCCCACGGTACATTCCAAGACCGAAATTAGATGTTCCTGTTCCAAACAAAGTTCACCAAGCCGATCTTCTGTATCTCCCACACGATCGCCCACCACACTCCCGTAAAACTTTTAAATATGCCCTCACAGTGGTAGATGTGGCCTCTCGATACAAAGAGGCCGAACCGTTGACCACAAAAGAGGCCAAAGAAGTCGCAGCTGCTCTGGAACGGATTTATAGTCGTGGTCCTTTGAAGTGGCCGAAACTGCTTCAGGTCGATCCTGGTCGTGAGTTTATGGGCGCTGTGAATCAATTGCTTTCGAAACACAATGTTGCGGTTAGACGCGGCCGTGTGGATATTCACTGTGATCAAGCAATCGTTGAAAGATTCAACCGCACCCTGGCTGAACGACTGTTTGGACACCAATATGGGGGTGAAATGCACCTCCCAGACGACAAAAGATCAACTGAATGGGTGGCCCGACTGCTCGCTGTTATTTCAGCTGTGAATAAAGTCACTCGACTGACCCGTCAGAAACCCGTTGAGACCATCAAAGAGAAAACTGCTCCATCAAAACCCTCGACCCCTTATTTGAGACCCATTGGTGTAAACGAAAAAAAGCTCCCCTCCGGTTTAAGTGTTCGCTATTTCTATCAACCCGGTGAACTTGAAGGTGGCCGGCGAAGAGCTACCGACCCCATCTGGTCTCTGAAAGTTTACGAGATTGAAAAGATTATGATAAAACCAAATGCACCTGTTCTCTATTATTTGTTTGACGGACCAAAACAACGGTTTGTCCGCGAAGAGCTTTTGGTTGTCCCTCCAGATACACAGCTACCACCAGCAATCTAACTATGAAACTCGATTGGTTCTGTGTGAATACTGTCTTCCAATACCCAGCATATGCTGTTCATACATAACAATCTTCCCGTTGTTCATGCGTAAACCAAGATTCGTTGCCATGTCCTTGCTGCCGTCCAAAGCTGACCTGAAACGCTGCCACGTGATCTCGTTATGTTTCTTTGATATCCCTTTCATGCTGAACTTATTGTTTTCGCCCTTAGGTTCATCGATGAAATAACATTTAGAGCAGAGTGCAATCATTCTGCTGCCTTGACACTCGAGTTTAAAGAGCCCAGGGGTCCGACTGCTCCACTTGTCCCAAACTAACCACACTTTCTTTTTTGCCTCAAACTCTGTTTGCAGCTCTGGTTTGACGATGTCTTCCAACTTTTCCGCGCTTATTGCCATGTAATTGCTGTCTGTGTCTATCTGAATCAATTCGAAATCTCTTCTGTCAAAATACCTGTCAAGAAAGTCACAATAGAATTCAAGCATTCGAAGTTTTGCCAGTTGATATACAGCTATTCCTACCTGAAATGGTCTTCTGATTGCGATCCGAGGTTTTCGGCTTTCCAGCTCATACGCCTGCCCGATCTCCTCAAGATCACTGAAATATGCGTTTCGCAAGGCTCTGTCGACTACCTTCTTGTCTTTGGTGTAAATGATGTTTGTTTGCCGCTCCAAAGCTTCAATGAGCTTCCCGTACCCACTATTTCCTAACAGCTTGAACATATCGGCCAGCAACGCCTTGCTTTCATCCAAGTCTCCAGTGCGGCGCGACTCTGTCACCTCCTCCACAAACCAAGTGAATATCTTTGTTGGTTGGTAGTCAATCGTCCGATAAACATTTGTGATCACTGCTCCATGATCAATATACCATCTAAGTAGAGGAGCGTATAATAATATCTTATTTGCGGACAATGCTCCCATGAGTTTTCTCCCATCTCCGCGCTTTCGCCCCGTGCGCTTCAGGTAATCAAGCATATGTTGTGGCACTGCTTCAATTGGTACCTCTTTGTTGTAGAAGAATGGACACATCTCCTCAAACTTTGGACGCAAATGCTCAGGGATCTCTATATCGACTTCTGCAAATCCGAACCATTTTCTTCTTTGAGCCTTTTTGTTAGTATGGGAGCAGCAGCTTCGTTATTATAATGCACGGCCCTTCCCTTTCTGCAAGGCATGTCTCTAAGCATGGTTGACAAGTACAAAGCATTGGAGTCGTAACCCAAGATATTTTTGCAAAGACGGGGTTCCGTTATTCGATGAGACCTTATCTTCGTGACTCCAACTTCATGGTATCTTGTGAAAACAAGGCTCGGGCCACCGACAACAGCTTCTTTCAGCATCTCATACGCTTCTTTGTCCGGGCTGTAAAGATCCGCGCCCTTCTTCTTCTTCTTCTTCTCCTTCTCAACAAATCCGCGGAGCATGTTGTAAACTAACACCTGGGATACTGACAGCGTCTTTCAAAATATCGATTCCCTTACCAATGTAGAAAGCACACATCTTTTCCAAAGCTTCAAGGCCAGGAACCACATCGAGATTATTGTAGTAACGCCGCCAGTCTTTGAAGGTACACATACCCTTTTCTTCGAACAGACGCTGGCACCCCTCCCATTCCTTCCGCGTGAGAAGATAATCACCTTCCAGTTTCGAATACCAATCCCTATATTTTGGAAGTCCGCGAAAATCTAGTTTTTTAGGAGCGTCAAACCAACCGTACGGAAACCATGATTTATCAGTTTTGCATTCGTAAGCTTTCACCCATTTCTCGTAACTGGTACCCGGACCTAAATAGTTAATGATGTCCAGAAAGCGAAAGTTGTTAGTCAGAATAAATATGATCTTGTTTCCATTTTTTGCTACTCTTACTTTACCGGTTGTGTCAGATAGGCGCTCCGCGAAATGCTCTCTGATCAGGTGCAGATCGTATCATCCAGAGTTGAACCAGAGAACTGGCACCTGGTCACACCATTCTTCAATTTTGAGGCGCTGCGCTTTTGGAAGCATCTTCACATCGTTGGGCATGAAAGCCTCTCGTACTTTGATCTGGATGTTTTTCCCGCACCGCTCCAGCTCTTCCATGTACTTGCGGACCAGCTCCACTGGATGTTTTCTTTCACAAATGTGTGTGGGCTCACAATCCAAGGTGTCCCCAACGCTCACCGAGATTGGTACGTTTGTGTTCTCGATCGTAAACATGTCTGTCGGCTCCTTCCTCTGATTCTTATCTCCGTATGCTTCGAAGTCATACAATATCGTGTGTGGGTAAATTCGCATTTGTGTCCGTGGCAACTCAACAACTATTTCTCCTACTTCACACGCCCATGCCTTGATTACGTGGTAACCAGCAGCTCGGAGCGCTTTTGTGCGTTCTACAGTTGTTTTGTATCGGTCTTCTCGTGTTTGTTTGGTTATTGTGAGTAATAATTCTATTACGATCATTAGGGTAACATTTTCGGCATCCATGCCAGTGACAGCTGTGGCATTGAAATACAGTCCTCGTTTCATGGTTGTACCCGTCGACAGGGGCGCGCTCAACCCATTGCTCACCACCGTGCCCGCATGCCGCGTGGTGAATGTGAATTTTCCGCCGCGCCACTTCTTGTTCGAGCCAGCGAAGAGATTCTGGGGAAGCTGTATGTTTTGGATAAAAGGCCTTCTCGAAAGCTGTCTGCGGTGCTTCGACTCTTTCGGCTGGGCATTTGATCACCGTCTTCCCTTGGGCGCACGTTTGGGTATGCCGTTGAACGTGGCAAGCTTGAGTAAAACTTGCATGGCAATGGACACATGCATACGTTCTTGCAAGCTTCGAAATATCTTTGATGACGAACGCGTGCCCCTCATAAATTTCGATTGTCAAAATATTCGTCAGCTTGGCCGGTGGGTTTCGTCTGAGGTGCCATACAACTTCACCCTCTAACCGCACAGGCTCATAGATACGGCGACCAAGCCAATCCGAGAAATCTAATTTATGATTCAGGTGTCTTTCAACCTGATCAAGTTCATCTAGCGAAGTTTTCGGGCAGTCGTTTGGAGTAGCTCTGAGTTTAAAGAAACTCTTAGCAAGCTCCCGTGCTGCTGTTGTGCTTCGATCTGGTCTTGCACCGCGGTCTACCGCAATGCAGCGCCAGAGACATAAGTTGTCCTGGTAGGTGTCAAGTGCTACCATTGGTCCCGCACGCCCACGCGCAAAGTCACGCAGCCAGTCTGGCAAGGGACCTGTGCCCAGCAGTGGCTGACGGTCGAGCATGACCTTTACATCAACATTAAAGTGATTTTCAAACACCCACTTTGTGTTCGGTCTTTCAATGTTGTCGGGGTCCAAACGTACCTTCTCCCGTTCACTTAACCATTTCTCCACCTCAGACAGGTGTTTAAACCAAGGTGAGCCAACGTTAGTTTAATACATAATAACCGTTCCATCTTCAATGTTGCGTAGCTGATAGGAGAAAATGTGTCTGACATAGAAAGATGTGTGAATGTTCTCCCGTATTTTTACCCTAAAATCAGGTGTCAGATCTCTTTCCATTCCTCGTATGAAGCGCCATTGAATGAAACGACGCCCTTTTTTCTCTTCCCTCTTATGTTCGGTATTATCATACATATCAAGAATCTCATTCTGATAGTTTGTAACATTTCGGATATTCTCTCGAGAAGTTGGATCAAACTCCCTCAAAATTTCTTGTATTTTTCTCCCCCTTCTTTTACGAGGAGGAGCGGTCGGTTGAAAAGGTTTAGGAAGTAACGGTTTATCTAAACTCTTCTCCACTTTCTCAGAAATAGGTTCATCCAATATGTTCTGAATAATTTTTCGAACAGCAGGAGCGTCCTCTACAATTAATTGCTCTAAAGTTTGTAACGTTGCTGGATCAAGTTCTTTCAAAAGTTCTTCAATGTTTATGTTAAGAACAGACATTTCAACTTGGATATAACAAAGATATGTAATGCTCTAATTGAGAAACTTTTGATATAATACAAGATCTGTGATTATCTAATTGCAAGAATTGAAAAAAAAATTTGATACAACACAAGACGTGATTCTTAATATGTTATTGGTTTAAACGCTGGGTGGTTTAAAAGAGGAAAATATGGGTGTAGGAATGAGATGGTATTCATTTAATCCACCTATTACTACTAAAAAAAACTTTATTTCACTTTACTCTTGTAATGTTCAAAATAAGTGAATCCATACAAATGTATATCATTAAATTAATACTGAGTGAAGAAAGCAGCCTAACAAAGCCATGAGTTCTTGCAGTTATTTTAATATTTTTATAATATAGTTATTTTCAATTGATAATTACCAGCCTTGAGCTTGAATTGACTGCTTTGGGAAAAATGAAATTTAACTTGGACAGCAAAGGGTTGAAACTAGACAGGAAAAGAAAACTGTCAAACTTTAGAACATGAGTACCTTTTGTAAAGAATGACTGAGGAGAACTTGCAAATGGTTGCAGAAAAGTGCGGAAGTCTGGTTTCTTGCGCCCAAACCACAGACCAGCAAACAGACGGTATTTCTTGTTGAACCTATGGGTTATGATAAAAAATAGTTTGCTTCAATTATTAAAAACATAATAACCAAACCTTACAGTTTGACATCAATATGAAATGACAGATAAGATCTGTGAATCATGGCAGTTCCTCGCCTTGTTATTACCCACTCAAAGAAACATCTTTGATTAAAAACTTGTACATGGAAGGCCTGTAATGCAGGGGATTCAAGGTTTGAAGCAGGTAAGCATCAGGGTTTTGCACCCAGGCGAAGTATCAGCAGGGCCCTACCCTCTAGTAAACTGAAGTTGGTTAAGATGTCGAAAACAGCCGGCCAAAGTTGTATTTGCCAGTCAATTTGCCTGGTGCCTGTATTTGTGGGTCAACTTCCAAGAGTTCATGTCTACAGATGTAGGAGACTAGTACTAAAAGATTAAAATATATTTCACATTCTAGAAGTATGGACACCAAGTTGTAAAGCAGTTCAACAGAAACCCAAATTTACACTATGTTTGTACCCAATGCCCTTTTCCAAAGTTATGTAGTTGTGTCCATCCAGTAAACATTACCGCATCATTTACTAGTACAAATGGAGCTATTTCAAATCGTCATTATCAACTTTAATAATGCTGATTGATTTGTAAACAAAATGACCTTAATACCTCTTTTCTGGAGGAAGCTCACTTATGACGAAGTAAACTGGCCATAAGCCAAAGTTGGATGAACGGAAAATAGAAACCCCATCTGTGTTCACCATCAAGGAGAGGTGGATTTCCTTTTCTCTAGCAGCAGTTGATGTTCCATGGAAAAAACCTTTGCAATCAAAGTATTTCTAGTACAATTTGCCATCAAAAATGTCTTCAATGTTGTGTGTGCACTTCTTTTTCCTGGATGTACGGTAACACAGCATTTCATCTGCTGCACTCTCCACACCTTTTAATGAAAGTGAGACTGTCAAATTAATGCCCCAAAGTTTACATGTTAATTCCCTTACCCTAGTTCATAATATACAGTACCACAAATATTAAATTTAAAATAATCACATGGGGCAAAGTGCAGAATACCCTGCAAATTACTTGCATCTTATCAAATAACAATAGTTCCTATTGTTTCTTTCCTTAGTCTTCAAAGAGTACCAACTCGGTGTATTCATTTGCGGGATACTCTGCAGTTGCTCCATGATTACATGTACGATTTCAATTCCTTATTAAGCAACGGTCCGGTAGTGTGTTTGTAACTGGGTTGCCTGTGTAGCTCCAGCCCTAAGGCATTGTGGCTAGTGCAACAAAGGAAGATGGCGGCTTGAAAACGTGTGTGTGTTTTCTTAGTGAGAATCCGCCTACATCGAGGACCAGTCTGGTGTGCAGACATTACATTAGCGACGAGAATTGCGAGAATTATCCTTTCTAGCGGTATGGCGTCGACAAATATCCAATCGATGGATATTTCGAGCTCGAAATCGGAATTGAGTGAGCGATGGCGTGTTTGGCTGCCAGGATTTACATATTTTGCCGAAGGGAAAGCAAATCTTCAAAACGCCGCGAGAAAGAGGAACGAATTACTTTATCGAGCTGGTCCTGGCGAGCAGGATATTTTCGAGAATCTGACAATCATCAACGCTCCGGCAGGCCAAGATGATAATGTTTATTTACAAACTGTTCGAACACTGAACGCTTATTTTCGAGTGCAGGAAAATGCTGCGTACGAAAGGCATGCTCTTCGCCAGCTAAAGCAAGAACCGGGAGAAGATGTTGACTCATTCGTGCTCAGGCTTCGTAAACAAGCAAGGCATTGTGGCTATGGACCGGAGGAACTTGAATTTGCCGTGAGAGATCAGTTGTTGGAGAAAGTTACTTCCTTGGATTTACAGACCAAGCTGTTTGAGGAGCCAAATATACAGCTTGCTGCAGTGATAGAGAAGGCAAGAGCGTGGGAGACGGCACGGCGTCAGGCAAGCAACATTGCCGAAGGAGAGTAACGTGAACATGGTCAAGGACCGCGACAGCAAGAAACCGTCAAGTGGATTTGGAACCCAGAAGCGTTATGCATGTGGCAGAGTGGGACACTTTGCTCGTGATGAGGTATGTCTAGCTCGGGGTAAAACGTGTGCAAAATGTGGTCAGAAAGAGCACTGGACAGCTTGTTGTAAGAGTGATACTGAGAGCAAAAAGGGTGGTAGAGTGAAAGAGGAGAGAGAACGTGGAGGAAGGCGTTCTAGTAATGTTAAATGTGATTCAAAATCAAGGAGCAAGCAAGTTAATCAAGTTGAATATGACAGTAGGGATGAGCCTTATGCATTCCCTATAAACTTTAACCCATTGACACCTGAAGCGCCCGAAACCGCCCGTGCGTGACAACCCCTGAATTCCCTGAAGTGCCCGAAACCGCCCCGGTAAAACCATGTGTTTGAAAAAGCCTCTACCCTCCCCTCCTTAAGGATTTTGGTTCCCCTATTGTTCTATTGTTAAAGGGGACAAATAAACCAATCAGAATATGTCTTTTGCGCATATTTTTGGAGCTCTTTCGGGGTACTAGAAAGACTTTTTTTCGTCCCTCGATTTGCGATGAAGAAATATGGCGCAGCATGTTGTTTACGCACGGAGAGGTAGTGCAATTTACGATTCTTTTTCGCTATATACGGGGAAAAAAACCTCTCTGAGTCTCAAAATGAAAGGCAAAAATTTTGCTTTAGATCAGTGAATGTTTAGGATGCTTTGAAGTGGATAGTTTTCTAGTACAAAGCGATGAAAAGTTTAGCCGATTCGACAAGACTTAAAGACCGCGTGGAGTCAAATTTTGCGAGCAGAAATCAAGACTTGTGAATCTTTCCTTTGAACAATTAGACCAGGTAATGAACCTCTTTCAGTGTAAATTTTATTTCCTATGATGTGCTGTTTAACTCACTGGTTCAGCAAACTATTAAATTTAACCATCAGATCAGAAATGACTGTGCTTCTTGCGCTGTATTTTTTGTGTACGAATCGAAAGCAGACGCGCTTATTTCTGTTGCGCCATCTGTGTTTTACAGTCGTGCCAAGAAAAGCGTACCCCCAAGAGTACATTAATGAATCGATTATTTGAAAATTGAACCCGTTAGTCGATTCAATAATGCATTCACATTGAAAAGGCGCGGATCATTATTCAAATCAAAAGTAGACTTCTGATTGGACTATGCGAAACAGAGATGCGCCTTATATGGAGAAGCGAACGCGGGACCAAGTTCAACATGGCGTCCAACATGGCGGGAAAGGTGAGTGAGTTCGAGTGATGTGTAAAACTTCTTGTAAACATTGTTATCGAGCTTTCATGGCTATTTACACCTCGAAGAACTTGTAGAAATTCTTATTCGTGTTCATGGTAGGGAAGAGTAGTTTACCGGCGAAGCTCTTACAACTTTATTCGTGAATATTTTTGATTGACTTCGTAACAGTGAGCTTATCCATAGCTGCAAATTTTTCATTTTCAGGATTCCTCAGAAAGAACAATATTGTTGGATTTCAAAGGGTTAAAAAAGGAATGCTCTATAAGAAGAGATGAGAGGGATAAAGTCTCCTTGGTCGAACGCGTTTTTCAAACACGTCTACAGACATTCTCCGACTCTTCTGCGCCCGCTATTGTATCACTGCAGCGATTTGACCCAGAATGGGAGGACCTTGTTGACATCGACATTGCTCAGATTAAAGACCGAGATAAAATAAAAGTACTGGTCATAGAAAACAGCCGAGCATCCGCCACATGTACAGATGGAACTTCTAAAGCTGCAAGGGATAGCAATGTACCTGAACATGGTGTGGAACAGTTGATCAGTAACCTAGAGGATCAGAGAAGAGCTCTTGATTATAAATTTAGCATAGCGCAGGCAACGTTGGAATCCCTGAAAGTCGCCCCAAGGGAAAGAGGACCTGCAGGAAAGCACTCAGCTTTTACTTGCAGCAGTTGCCATTACAAAGGTCATCGTGCCAACAACTGCATGCTGCACCCATGCCGAGGTTATTTTGAATCTGGCCAGCTGTCATTACACAGAGAACACAAGGATCACCTAAAACAGGTAAGGTGATGGACAGCACTTCAACTTTTAGTAATAATAATAAGTAAGTATAAGGAGAATAATACTATAGTCTCTATGCTCTTACATTATAATATATAAATAAAAACTAAAAAAGCATAATGCAAAATACCTACCTGGGGGATAGCTTTGTATGTCAACTTCCAGGGGTAGCACCAGCTCATCTTGGGACCGGCTTTTAGGTACATTATTCTTGCAGAGTCACTTTTATAAGTACCAGTATTTCGTTGAATGACTTTGTGGCAACATGGTTATGGTTTTTACGCAGTTACTGAAGACATTTGTTAATTGTTTACTCTAGGCTGAAGCTGAAGTTAAAGAAATTCAGAGGCAGCTTAAAAGAAACACGGATGAGATGGAAAACTACAAATTGCTCAAGTGTGTATTCATAAATTTTAACTTGTATATATGCTTATAATTACAGGGTTCTCAGTTGAACCCATGACCTGTAACACCTGTCACGGCTGCAAAAGCATTGTAGTAGATAGATTCGAGTTACATAGCCTTTGGCCATGTAGTTCCCTCACTTTTGCTCTTGGAATGCAAAGTTTTAGTTTATAATGCATACAGACTGGTTCTTGAACATGTATCAGAAACATAGTTTTGCATTTCCGTTGTCATTTGAAGGGCCATGAATTCACCCAATGAGATAATTTCTTTAGACTAAAAACTAAACCAACTGTTAAGTGATACTTGAATTGATATTGTGTGGTTCCAGAATATGTCCATACTCCCCCAACAGAAGACATTGAAAATTCCTGGGGGTGGGAGGGTCTCAAAGGCCAAAAACTTTAAGTAAATGTCCAGAGGGGTGGGGGGTCTTAGGAAAAATCTTGTCCATGGGGGATGTATGGATAATTTATTGAACTGCACATCCTTCCTTCTTATGTGATAAAAAGTCTACACACCAAAATAAATTGCCCACAGACAGATTTTCAGATTTTAGATTTTTGGGTGATTTGGACCCTGAAATCTTTAATAATGCAAGGCAAGGTTGGAGGCTGTTGCCCTTTATTAATTTTACATTTGTTTGGTCAGGGAAATTTCACATTATTTTATAGGGGAAAAGTCAGGGAATTTTGAAAATTGATGTCTGTGGTATTTTTACATATTGTTTTTCATAACATTTGGATTCTTGTCCTTTTTGCAGGGAAAGAACAAGAACCAACTTTTTTGCTGTCACTCGTCAAAAGCTGCAGTGCTGTAATCCAATCAAGTATTCAAACAGAACAGCACTCGATAACGACCTTAGGGTTTTAGCAGCAGCTATGAATCACAGGGTTCCATCAGCAGGCGAAGATTTAGAGAGAATAATTGAAAACTATAAAAATAAGGCAAAGAGCATGAAGAGTGTGCAAAATGATAATGCACATCATACTTATGGTGATCCCCCTAGTATGTTCCACAAGCAGAGTGTGAACCATAAGTCACCAATAACAATCCATAATCAGTGGGCTCCATTTAACATGTCTCATTCACCACCTTACTATGGAACTCAAAGTCCATACATGTACCACCGAACCCCAAGCCCTGGTCCTAGTCCCCTAACTCGGTCACCATACATGGGGCCCAGAACTTCAAGCCCAGGTCCACGAAGCCCCTTTTGGCACTCCTCCACTGGAAATGTGAATTGCAGATCTCAGAATTTGTCATCTGTTAGAAATAGATCTCCACACTTCTATTCTAAACCCAGGGGAGGGTATTACCCGAAACCTCAGCAGACACATCATTCCAAGAAGAGACTAAGGTATGATCCTGGCAGAGAATACAGGGAATCTCTTAAGGTGGTGGCTGAAAGTAAAAAAGCTTCCACAGTTGGGTCAGATGATGAAACACAAGATGATTCTCTTACAGAAAGCCCTGTTCCTAAAAAAAGCAACACAGGAGCAGAAGCAAGTGTGGCAAGTATGGTGGAAAACAATGAGGAATCACAGCCATTTAATTTTGAATCATGGAAGAAAGAGCAAATTGCAGTTGCAAGAAAAATTTCTAGTACTGATCCATAGGCCTGCTGTGAATGTGGTTTAAGTTACAGAGTAGATTAGTTTAGTCATAAACAACTACAACATTGCAGGATAATTGGAAACAAGAAAAGCGAGATTATTCTACAACTAAATAGGAAATTGCAAGTACTCTGAAAGTTATGGCATGACTTTTGCCAGGTTGGGTTCAGGAAAAAAGCACCATTGTTATTGCTTTTATTGTGAAGAAAAAAAAAGCGAGAGGGCCCAAGTTATCAATTTCTTGTTAAAAATTGTTAGATTAGTTGAGAGGCTAGGGGCTAGGGTGGCTTAAAAGGGGAATTATGGTGCCTCTCTTGTCAATGCTGTGTTTATATTTTGCTAACATATGAGCACAGCAGTTTATACTTTGCTAAAGTTTAGTCCTTAAAATGATGATACGGTCTGGAAACAAATGTGTACCCCTTGCAAACTGCAGCCAAGGTTTGCATGTAATTTCAAAAGGTGTAGCATGGTTTCTTACAAGCATAAATTTACATGGTTTTACCCTGGGCCTGCCCTCATTCTTAGGTGTAGGATAGAGTTTTCACCAGTGCTTTTTAGTACTTTGAGGGTAAAGAGCATGAAAAAGGAAAAAAAAACAGTGCAGTTGGGATGCAGATCATGTTGCAAGTTGTGTTAGAATAATTGTTACATTTTAAAAAACAAGCATTGCATTTGGTAGCTGTACATCAGTACATGACATTTCACACCATGAATGTAAGTGGCCAATGGATGCACAAGTTTTGTTACTTTGTTGGAGTTAACTGACAGCCTTTTAAAATACTGGGTGGGGCCCAGTTGTTCAGAAGTAACTAGCATGTGGTAAAAAATTAACCAAGGTTTCTGTTTTTATTGTAAAGCATTTGCAGTGCTTTTTTACAGTACAGTTTGTAAGCAGCCAAAGGCAAAGATAACTTACTTGATAATTTACACCATGCAAGCTATAAAATGGTTTTCATCATTTCACCCGGGGTTAGCCTAACCCTGCTTTGAACAACTGGGCCCTGGTGAGTTAACTTGTTCATATTTGCCTCTCTTTACCTTGTATCTAAGTTGTTTGTTTCTGAAAGATGAGTTACAAATAAACTTGGTTGATTTGTTTATGACAAAATACTATCACTGCCTTACACTACACTCCCTAAAGCATCCAGATTACCCTCACAACAACTGAGTATTCCCATTTCTGCCTACTGTTTGCCCCTGGTCATTAAGAAACTGAAAAAAAGATATTCCTTCCAAACTTGTGTAAAAGACACTATTTTGGATTTTGAGTAAGGATCACTTTTGGGTTCAACTGTCTTCATACAAATCATTCTAAATTTGCACTGGTTCTTTTTAGTTGAGAACCAGTGCAAAATTAGAGAGCTCTGTATTGAGAATTTATTATGCTGTGTTTCAGCCTCAAATTGAAACAAAGAGCTCCTTCCAAAAATTGTTGTTTTTTTATTATCAAAGATTACACACTTTTTTATGCTGAACATGTAAGGCTGAAGTAGTTTTCAAGGGTATGCTACAAAACAACCATGTTTTCAAAACAATAGGCATATTAGATCTGATAATCACAATGAAAAATATTTCTGTTGTTTTGGCTGATTTATACTTATCTTGCTTTGACAATTAAAGGAGTGGGAATTTTTTAAGTTTTAAGTTAAGGGTTTTCAAAGTACATGGATCTTTCAAGTCTGGAGACAGAATACCTAGTAATTTAAAACTGTAATTTCTAAAATTGGTTGTTGCATATGTTTAAAGTGCAACTTGACAGAGAAAGGCAAGGCTGTGCCTTTTCAACAATCAGCAGTTTCACAAAGGGGAGTAGCTAGGGCTCTTGCAGCCTTCCTCCTTCATGCATCCTTATATCACTAGGAGCCTGCTAGAACGCTATCAATTTTCCTGTACACTGCTTGCTTGCGACTAGCTCTTCTTGTGGGTCAGAAAAATTACCCCCTTGCCTCGATGACACCAGTTATGCAGGCTAGTCATTTCCAGTACAACCCATCCCCCAAGCATTAGTGGGGCCCTGATCTCCTATTTTAGCCACGATTTGTCTACCCCAGGGCATTTGACATCACGGTCATGTGATTTCACCTCGCAGCACTATCATTCCTTCCAGTGATGAGTTTATCGGGCAAGATTTTTGTACTGCATCATATTTGAACAGTTTGTTTGTCCCTGTCAAGGCACAGTACATTTACTGGGGGTTGACCCTGTGTGTGTGTGTTGGGGGGGAGTAGTGCTGCTGGAAATGACTGATGCATTATACATACATACATACACACATACATACATACATCCTTTATTATCTTTCCCCAAGGGGGCTTTTCAAAGACAATATGGAATTATGACATTATGTTAAGACAAGAAGAATATCCAAGTTACATAATGCATCTATAGCTAGTATATGTGACCACAGTGCCTGAAATAGTTCACAGACTGTGTAGCTGTGATGCTGTTTAAGGAATCCATTATTGCCATTTCTGTACACTCCTGTGAATAGTACTCATCTTGTCTCAGTCCCTCTTTCATCTAATGAAAACAATATTCACAAGTATTACAGTGTGGTGAATATGGAGGTTGGAATAGTAATGTGACTCCTCTTGTACCAAGCATTGTTCTGAGTGTCGTTTTAGTAATTCTACTGTGATGAAAACCACAGTTGTCCATTATCAATGTGTCTCCTTCGAGAAAGACTGGAAGACCATTGTCCCTTTTACATTCAAGTGCATAATCAAAAAAGGCTATCAGTTCCTCACCATTCGAGGCACCTGGAATAATATTGTAGTAGTCAACACCGAAAACACTGTGTAAAAGGTTCACCGTGTAAGTTGCATTCGATGCGTACCTTTGTACCTCCACCGCCTTGAAGCCTCTATAACTGCTTCCATACAGGCGATTAGAAGTTGTTTTGATGACTGAGGCTTCATCAAAAAAGTGTAGTGTGGCGGGACTCAATCTCTGGGTGATCTGAAGATAATCATCAACTTTCTGCATATTCTTCAACTGTTCTGTTGGTATTTGGCAAATTTTTTTCCGAGTCATTCCTAACTTGCCACGAAGACTATGATTTATCGATGACACAGACGGTAAAGATAACCCATGACAAATTCCTTCAAGGAGAAGCTTATTTTGTATTTCACGAGCATAAGTTGTTGGCTTTTAAGCTTCCAAATTTCTATGCATTGTAAAACATCATCTGTTACTTTACTTGGCTCACGTCCGGGATGAGAAAAAGCAGTCAAAGTTCCATACCGTTGAAAATGGCGAATTATCTTTCTGACAGTACGCGCTGTAACCTGCAAATCACGTGAAATCTGCTTTTTGGAAATTCCACGGTTGTACATGTCAAGAATTTCCCCTCTGAATTGTTCGGAAAGAGGTTTTCCGGGCTCGTAAATACGGCCGTGCTGGTTCCTTGCCGCCATTTTGAAAGTAACTGTATTTTCCATATAAGGCGCTTCTCTGTTTCGCATAGTCCAATCAGAAGTCTACTTTTGATTTGAATAATGATCCGCGTTTTCAATATGAATGCATTATTGAATCGACTAACGGGTTCAATTTTCAAATAATCGATTCATTAATGTACTCTTGGGGGGTACGCTTCTCTTGGCACGACTGTAAAGCATGCTTTCCCTCTTCGATTCGTGACTTTTTTCTTCATTTTGCATAAAATTTTCTTTTCTGAAGATTCTTTTTATTTCTACAAGCATATTTGTTCAATTCTCACAACGAAAATAGATCTAAACATGCCAACAGCTATTTGCATAAGCTTCCATTTTGACCCTGAAACCTGATCCTTTTGTGGCAGTGATCGTCTCAAATTTTTCTTCCTTTCATGTTAAAATTTCGCTGCTATAGAAATAAATGAAAAATGGCTTTCTTTGTAATGTCAAATGAATGGAATCTGTTTAAAAATTTTATGGGATTATGCTGTGATTCCCGGTGGGAGTATTTTGAACGGTAAAGGAACAGCATAGGAATACGTGTCTCTGAGCACGTGTTTGCTTTTTGTACCAAGCACATGCATTTCTGAGCATTTTGCAGATTTTCTACGAAGCTAAACTTCGCTATTTTCCCTTTGGTGTTGAAAAAGTGGTTGGACTAAAAGTTGTGATGAATAATAATTGTGCAATATATCGGGAATGGACACGGCTTTTCTCATGAGAATGATAACTGCAAAGTTTACTGTCTTTGCGATTTTGACTGCAAATGGCGTGTGGTTGAAAAATTCCTTAAATCTTGTTTTGGAGGTAAATTTGAGAATATATTTTCGATCCTGACAAATCCTTGTAATTAAAAAATAACTCACTAACTATCCATGGGGAAATAAAACGTAACAACAAAAGCTGAGAATTTGTCTTTATCTACTGCGCATTATGTTAATTTTTTCAAGTCGTTTATTTCGACTGAATGCTGAAAAATGTTCAGGAAACTGGGGGTGGTCGCGCGTAAATTTCCTCAGGAGTCAATGGGTTAATGGAGAAAGGGCCTGTGAGGATAATGTGATTATGGTCAAGATTGATAACATAACCACCAGCATGCTTGTTGACTCCGTTGCCCAGTCTACTGTACTTGTTGAGAGGCAGTTTAACAACCTTGTAAAGCATGGCATTAAAGCAAAACTGCAGCCTGAAGAAACGAACTTGCGAGTGTATGGGAACGGTTGTTTACCAGTTGTGGGTAAATTTGAGGCGAGTATTGAGTGTAATGGAAGGAAAACTATGGAAACGATCCTCATGACACAAGGAGAGGGAAGGTGTTTAGTCGGTAGTCCAGCAGCTAAGCGATTGCAAGTATTGAAAGTTGGACCAGAACTAGGGGGTGTGGCAAACGTTTATTCTGTGGGCAATGACATTGATGGTATTGTAGATCGTTTTCCAAAGGTGTTCTCGGGAGTTGGCAAATTGTCAGGCTACCAACTGAAACTGCACATTGATCCGGAGGTAAAACCTGTAGCACAGAAACCAAGAAGGATTCCTTACCCTCTGAAAGAGAAAGTCACAAAGAAAATAAATGAGCTTCTTGATCTTGACATCGTTGAGAAGGTTTCAGGTCCAACAACATGGGTGAGCCCAGCTGTATTTGCTCCCAAACCAAACAAGGATGATGTACGGATTTGTGTGGATATGAGGTGTGCTAATGAGGCCATACGAAGGGAAAAGCTACCAATTCCAACAGTGGATGAGGTGCTGGAGGAACTGAATGGGAGCACAGTTTTCTGAAAACTTGACATGAACATGGGCTTCCATCAAATTGAGCTGGAAGAAGGTTCCAGGAATATCACAACCTTTTCAGCTGGTGATTCACTGTTTCGCTACAAGAGGTTGAGCTTTGGTATTAACAGCGCTCCAGAACAATACCAGAACATTGTTAGACAAACAATTGCTGGGTGCCCTGGAGCCACCAACATCGCTGACGACATTGTGGTGCATGGAAAGACAACTGATGACCATAACAGAAACCTTGTTGCATTGCTCAATCGATTGCAAGAGAGAAACCTCACCCTCAACAAGGATAAGTGCAAGATTGGAATGAATCAGATCGTGTTCATGGGGCTGCTTTTAAACAAACATGGTGTGGGGCCGACAGAAGAAAAAGTACAGGCTATTCGAGAAGCTGAGGCTCCGACCAATGTCGCAGAGTTGCGAAGCTTTCTGGGACTTGTCAGTCTCAGCTCATGGTTCCTGCCTGATTTTGCAACAACTGTGGAACCACTTAGGAGGCTGACACGTCAGGGTGCCAAGTGGCATTGGGGCAAAGGGGAGAATGAAGCATTTGAGGCTCTGAAAAACCAGTTGGCTGAGGCATCAATGATGGCCTTCTACGACAAAGATGCACCAACTGAAGTGGTTACTGATGCAAGTCCGGTCGGACTTGGGGCTATACTCGTGCAAGAAAAGCAAGGAGTGAAGAGAGCGGTCGCATTTGCAAGCCGAAGCTTGAGTGATGTCGAGCGTCGATACAGCCAGACAGAGAAGGAGGCCCTAGTGGTCGTCTGGGCCTGTGAGAGATTTCATCCCTACTTATCTGGGTTACAGTCATTTGAGCTTGTCACCGATTGTAAAGCTCTGGAAGCTATCTATGGTCCTAGATCTAAACCATCGGCCAGAGTTGAGAGATGGGTCCTGCGTCTTATGCCATTCAAGTACACAGTGCGTCATGTACCCTCAGGCCAGAATATAGCTGATTGCCTAAGTCGTTTGACAAAGATACCAGCCTCGCCCCATGATGGTGCAACTGAAGAGTATGTCAGAATGGTAGCAGTCAATGCTACACCACATGCGATGACCACCCGGGAGATAGAGAGAGCTTCTGCTTAGGGTGAGGAACTCACTGAGGTGTTTCGTTGTTGGAAAACAGGGGACTGGTCTACAGCGCCTAGTCCATACAGGTTGATGCGTGATGAAATTACTGTGGTTGGAAGATTGGTGATGAGAGGCATGCGGATTGTTGTTCCTGCAAGCTTGCGTAAACGGGTCCTAGAGTTAGCCCACGAAGGACACCAAGGGATAGTAAAAACAAAGGATCGCCTCCGAAGTAAAGTGTGGTGGCCGAATATCAACAGCATGGTAGAAAGTCACTGCAAGAAATGCCTTGCATGTCAAGCTGTGACTCCTGCTGCCACCATATCTCCTGTGAAGACAACGACCATGCCAACAAAGCAATGGAGGGACCTTGCAGTAGATCTGATGGGTCCACTCCCGACAGGGGAAAGCCTTCTTGTGACTGTCGACTACTATAGCAGATGGATTGAGGTGGATGTAGTGAGAAGCACAACTAGCAGTGTTATCATCAGGTGCTTGGAGAACCATTTTACTCGCCATGGCATCCCAGAGACACTAAGGACAGACAATGGGTCAAACCTAATAAGCTGTGAGATGGAGGAATTTCTGGATGAGCTGGGAATCAAACACAAGAAGACAATTCCACTGTGGCCAAAAGCGAACGGAGAGGTTGAACCGCAGAATAAATCGCTCCTTAAGGCAATGCGTGCGGCACAAGCTGAAGGGAAACCATGGCAGCAAGAGCTTTAGAAGTATCTTCTTGTCTACAGGTCAACACCTCACACCACGACAGGTGTTAGCCCGGCTGAGCTATTGTATGGAAGGAAGATCCGAACAAAGATGCCCGAATTTGAAGGGGATGAGGAAGAGGAGAGGTCGGGTATCACAGATCAGGAGGCACGGGATCAGGATCCAGAGCAGAAGAAGCGAGTGGCTGAAACTGCTAACAAGAGAGCTGCGGAGTCAGACATAGCAGAAGGAGACAAGGTGTTGCTGTTGAAGCGGAAACAAAACAAGCTGTTTGCAGTGTATGATCCAGACCCATACAGTGTAATATCCAAGAATGGGGACTTAGTGGTCATTGAGCGAGGTGAAAACCCTACTTAAGAGAAATGTAGGACATGTGAAAAGGTTCATAGGACAAAGTCCACAGGCTTGCCAGCCACTGCAGTTAGGAATTCAGCCAGTAGCACAGCCACGACCAGTGACTGAGCCTGCTATAGAACCATCATCACAACCCGCTGTTCCTCGGGTACCAGAACAGACCAGTGAACCTCAAAGATCAACACGGAAGAGAACTGAGCCAAGCTGGCTTAAGGACTATGTTACTTGAAAGACTAAGCTAAGTGAACTTACTAAGGACTTTGCTTCTTAAGATAGTTTTCTGATATGGACCGTGAGGACTACACTTAGTGTTTTGACTAAGAAGTGTTATTCATTGAACAAGAGACTACCAGTTAAAACAGTGCTTTTATTTGCATTTGGATTTGTATCCTTTACTTGTTACGGTGTACAGTTATATCGGATTTTGTCTAGCTTTTCATTGTACCCATTGTGTTCATTTAGAAGGGGGGGAGATGTAGTGTGTTTGTAACTGGGTTGCCTGTGTAGGTCCAGCCCTAAGGCATTGTGGGTAGTGCAATAAAGGAAGATGGCAGCTTGAAAACGTGTGTGTGTTTTCGTAGTGAGAATCCGCCTACATCGAGGACCGGTCTGGTGTGCAGACATTACAGGTCCTTAGACGGCCAAAGGCCAGTTGCCAGACTGCCACAGTGCATCATCAGACACATATGTACGAAAAGCGGGGCACAAGGTTGAGAAATGAGCATTGCATGGCAAAATGGTGTCCAATTAATCAATCACAAGAATAAATTATTTAACCTGACCTGTTATTAAGCCTAACGGGGGAATTTTAAGGAACAAAAACACGTTTGAGTTTTAAATTTAAATATTTATGTGCTTTCACAGTTTCTAATGTCCTTGCCAGTAAAAAGACAAAAATTTAATAAAAAGTGTAATTTAAAATAGATAGTTGATGAACTGAAGACCTCAAATGGATTTCACTGACCTTTGAGCACTGCTAGTCATATCCCAGTATCAAATGCAAACTTTCAGAAAAATGTGAAAACTATTACACGTATTAAAATAAAGGATGGTATATTTTAAGCTTGGAGAAAGACAAGGAGAAAGATACATCTATTATTCAGTCAGTGACACAAGCTACTACAGTGTCCCTGGCGTATCCAATCGAACGTTTGGTAATTGAACTCACAGTAAAATTTGGTCAATCGAACAAAATCAAACGTTCGATTACCGAAAAGTCGACAATCGAACAAAATCGAACGTTCGATTACCGAACAGTCGACGATCATACTCAATCGAACATTCGATTACCAAACTCCAGTTTGTTTATATTGCGGACATTTTTATCGGGGCACAGTCCCCATTCAGCCCTGCGTGATTTACTTATCAAGAGACGGATTCCGAACAAAGTCGAATTGGATTAAGCTCGATTTTGTTCGATTGTGTTCAATTGGTTCGATTGGTTTGAAAATCGAACTCACAGCAAAGTGGATGTTCGATTCTGTTCGATTACTGAACCCAATCGAACGATTGCTGTTCGATTGGGCTCGATTAATCTTTGGTTCGATTTCGTTCGATTGTATACGCCGGGAGTGTACGTCACTGACTGAACAACATCTTGCTCAATTACATGTATTGCGTTTTATGAACATTTTTTGTGACCTTTAGCAGAGTTTTAACTTGTTTTTGAGATATTGATTGGCTTTAAGCTTGAGAGGTTTTGCAAGCCACACACTTCTAGCTTCAGTTTTTCACACACCAGAAGACTGATTGGCCAAGTCTATCTACTTTTTAACAAAAGAAAAACAAAGATCAATTATCATGCAACCTACCTCGAATTATTGCTTGCAGCTGGTTTACGAAGGGTATGACAATGAAATAGTGGAGTTGTGATCCTTGCTTTGTAAAGTCAAGCAAATGCAAACAGGCTGCATTTGCACATCTGGTAGGTTTCTCTTTTCCACAGTACTCCTGGCAGAAAGAACAGTAATAGTGGAGTTCTATTGGGCTTTTTAGCTGATTGAAGAAGTCACAAAGTAACTTTGTCGTATTTGCACAACAATTAGGTAACAGGCAATGCAACTCGATCAGAGTCGCAAATCAGAAAGAGCAACCCCGGAGAGGCCATGTCTAACCTCAAAGGTCACAATCAACAACATACTGATGCCAAGTGTCAAACGAGCACCAGCATAAAGTGGCTTCTCTGTATCCTTCACCAGTGGATCTTCGCTTTTGTCTCCGGTAAATTCAAATTCTTTCTCAGGTATTTCAATTTCCTCATCATAATCATCAGCAAATGTAGTGGTTTGGTCTTCTTTCGAGTTAGAATTTGTAAGCAGAGCTGGTTCTTGAAAGGCAATTGATTCACTTTCATTCGAAAACCAAGCGTATTTCACGCAAGCAGTGTCTGTGGAAATTACATAAGCGTCACTATCTTGTAACCGCTTTTCATCCAAAGAAGAGCTAGCTGTGATAGATTCTAAAAGAATGAACGCAACGAAGCGGCACAAAAGACGCTTCGAAATCTGCGAGATGTGTCGTGGTTCCATTGATGGCGCAAAACGAATACGTAAGTAATCTCCCATAAGGTGTCAGGTCGCTTCATGACGTCAATTCGAATCTGGATACTGTCGTAAAATTTTTTCTTTTTCTTTCTTTCTTTTACTTGGTCCGTCTGCTTGCTCAATTCCGGCGGCAAAATCGCAAAGCGGTGCGTTCGAGATGTATCAGTTGAAACATTTTACGTTATATTTTTTATCGGGACAAATATGGCACAACTCATTAATTTTTGACAACCACTGCATTAAGTAGATGAGCAGGCTGACATTTTCGGCTAAACTTACCATTAATTCGCTTATGCAGTCGTTTTACTGCTAGATTGAATCGGGACAAATATATATAAAGACCCAAGCGATAAGTTCGACTCAAAGACCTGCCGCCAAATAATTCCAGAGAAATTGCAAGCATTCAGACAGTCAACATTTACAGTGAAAGATTCTCTTAAGTTGTTGAGATCTTTGTTGACATAGTACGCGCCATAGTACGCAAGACTATTTTAACGTGACATCACGAGTAACATTATTTTTAGAAGTATAAACTTATTTTAGCGACAAAGGGTAGCAACCATTCCGTTTTTCACGCAAAATGTCAGAGGTTTGGTTCAATTTTTGTTCTCAAAATCACCTCATGTTTTGTATGTACGTTTCAATTTGGTCAAAGAACGCTGACCGGAGTTTTCCCTTGGGTTTGCGCTTTGCAAGAAGACAAGGTCTGAAATTCAGCCGGCTTCGTTTGTAAAAGAAACTCAAAGCGTAATCAAATTAGTACTGTAAGAGTAAATACAACGAAGCAGGATGAGCCAAAAACTAGTCAATTACGTTATTCCCCTTTGCGCAGTATTTGCTTATTTGTTAGTTTTTTTCCAGTCCAGCCTCCTCATAATAGAGCGTTTTTCTATACAAAATGAAAGGAGCTGCAAAGGTGTCATCACTGCCAACGTCGTTTCAGGTGTTTATAATCAAAGCCATCAGTTTAAATGTCGATTTGGTAACAGCGACAAGGAATGCTTTAAACGTTTTGCTGCAAAACCATGCGGATTTGGCATCTTACTACCACTTATTGTACACGTGGTAGTTTTTAGTTAGATGACCAAGGAATTTCTTTTTTTTTGTTAAAAAAAAACCTTGTAAAAGTTGCTACTAAAATTTCATACCGCTTTAAAATTGCGAGGAGAATATCATGTTTAAAAAATCAGCCCACAGCCAACCAAGACGGACATCGAGCAGGTTTAAAAAATCAAATTGTGACTGTTTGGCAGGACGCTTTGAATTCCATCTATAAAATCATTTTTATTATAATTTTCTATTTTGCCTATTCCTTAGGCTGCAAAACAGTGCGTATTTTTTGCATGTTCAGTCATACAAACATGCACTGGCTGAAGCGAGCGACGAAATGGAAAGTGAGACTGGGGGAGCATTTGCCCTGAGAGCATTTATTTTAACGTTTGTTTAGGAGGGAGGCATTGGCCTCCCAGGTAAGGCCGAATAGTGTTATCCCAACCCTTTGGGATAACACTATGCTAAGTGGCTTTTTGGATGTTTTTTTATTTTGCTGAAAAATTGCTGATTTCTCGCATACAGGCTTAGTTTTATGTAGTTAACATTGCCCCGTATTTTTGTGCTGTTTTGGGCTTTAGTTTTCGAGAAAACACGGGCCAAAAACACGTTCAGCGTCTTCTGTTGTCTTTTGTTTAAAACAGAAAACAAAAGAAACCGATTAAGTTCTTTGTTTTGTGAAAATCAATGAAGCGGCACAAACCAAAGTCGATAAAACAGCCTTTTTTTCTAAATAAAGTGAGTCTTCATTTTAAAAAAAAAGTTTAAGTGACACTTCAAATGAAAAAAAAGTGGAGGAGAGAAATCCACATGGTTGGTGTGTTATCTGTTTCACAGACATAACAATAAACAATCAACACTGTTCCCTTATCATAAGTTTTGGATGATGTTTGATGTTGCTGAAAAACATTTTCTCTTGAATGCGTCCTCTTTTTTGACCACAAGGTGTGTTTATAATAAACCTTTGAAACTTCAATCATTTGGAGATAACTGTTAGACATTAATTTAACATAACTTTAATTGATGTTGACTGTATGTTGTAAAATAATTGTCTTGGTTCTTGTCTCCTAGGTCCAAGGCAAAGAGCCAAGCCTACATTGCTGTAAGCCAAGTGAGGCGTTTGAAAGACCATTACCTCTTAGAATCTGACTGTCAGAGATAACTGCTGAAGTGGATAGAAAGTGTGGACTTCTGTGCTGACAGAGGTTCTACAGAGTCTTCATGGCCTCCTATGCCCAAACTAACAAAGCAGACATTCTTAAAGAAACAGAAGCCTAAGAAAGGTGATGAAAGAGTTTAAAGCAGTAAAAGACTGTGAAGGTGTGCATTCTTCAAGTGTGTACACTAGCATCCCAATTATTTGTTGCCTCAGTAGACAACACACCCCTAGATATCCATGTAACAAATGCTAGAAAAATTATCAAAATGGTACTAATCAGTCTGGCATGTACTCTTTATAGATAGCATTCGAACACTGGAACCTACAACACTTTCAGAGGACGGACATAATTTCGCACAAGATGTAGATGAATACCTTCACCAGTAGTATAGGAAAATAGGAGTTCTGTTACCGGTTTCTGTGTCGGTGGCACAGGCGGCGGCACAGGCGGCAGCAGGCGTGTTTGCTTCACCACAATCGTATTTTGACCAAAAAAGCCAGCCAAGACCATACGGTTCCTGTGTTCACCCGCTTTTCGCACTGCCCACCCGAAGCTCCCCACCAAAGAGTTTTCATTTTTCACACCACCACAGCTCGGCCGCCTCCGTAACAGAATCCCCCCCCCAAAAAAAATTTCCATTTAGAGATATATCTTTCACTGTTATGTCAAAAAGTGTAACAGAATCCAACATGTCTGCAGCAAGTCGTCAGAACTATGTTCAACAAATGTATGGTGAAAATTTGCAGCAGGTCCCTCCAAACCAGCGTGAAGACATGTTTTTCACATCCCAAAACAATTATTTTGAATGGCTTCGTGTTTGGAAAATGATTGTTTCAGAAAACAAAACCACAATAAAGATCTGTAAAAGAAACTTTTACACAATTGATAAAAAGTGAGCTTGAAGAGTTAAAAAATATCAATGTAAGTTTGGAAATGAAAGTTAAATTCAAAAAACAAAACGAAGAAGGAGAAATTCAGTACATAGAAAATTATTTTCGAGAAGATCACCCGGAAGTTTTCAGCATAAACGATGATGAAAACAAGATAAAAGGATATATTGAGGACACTTTCGAAAAAATCAACAATAAAATCGATGAATGGGTGACAGAAGGGTCAGGATGGGAAGTAGAAAAAATTGAGCTTGTCTACGTGAATATCACACGTTTTCAGCCATTGCAAGGCGTGAATTTGCCACTTCCAGAAAAGCTGAAAAACAAGAAAGCGATAAAGTGCAAAACAGGGACAACGAGTGTTTGAAGTGGGCACTCAGATCAGCTTTGTTTTCCCCACCGGAAGGAAAAAATTTAATCAGGCCAAGCTCCTACCAGGTCAACGACGGTATTGACTGGAGCGGCATCGTTTTCCCCACACCACTAAAACAAATAGACAGGCCTGAGGCGCAAAACAGCGGCCTCGCAATAAACGTCTTTGGCTGGGAAAAGGATTGTGTGATTGTGCACAGAATAACCAAAAAGAAAACATGTTTGCCCCAGATTAACCTGATGTTGATTGAGTTGGGGGAAAAGCAGCACTATTGTTTCGTGAAAAGAGTAAGCGCCCTTCTTTATGACCAGAGCAAATCCCACAAGACAAAATACTATTGCATGTTATAATTTTCAGATTTTTCGAGAGAGGATTTGTTGGAAAGCCACAAAAAAATTTGCAACGGACTGACCGGCAGACCGACGAGGATTGAGATGTCCAAAGAGGAGGAAAAAACACTCACATTCCAAAATCACCACAAACAGATGAAAGCGCCTTTTGTGATCTATGCGGATTTCGAGGCTTTGATCAAAAAAATTCTGCGCTGTGAACGCCAAGACAAAGAGCATAGCTTCACGGTGAAGACGGAACAACACGAGGTATGTGGGTTTTCTTCCACAGTTGTGAGAAGCGACGGTGAAGTTTTAGGACAAAAAGTTTACAGGGGGATGAACGCAGTGGGAACATTTTTGAGAGAGATTTTGCACGAAGAGGAAAATATGAGAGAGTTAAGCCGAAAGAAAGCCGATTGTGATGGTGCCCGAAGACTGGGAAAAATTCAAAAGCGCAACAGATTGCCACATTTGTAGCAAAAGTTTGATAAAAGATGAATTCTTAGACTCTTTACCGGTTTGGAGCATAGAAGGCGGTGAAGGCGGAGAAAAATGCAGCTATAAGGGGCAAGGGCATAAAAAATGTTTTTACAAAGCACAGAATGAGCAACAGCAAAAATGGGGGGTTCTTAGGCTAAAAAGATTAACAGACAAAAAGGACCAGCTGGAAGCAAAAGCAAGAAAATTGTATGTTCTGTGGGAACCCTTTACTTAAAAAAAGCCTACAGAAAAACTTCAGAGATGCAGTGAAAGACCATTGCCACATAACCGGTAGGTACCGTGGTGCAGCGCACAACAATTGCAATGTAAAACTGCGCATTAACCCCAAAACGACACCCATACTTGTTGTATTTCACAATCTTAGAGGCTACGATGCGCACCATTTAATGCAAGAGATGTTGCAACTCGATAAAGAGATGAAATGCATCGCCAACGACATGGAAAATTCATAACATTTTCTGTCGGAGGCCTGCGATTCAGTGACAGCTTGAATTTTTTGCAAGGAAGCCTTGATTCACTTGTAAGTGCAATGCCAAAGGAGGCATTGAAAATAACATCAACGATTACAAAAGGCAGCAAACTGCTTTACAAAAAGGGGATCTACCCTTACGAGTACATGGACTCGTGGGGGAGATTCAGTGAGACAAGGCTGCCGTACAAAGAGAAGTTTTACAGCAACTGAGCTGAACGACGAGCACATAACAGACGAAGAGTACATGCACGCGCAAACCGTCTGGGAGGCTTTTGGATGCAAAATGCTGGGCGACTACAACAAACTTTACGTGAAAACGGACATCGCACTGCTGGCGGATGTTTTTGAGAACCTCCAAAACCTGTGCCAAGAGCAGTACGGGTTAGATCCGGCGCATTATTACACGTCGCCAGGCCTCTCCTGGGACATGCTCCTGAAAAAGACGGGGGTCGAGCTTGAGTTACTCACAGACCTTGAAAAGCATCTCTTCGTAGAAAGGGGAATGCGTGGTGGAATCTCAATGGTAAGCAAGAGATACTCCAAGGCAAACAACCCTCTGGTGGCTGGCTATGACCCCAAAAAACAAAAAATATACATCCTATACCTTGACGCAAACAACCTTTACGGCTGGGCAATGATTAACGCGTTGCCCAAAAAGAATTTCAGATGGAAACGTGTTTTCCCGACAGAAAAAGAAATTTTGGATAAAAAAGAAACAGCGGAAACTGGATGGATTCTTGAGGTTGATCTTGAGTATCCACAGGAACTGCATGAAGAACACAACAGCTTTCCCCTTGCCCTGGAGAAAAAGCAGGTAAAAAAAGAATGGATGTCGGACTACCAAAACAGTTTGATAAAAGACTTGGATCTGAAACCACCAAAATGTAACAAGTTGTTGTTGATTCTTCAAGACAAAAATAACTACATAGTGCATTACCGAAACTTGCAGTTTTATCTTAAGCAGGGCATGAAACTAAGGCGCGTGCACAGGGTGCTTGAGTTCGAACAAGAATGCTGGATGGAGCCGTACATTTGGATGACCACAGAGTTTAGGAAAAACACGAATAGCGACTTCGAAAAGAACTTTTACAAGATAATGAGCAACTCTGTTTTCGGCAAAACAATGAAAAACCTTCACAACCGCGTTGAAATAAAAATTGTGCCCAGCAATAAGACGGACAAAATGAGAAAATTGGTTGCAAGCCCTTTGTACTCAAGGCATGTAGAATTTTCGAATGACCTGGTCAGAATCGACATGCGCAAGAGCAAGCTAATCTTCTGAACAAACCGGTCTACACCGGAATGACGATCCTTGACAACAACAAGATCTTGATGTACGATTTTTTCTACGACGAGCTGAAAAAAAATACAGCCCGCGATGCGAGCTTTTATACACAGATATGGACAGCCTTCTTCTTGAGATTGAAACAGAAGACTTTTACGAAGACATGAAATTAAATAAAAACCTTTACGACATGAGCGATTTTCCGAAAGAGCATCCACTTTATTCAGACGGCAACAAAAAGGTTTTAGGCAAAATGAAAGACGAATGCAATGGAACCCCTATAGCAGTGTGCATCTGTCTGAGACCGAAAATGTACTCGATCCTGAAGGGCGACGAAAAAAACAAAAAAAGCGAAGGGCGTAAAAAAGTGCGTCGTCAAGAAACAAATAATACATGAACAGTACAAGGAAACGCTTTTTGGTAAGAAGCAGTTATGGCATGGAATGAACATTCTTCGAAGCCAGAGGCATGAGATCTATGGCATGTATGTTAACAAAATCTCGCTTTCCCCATTTGATTCAAAGCGATGGATAGCAGAAGATGGGACCCATACAAAGGCTTACGGGTACAACCCCCCTTTAAATTTACAGATGCTGAAATTGCAGTAATTGCTGCAGTCGAAGAAGCTTTAGAGTTGCTCAGGTGGTAACTCTGTGCTTGGGGGGGACAACCAGCTGCTCTTCACGGACAAACCCGCGTTTTGGGCCGTCAAACAAATAATAGATAACTGGTGCGTCCGGTTATCATAACCTTTTCAATCTCATAGACATTTAGAGACCAGATTGGGTCGGTTGCTCTTCGGCGTACACCTTCAAGTTCACCGGGTTGGTAGAGATAGCAAACAATTACACCAGAAGGGAGCTTTTTTTCGTCTACACCAACAGGTCTCAGGTAAGGGGTCGAGGGATTCGCTGAAACAGTTTTCTTTTTAATGGCCTCAGCGGGTTTCTTACCGGTCAGTTGAGTGACTTCTTTATTCAAAGCTGAAATAACAGCGGACAATCATGCCACCCATTCAGTCGATCTTTTGTCGTCTGGGAGGCGCATTTCAACCCCATATTGGTGTCCAAACAGTCGTTCAGCCAGGGCGCTGTTGAATCTTTCAACGATAGCTTGATCACGGTGAATATCCACACGACCGCGTCTTACCTCGGCATTATGTTTCGAAAGCAGCTGATTCACAGCACCCATAAGCTCACGACCAGGATCTACCTGAAGCAGTTTTGGCCAACTCAAAGGACTCTGGCTATAAATCTGTTCCAGAGCAGCTGCGACTTCTCTGGCCTCTTTTGTAGTCAACGGTTCGGCCTCTTTGAAACAAGAGGCCACATCTACCACTGTCAGGGCATACTTAAAAGTTTTACGGGAGCGTGGTGGGCAATCGTGTGGGAGATACAGAAGATCGGCTTGGTGAAATTTGTTTGGAACAGGCACATCAAATTTCGGTCTTGGAATGTACTGCGCCGCTTGCTTCACCAACCAGTTTTGAGCAACATCTTCAGACTTTTGCAGCTTGGGCTAATTTTTGGATCGCTGCAAACCCTTTCCAATACTCTCGCAGGCTGTGATAAATTTTTGACAACCTTTAGAAACTTTGCGCGCTCATTGTATATCATACAATAAACAAAAAATGGACGACCCATTTGGTTGTTTGCGAGGTGTGGAGTCGGTCAAGCACGACCTTTACAAACTTTACGACCTTTACAGAAATGGTGGGAAAAAGTTTAATTAACTGCCAAGGATTAATCATTGTCCTACCTGCGAGGTGCACCTAGTTAATGTGATGAATGAGTTTTGTCGTGAATGCCCAGAATGCCATAGAGTGTTTGAATATGATGATGATGATCAGTTCCAAGAGGTGAGTCCGGGCAGATCTGCTGCTCCCTCTGCTCATTTAAAAAATGCTCTTCGGGAATGGAAAATTTACGAAATGTTTTCTTTCAACCAGATTTCTTTCCTGGGATTTGTTATTGCTCAATTTCAGGCAAAAACCGGCAAGTCAGTGAACTATTCCTGCTTTCTGCACAATTATTTTGAAATGGTCCCTTCTGAAGTCTGGCCCTGCAAAAAAGAAATTATGGAATATATTTCTCATCGCCTTGCTAAATCCTTTGCAGCCAGGCGACGCGCAAAACAGGAGTTTGATGAATGGCACAGCACTATTTCTGTTTGAAACCCAACCCTAACTTTTGTTTCAAATTAATTGTGTTCCTTGCTGCTGCATGTCCCCACTGCCTTTGTTTCCATGGAACTGCGTCGAGAACTTTCACCATTTTTTTGTCCGCTTTGTGTTTGCAATTTTTTTCATTTTCACCATATTTTTCATTTCGGTACGAACAAACACCATAATCCACAACATGTTTCAATGCGATCGTGTCTGTTGCCCCCGTTGGTTGTTGATATAGTCGCTGAATCTGACTCGTTTCTGGATTGTAGTTCACCTTCTGTTCAAGGGGATTATATAGCCCGGTATAATAATGGCCCGGTAACGTCCAACCCCGTTTTGGTTTGGGGAGTTTTCCAATCGCTTTATGAATGTCCATCCCCACCCCATCTAATCCGGTTTGTCTGTTGTGTGGTGTCTGTTTGGTCGAACTTTGGTTGAAATTTGATCGAGCATCTCACTGCCAACTTTTTGAAAAACTGGGCGGGCTTTGTCTAGCGTATAATTGATTGCTTTCTTTTGCAGATTGGGGTCTCGCAAAGCTTCAGACGCATAATAACGTCCAGCCTCGAGCCCCTTTTTCGCAAGAAATGGGATTCCTTTTTCAATGGCTAGATCACCCACCGTCATAGCGATATTACCAAGAACACTTTCACCCTCCGCTTGGGAGGGCTCGTCTAGTTTCCTGGCAGAAAACGTGTTTTTGTTATTCCGCAACTAGCGCATTTTGCCTTTAAGAGTTTTTGATTATTCTTTTCACTTCCTTTACCATTGGGGGTGTGCCATTTTTCTTGCACACAGTACACGTCCATTTTTGCATATCTTATGAAAAATAATTCTTTACGATCCGTTCGTTTTGAAGGACATCGTCGGTGAACATTTTCCAAATGTCGGCGAAACTTTTGCCTTTGTTTCTTTCGTTTAAAAAGAGAAGGCAGTAATAACCACATCTCACACTTTGTTTCCATTGAATTTGGTTGTCATTTCTGAAAAAATGTTTGTTTCCGTGCACTCACATTTCCTTTTCCCATTCTAAAGGTGGCGGAAGCCCAAATGAGTTGAAATATTCGTATGTTCCATTTTTGAAACGCCAACAACACACCCAATGAGTTCTCAAATTTTCAAAATCATCCAAGTTGATAATGCACTGGGAATGGAACAGAGGTTTTGGTTCATTTCTGCTAAAAATACCTTTGATTGGAATGCGCAAAAAATCGTACCATTTTTTAAAGTCAATGTTGGAGAGAGGCGTGTCTTTAAACTTTATTCTTTTTTATAATCATCCCACGTTCCGAAGAAAGGTGGGGGTTGAATTTGCATTCCTCTTCCCTTTGGAGGTGGGGGTCGGGGGGAGCAACGTGGACGTGGTGGTTGAGTTTGTAAGCCTTTCCCGAGTATCTTTTTGACTAAGGCGACAGCCAAAGGTACTCCGATGGATGCTAACATACCAAGGAAACCGCCGTATTGTGCGGCGCCTCCCCTTACAACACCTTGTCCGACAAGATAACGTTCCACTTCCTTTTTCTGAGCAGGAGTCATCCTCTAGGCAAGTTTGTAAAGTTCAATTTCCTTCGGCCCAAAACCCTTTCCGAATATCTTTTTCAGCACCTTTTCAGCAGCAAAACTCAAACCAGCACTTGCCAACGCCCCAAGGGCAGGCTTTATCAAAGGTCGTGCCAAACCTAGCACAGCAGAAAACAAGTTTCCACCACGCTGCGCAGTATTTTGAATCTGGGTCTGGCTTAATTTGAGCTCAAGCCCTTTCCCTGCCGCAGCTGTTTTTTTCACTCGTGAGATTTGAGTAGCAGTGACAAAAAGTTCGTTGCCACATCCAATTTCCTCCGGTTTTACCCTCAGAGCCACAACTGTTTTCGAAACATAAGCCTTTTATAGTATCTTTTTCTGACCATCGGTCAGTGCTATTTTATATGGATGATAACTTGTAACCATCTTGCATATATATTAATTGAGAATTTTTTAGACGGCGACAAGTTCATTTCCAATTTGCTTCAGCACAACTTCTTCCTCATTCAAAACCACGGCAAAGATTGAGTAATCTTGAGCGTTAGCGGCTTCATTTAGTCTGTAATGGAATTCGAGCTTTTTCGGGTCGCCTGTCACAATTTCTTTGGTGTTTCATAGATCAAAGTAGATAATTGGGTATAACTCCTGGAAGTTGGCGAGCTGCAGCTGAACACCGGTGTTGTAGTCATTCTTTCTGTATCTGAAATTGATTAAATCATTCAAAATTCTTATTTTAAAGTCACGGTTGTAATCAAGCTCAGGGTAAAAGCTTGTGCCGTACTGAAGGCGACAAGTGGCTAATCTTGCGGAGTTATCACCGTCGATATTAAATGTGTCAAATATGTAAGGGTTTTGCGTATAAGAATTTTGTTTCCGGCTTTTTTGAAGAAATACGAAGACGTGCTTCGGGTTTTTTACCCCAGGTGTAATCAGCCACGTACCATTTGCATCCCTTCGGGAGCTGCTGAGATGCAAAACTTCTTTCAAGTATTTCCATTGGGTTGCTCGGAAGAAATTTTCATTGACCTGCATTTGACCTTGGCTAGAAAACTGTAATTGTGGCACCCACAACTGCAATCTACGGATGACAATCCTTCGAGCTGTTCTATTGTTTTGGAAAATCATTTCTCTGTCGTCTTGCAGAACAATTTCAAACTCAAGTTGCATTGGTGACAGCAGCCTGTCTGACAGACCTTCGAAAAAGGAGTATCGGTTCAAAGGGATAATAGTTTGAACTGTTACACCGCCATGAGACAGAAGTGCCCTTGCCCACATACCGACGTTCATCGCATTGCCATCAGTCACTGTGGTGGCGTCAAAGTTAAGATGCCAAAATTGGTTTTTAGCCACGCTTCTTGAAAAATTGTCCGAAAAGTCGAGCAGGTTTTTGATGAAAATAACTTTGTGGACTTCGTTGGCCTCGTACAGAGTTTTTCTCGCTGATTTAAGATTTAAACTTTTGATCAATGAAAAAGAACCGTTGATCGGCGCTGATTCAGTGTCAGCGTCAATGTTTGCTCCATTTGCCACGGGCCTCAAACTTGAGATCGACGCAGAAATAAGCATTGTACCAGTCATAAAAAATGTCCCGATCTCTTACGGCAAATTTGTGGCCCGACTTGTTTTGCGTTTGGTTATTCCCCGGGTATGTGAGTGGAGTGTCCAAATTCACTTCGACGTAGGCAGTCTTCTCGAGATATGGCTGTGATCTGAACATCTCAATGGTTATACCAAGGGAAAAAATGTTTACAATTAAATTTCGTTTGCCAAAAGTCGATTTAATTTTAAGGCGGCAGATGGGGAAAGAGATGGTTTTTTCGGCACTTAGTTTGGCAAAATGTTTTAAAGTTTCTTTTTTGCATCCTGCGACACCTTTTGTGGTTTTGGCTTACACTTTTGCAGTATTTCTTGAATTTGTTTTGAACCTTTTTCGACAGCAATTTCATCAACTTTCTGCCCCGCTTTTTCAGCGACTGTTTTTGCAGCTTTTTTGGCGGCTGTCTTTACCACATTCTTTGCAGTGCCTTTGAATGCTTTTCCGATAGCCATAAGAGTGTCATAAGAGTGTCCACTCACCCAGGTGATTCATGGTGTATATATTACAGACAACAAAAAATTCTCACTTTTTTTCAATCATTATGCTGACAGCAACATCTATCCCGTTGAGATCCAGGGGGTTGTCTCTTCCGTCCGACACCCAAATTCTTATTGAATTAATCTCGCTTTTGTTCACAGGATGCCACTCAAGCCGATACGGTTCTTTTTGAAACGGATAACTGACCTGAAGCCCTGTTGTTGAAAAACTGTATAAGACATCGCTTGGAACATCGTTTGCTAACCGGCTGATCAGATCGCAGTGGAGAAACACCCAATCAACGCTTCTTGTGATATTCGGGACCATTGCTCCGACAAAATTCTTTTCCCCTATCAAAACTTTTTTTATAACCAAGCAATTCTGTGAACTCGCCTTCACAAAGGTCAAGCTCATAATTTTCGTGCATCAGAATGACAACCTGGAATATCGTCATATCAAAATACAGAGTGAAAATGAAATCACTGTCTTTGTCTTTTGGGTCCCCTTTTACCGGTTTGGGTCTGAAGAAAACTGTTGATGTCAGAGTAACCATACATTCCGTTCGGAAAAGTCAAGGTCTGCCACTCTTCAGTTTTCTTTCTCCAGCGAATTTTGTTGTTACCAAAAGAGGCATAGATGTTGTACCATGAGTAGCTCCTTGTGATAAGTTTGTTCAGCGTGGCTTTATAGTTTCCTGAACCCAAGTGGATCAGAGGTTGAAAGTTTCTTGTGAAATCGTATGAAAACTGGCGCCCCCGGTTCTTTGTTGTTTTGTGAGGCTCGAGTCAAGCAGAAGATTTAACGACATTATTGGACTATATAATTACGAACAATTTTTTTCTTTTGCTTTTTGTCGATTGCGCTGAGTCCAACAAGTGAATCAAGCAGAGAAAATACCTGATTTTTTACTTTTATTGAGCTGTTTCCTGCTTTTATGGATCCTAAGCTCATGTAAAGTCAGTGGACCAATTTGTCAGCACTAGAGATGCCAATTCCTTCGGTTTCCCAATCCTGTTCAGGGAAGTGCTCTTCATCGTCTGAAGGCTCAACAAAAGGTCTTCGGCTCATGACAGCTTTTTCCAAGGAGGTTGGAGGAGATTCTTTACTTTTGCTTGGGGGTGTAGACTTTAGACTCTGCTTCCCCTGCTGCAGCTGTTTCGATGGAGGTTGGGTTGCCCTTCTTTTTTCATAGATCCCATCTCTTATTTTTTTGAGTTCTGCAATGGTTTTGCCTTTCAAACCTAATTTCGATTCATCATGTCCTTTTATGGTAATGATCCGATTGATATTTTCCAACAAGATTCATTGGGATATTCCAGCTCAACCGGTCCCAGCTTCGCCCACTCTTTTTGTTTGGATGTTTCTTCCATCAGCGGTGGGGGTGGTGGTGGTAAATCATCATCATCATCATCATCATCATCATCATATTGGTATGGGGGTGGTGATGTTGGTTCTGGTAATGGTGATGGTGGTGTTGGTGCATCCGGTCTGAAATCTTCGCCAAAAGGGTTGGTTCTGTCAAATTCATCCATTGTATAATCGGGACTTTCCTCCACCTCTTGCGTAGTAGTGCTGCTCTTTTCATCAAGCCTTTTTGTAATAGGTTTAAAAAGCTCCTCTCCTGAAAGCTGACCAAACTGTTTGCTTATTTTGTTCATTCCAAATTTTTGGTGAATGTCTTGTGTTTGTTGATTGACAGCTGACTTTTTCTCAGCCAACTGATTCCACTTTTGTACTGACATATTTCCAGCGTGATTACATAGAAACCCAAAAAACCAAGATTCCAAATTATGACCCAGGTTTTTCCGAGAGTATCTACAAGTAAGGCCACTCTTGCATGCCAGCCGATGTGTTCCGGATGCTGATTTGTGGACCAAGTAATTCTGGCAAAACAAACATATTACTGCATATGCTTTATGAGTTGCTAGAGTTTGATAAAATTTACTTCTTTTCAAAAAACCTGCACCAGAACAAATACCAGGCTCTTTTCCAGGACTTTGCTGAACGAATCATCCCCAAGGTTGGTTATGAGGTTATCGAGGTTCCTGGTGATGAAATCATTCCACTCGAGGAGCTACAGGTGGACAACCAGAAAATTGTTGTCTTTGATGACCTGGTTTGTGAAAGCAACCAAAACAGCATCATAAATTATTTTATCAATGGGCGGCACAGAAACTGCTGCGTTATTTACCTTACTCAAACCTTCTACAAGGTGCTGAATAATATCCGGGATAACCGCAGCCATTTTTGTCTTTTCAGATTTCTTCCACGAGAAAACAAGCGGATTGCAGACAAGATAGGTGTTGATCATACCACGTTAGATCGCGCCACCGATAAAAAATATTCATTTTACTATAACAAACCCCAAAAATTAATGAAGAAAAATTTCGATGAAGAAATATAATGGGGTACATTAACAGCCAAATCGGTGAAACTAGCCAAACGACAAGTGAAACGGTGGGTCCTCCTGGGCCGAGGGGTGATATAGGCCCCGCGGGACCACAAGGTCCGATTGGACCCCGAGGGGAGAGGGGTCCTCGAGGGGAGGCCGGTCCACAGGGACCTGAAGGACAAAATGGACCGCAGGGTCCCCAAGGGGTGGCCAGTCCACAGGGACCCCAAGGGCGAGATGGACTGCAGGGACCAAAAGGCGACAAAGGTGATCCTGGGCCTAAGGGTAGTGCTAGTGGTACCGCTGATATTGACATGTAGAACAAGTACGATATTTTGCAGTTAAAAAACAACCCTTATCTTATCCACGATCTGACAAAGGTAATAAGCTATCAGGACACGAGAAATATCTTTCTTTCAAAAAAGGAAGGTGGGAAAATGGAAGCAAGCATTGATATGAATAATAATACACTCTACAACGTAAAATACCCAGAAGAGGCAGATCAAGCCACAAACAAAAAGTATGTCGACAATCAGCTTGAAAAAAAAACTGGATAAAGCGGCTGACATTGACATGAAAAATCATTCAATTACCAATCTTGATCTTCCATCAAACCAGAGAGACACCGCATGTGTCGAGTTTGTTAACTACAGAATTAAACAACTCAATGAAACACATATCAGTAGCTCGATAAATAAAAAGGACGCCTTCAGATACTTGATGGAAGATAGGTAAGATGAACGTTTATTCGTTTGTCTCACGATGGAATCGCTTTGAGTTGTTGATCGCGACGTTTCGACTGCAATACCAGAAGTTTGGATACCTACGATTAGAAAGCACAACAGCCGACCAACCACAAAATGGACCTGTAAGGGAACAACATCTAATAGTCTGAATAACAATGAGGATCGAAATGCACCAATAGCAGCGAACCATCATGCTACAAATAGCGACATGTAAACAGTTGACCTCATCGCCTGATGAAGACTAGCAGTATTGCAGTCGAAACGTCGCGATCAACAACTCAAAGCGATTCCATCGTGAGACAAACGAATAAACGTTCATCTTACCTATCTTACACCACGATGAACAATAAACACATCTTTAATGACATTGAACTGAAATCTGGGCGCACAGCCCTAAGGTTGATTCGTCGCCACAAGCGTTGCTCACGTAAGCTTGCTCACTATAACAACCATCTCACCTTTCTTACAAGGTGTATCAAGAGCCACGTTATTCCGCAAGACCTTCGGGTCCAACCACCAGTTCCAACAAAAGGCGCTCGCAGAGTAGCCGAACTAGCCTCTATGAGGTTCCTTAGGGAGAGAATACGACTCACTCAGAGAGCTAAGGGAGATGCAAAAAAGAAACTGAATCCACTGCCAGGGACATAACAGCCGCCCTCACAGCAAACGAGGCCAGTGACATACTTGAAAAGATCAGAGTTAATACCCAAAGAGTATTTACTGCCACAAAAGATCGGCAACAATGCAAGTTTCTGAAACTTGTAGAAGAGAAACAGGCTTCTGTTTCTAAAGCATCTCATGTTGACCAAACACCTTGAGTCGACAAAAATAAATGGGTTATTAACTAATCATCGCGGCCCCTCAGCGATGCTGAGGTATCATTACTAGAGAAAGGGTTGAATTTCGCAGTAACACCAACCAACATTCCTGCCACTGAAATAGTCGTGAAAGTTGAATCGGCCATAAGAACCCTGGACTCAGAACAAGCAGACACCATAAGGAGATCTGTCAACAACATCCTTCAACAGGCTAAACCGCCCAAGCCTAACATCACGAAGGAAATGCAAGAAGCCCTTAATAACTTGAAACAAGACGACTCTATTATGATTCTACCAGCGGACAAAGGTTGCGCCAGTGTTGTCTTGAACACCGACACATACCATGATAAAATGAAAACACTCATTGAAACAGGTCCATATCAACTCCTTAATAAAGATCCAATGGACCGACTTAGCCGAAAACTTACTGAAAAGCTTCTTAGCTTAAAATGAAGTGGACATCTTTCAGAAACTGTCTACAACAAAATCAAACCTAGGCACAAACAGCCACCTAGGATATATGGTCAACCTAAGATACACAAGCCCGAGATACCATTAAGACCTATTGTATCGTGTGTAAACACCTTCGCTTACGATTTGTCGGCTCACTTAGCTGACATCCTGTCCCCGTTGACAGGCAAATCAGACTACACAGTTACCAACTCTTCTCATTTTGTGTCTACCATCAGCCATGAGCGAATACAAGATAATGAAGTCATGGTATCTTTTGATGCAGAATCGTTATTTACGAACATGCCGATTGAGGGTGCCGTAAAGGCCGCACTATGCAAACTAGAAAACGATCCCAGTCTTGCCGACCGCACAAACCTTATACCTACTCAAATTGCTGACCTTTTAAACTTTGCCTCAAAATCCACGTATTTCCAATACAACGGGTCGATTTACGAACAGAAAGACGGAGCAGCCATGGGGAGCCCTGTCTCCGCGGTCATTGCTAACCTTTACATGGAAGAGTTTGAGGAACGGGCGATAGCAACAGCGACCTATAAACCTAAGATCTGGAAGCGATATGTAGATGACACTTTTACAGTCTTAGATAAGGTCTATGTAGACGGCTTTTTACAACATCTAAACAGTCAACAGCCTACTATTCATTTTACCATGGAAATCGAGAAAGATAACACTATCCCCTTTCTCGACACGTCAGTTTCAAGGGATTCAAACTGTCTTCTCGCCACCACTGTTTACAGAAAGCCCACCCACACTGACCAATACCTAGCCTATGATTCACACCATCCTCAGTCAGTGAAACGTGGTATTGTTAAGTGTCTATACGACCGAGCCAAACACCTCACATCTAAACCATCAGCTATCTCTAAAGAAAAGAAACATTTATCATCGGTACTTGTTTCGAACGGATATCCTTCTTCATTTGTATGAAAGCTCACAAAGACAACAAGACCAACAACCAACAAAGAACCTACGCAGGAATTTAAATCTACTGCGGTTCTACCCTACATAAAAGGTGTATCAGAGGTTCTTCGCCGCTGCCTACAACAACAAGGCGTACGCACCGTCTTCAAATCAGACACAACTCTTCAGTCTCAGTGCGACCGAAAGACACCCTTGAACCAACTAAACAAGACGGTGTCGTCTATAAAATTCCATGTGAGTGCGGCAAAGTATACATCGGGGAAACAGGGAGAGCGATGCAAGACAGGATAAAAGAACACGACAGAGATATACGGCTTGCTCGTACGCAAACCTCCGCAGTTTCGGAACACGCTAACGAAACGGGGCATCTTCCTATTTGGAAAGAAGTTAAGTTTATTGATCGTGACCCTCACTGGTACACACGTAGGGTCAAAGAGGCTATCCATATAAGACTTCATCCTAATAACATCAACAGAGATAGCAGAATCGAAATTCCAGAAGTTTGGATACCTACGATCAGAAAGCACAACAGCCGACCAACCACAAAACGGACCTGTGAGGGAACAACATCTAATAGACGGAATAATAATGAGGATCGAAATGCACCAATAGCAGCGAACCATCACGCTACAAATAGCGACACGTAAACAACTGACCTCATCGCCTGATGAAGACTAGCAGTATTGTAGTCGAAATGTCGCGATCAACAACTCAAAACGATTCCATCGTGAGACAAACGAATAAACGTTCATCTTACCTATCTTACACCACGATGAACAATAAACACATCTTTGATGACATTGATGGAAGATGTTGATGCATCGTCGAGTGAAAACAACATCGATTTTCCCGAGTCTCCACATCAAGTAAATAAAAAAGCTTACTTTCTCAAACTCCTTTTTGAAAAAGACTCACTGAACCAGTACGGGTCACGCCTCGGTTTTAACCTCCACCCACTTCCGGTCGGTTACTACACGATGGTTGTGGAATGGTTTCCACCAGAAATGAATGAGGTGAGTGTGACACCACAAGCCACGATGATTTCAATTTCTAATTATACAACCAAAATATTCGAGAAGTACACCGAAACACTTACCCACTTTCACAGATGGAGCAGCTCACCCCCGCAATACATATTTCTCGACCTGCATGGCACGGTCCGTGATACATCATTCCCAAAAGTTGGACATCTAATCGTTTATGGTCTTAAAGAAACCGTTTCAAACGTTGATCCAAGTGTCCTATGACACTGCCTTTGTCATTGAAAATGGACATATGGTAATGCAAACAGACCTGTCTTTAAACAGGCATCGTTTGCGTGGTTTTGTTTATTACATAAATGGGATTTAGAATACAAACAATGGAAACACATTTTTTATTAAATGGTTATGACAAAATAATCATTCCAAATCATAGCCACATATCAACTATAAAAGTGCTCTATTACAAGCACAAAGACCAATATTCACTTACTTCTTTAAAAGTAAAACACAGTGACCATTTAACTCAATCACTTACACATCAACCAAAGCAACTCAATTACAGACAGTAAGTATTAATTTAGTACTGGCGTTTGGTCTTATGGGTGTGGAACTGGCTTCAGTTGTAAAAGATGAAGAACTGTTACTATTGATTGAATACAGAGCACCATAAACATTTTTCAGTTACTATATACTACAATGCGCGACATATACGACTTCAACCATATCGACCAGACACTTTCCAAAGAGAAAGTTAAGAAAATGAAAGACTTATATGCGTATTACCACAAGACGCATTTTGGATATGAAAAGCTGTACCGTGGTTTTCAAAGAAAAAATTTTCTTTGTAATCTTTTGGCTGGCAAATTTATTATCAGCGCCGCAGTAGCTCTGGAGGGAGGTTATAAATGGCCTCAGAAAGTTGACAGTTGTTTGATCCACGAACCATAGCCGCTGTTCGAACGATATAACCGGGGTGCCGTTTCTATCTAAATAGTGAACCCCCCTTCCGGTTATCCGATTTTAATACGGTTCGGGCGCTCCCCTGTTTTTTGACCTTGTTCAGTAGTAATAGAGGAGTTCGACAAATACAACCTTATTCCCAGAGTATCATTTTCGTGTTTTAAACCTCCCAGGCAACAAACGTCGGTTTTCGGATGAACAACGGAAAAATAGTAACTTTAGAGCAGCAAAATCTCGGGCTGAGTGTTTATTATGACAAACGCCGAGTGTTGGATTCTGTTACACTTTTTGACATAACAAGAAAGATATATCTCTAAATGGACATTTTTGGGGGGGGATTCTGTTACGGAGGGGGCCGAGCTGCGGTGGTGTGAAAAATGAAAACTCTTTGGTGGGGATCTTCGGGTGGGTGGCACGAAAAGCGGGTCAACACAGGAACCGTATGGTCTTAGCTGGCTTTTTTGGTCAAAATACGGTTGTGGTGAAGCTTTGGTGAAGCAAACACGCCTGCTGCCACCTGTGCCGCCGCCTGTGCCACTGTCAGAAACCGGTAACAGAACTCCGATTTTCCTATACTACTTTACCCTGTCTTGTCATATTGGTAAAGGCCAACTGAAACACCATCTGATGGCAAATGTCTCTGGCATATGATCTCTCTCAGTTTGTGTGGAAGTACAGCATTGATGCCTGGATATTCAAATGGAAGATACTCTCTTACATCCCCCCTGGGACCGTTACCCTGGGCGTTATCTACCCCTGATGTTTCCTTAACATGACTAACAAGGCTGCTTTGGTGACTTTGATCCAGAAGAATGACTCTTCAGCAGTAATTGACGGAATGCGTTTGGAGATGTTGCTGATACAGTCTTCAATATGGCGCTGAGGGAAGGTGCACAGTGCAAGAGAATAGACATAGTATTTGACACTTAAGGAGAAATTTCAATAAAGAACAGTGCGAGATGTATGCGAGGTGAGAAAACAGGTCACCGGCTGTGCAGAATCACAAGTAGCCAGATCGTCAGGCAGTGGCAGACTTTCCTAACGAAAGTGAACAATAAAACAAGTCTCATCAGTTTTATTGTCAACGAATGGAGGACAGTAAGGTTCAGGCAGAAGCTAGGCGATAAAGAGCTGTTTGCCATGCCTGGAGCTCTTTGTTTCAGAATAACGTCCCAAAATACTGCAGAGGTACCTGACTTACAATGCAAAGGAGAAGAGGCAGATGGTCGTTTCCTTCTCCATGCATCTCACGCCGGAGACAAAGGGTACAGCTCTGTTACGATCTGCTCCGAAGACACGGGCGTCTTCATTGTATCAGTCTCATTTGCAGATGAGATTGGCGCATTGTTGTTCATCAAATGTGGAACTAGGAACCGCACAAGACTGATGGATATCAATCGGGTTGCTGCCTCTTGGTCAGGAAGTCAGCAAGGCAGTTGTTGAAATGCATGCATATACTGGATGTGATTCAGTTAGTACCTTTGCAGGAAAAGGGAAAGCTAGTGAAAACTTACAAAGGGAGCCGTGAAACTTTCGCTGAGCTAGAGCAGGTGAAATACCTCTCACCAGAATTGATAAACAAGCTTGAGGCCTTAAAATGCCAACTCTATGCTCCCAAAACGACCACCACAACGGTCAATGATCTGAGATGTCAACTTTGCTGTGCTAAAAAGGGAAAAACATAGTCACATACTCCCACCATGTATGGGCTGTTTAGTCAAGCACTCCAAGAGGACTAACTATCGGGCTACATTTGTAGCGGGTATGAATTTAGACACCCCCACCCCCTGAGTATAATCTGTAAGCCAGTTAGGAATTATGGGTAAAATAAAAAGCACACGGTTTTTGTGTGTTAGGCCGCGATGTTTGTTCTTTTGGTTTTACTGTTTGAGAAACTTGCTTGCCCTTCTTTGACCCGGCAACATTTGGGTGCCTGTCTGGGAGAAGATTAGCTATAAGAATCGTAACAACGAATTTACGTAGCGGCCGGAGAATGGGAGCACAGGAATGAAAGTAGATCGATCGAAAAAAAAAACAAGCCTTCGAAGGAACACGTGCAATGGAAGTCGAGGATTTCCAGATGCAAATACAGAGTTATGTCTGCCAGGTAGGAATCAAGGACCTGGATGAGATCACTAAAACTCTGGGATGCAGTGATAGTGACATGAAGGAAAAGAATAGGAAGGGACTTGTGAGTTTGATCGAAGGACGACTTGAAAGCAAACTGAAAAAAACGAAGACAGAAAAGTTGGAGTACCTGTAGGAATTTAAGTCGCAAATAATGGAACACAGTCCTATGTGCTCTCCATCGGAAACAGTGGATGGGAAAACAAAGCCTGAGTCATCTCAGCCGCCGTCAGAAAGCGATAAGATGGAAACTGAGTCTGTTAAACCGTTAAACTTTCAACCCAGTGATTTTAAAAGGGAGTTGAAAATAATCGGCCAGATTGGGGAACCGGGACAGAAACTAAGCTTTGTAAGCCTAGTGAGACAAATTGAGGGAGCGTTAAAGAAAGGATATAAGCCAGTAGAGGCGGTAGATGCAGTTGTGAGGGCTATTAATTCTGGAATGAGACATAGAAGTTATTTAGAGGGCCTGGATGACTTGACACTTCCTCGATTACGACATATCCTGAGATCTCATTATGAAGAAAAGAGTGCAACAGAACTTTATACACAATTATCTACATTAGTCCAGGAACCCCAAGAGAGTGCCCAAAACATCTTCATCAGAGCCCTAGATACCAGACAGAAAATCTGGTTTGCCTCACAGGAGTTGGACACTCAGTTAAAGTATGATCGAAAGTTAGAACAGGGAATATTCTTCCATGCAGTAGATAAGGTTTTCAGGATGAAGCAATTCGCAATAGACTGAGGCCATCCCTTCACACCCCAGGAAGAGATGGAGAGCAAGTTACAGCTGGGAACATCTAGTCGTCACAAAAGTGCCAAAGTTAATGAGGTGCATGCATCACAGGTGGAAGGGTTGGCACAACCAGGAATGAGCGAAAGGAAAACGAAAACACCTGAGAAAGATAGTTTGAAAGAAGATAAGTTCATGGCCCCACTACGAACTGCCTGCACTGAACTTGCCACTCATAAGGAGTCAGTGGAGAAAAATCGAGAAAGGAAAGAGCAGTTTGCCGGGGCTTCATCAGGATATCAGAACCAGCAGTGGTACCAACGACCCAAAGGTTGTTTGCATTTTCAAGCCACTGGAAGAGGAGAATCGTGACCATTGTCATGTCTGCGGTAGTAGTGATGACCGGGCTTGTGGTTGTTGTAAAAGGGATGGTAGCGGTGAAAAAGTAGCTCTGGGAAACTGGCGGGGGCTACAACCCAGGGTCAGGAAGTAGCTGCACCCAAGGACAGTGTCAGTAAGACCCAAAAATGTGTGAATTGTCAGGAAGTTGCTGTTACTGGTCAAGTCTTCAAACAATGTTCAGGGTGTAAAGGAGTACGATATTGTGGACATAAATGCCAGAAACATCATTGGAGTAGTCACAAGGGTCTATGTCAAGCTATTCAACAACTAGAAGCACAAAGAACTTCAGAAGAAGTTAACGGTGATCGTTAAGTGTTTACTACCCATTTAACGCCTAAATAGCAGATAACTCTAGCCAAACTTGTAGAAAGGAAGTATATAGTGTCGTGTGTTTTGAATGGAGTACCAGTTGAGGCCCTTTGGGACACAGGTGCAAAAGTATCCATCGTGTCAAAGAGGTGGCTTAGTAAGAACTTGTCTTCATCAAAGTTAAAGAATATTGAAGAGTTACCCGAAGAAGAAGAACTGAACTTGAGAGCAGCTAATGGTGGAATGATACCATTCATTGGATGGGTAGAAGTGCAATTTCAACTTGCCTCTGATACGCACTCATCCGTACCTCTAACAGTACCAATCCTTGTTGCAAGAGATGAGCTGGAGCATCCAGTCATTGGTTATAATGTCATTGAAGAAATGATTAAGGACAGAGCACAAGCTCAAAGGGAAAGCGATGGTGCAGTTATTGTCATTATGAATGGCCGTTTTTATGCTAGAGACGTTAAAGTCGTCTAGACGTATTTAACGTCTCAGACGTTAATGTCGTCTGGTATAAAAACGGGACGTATTAAAGTAGACGAACAAGTAGAAAAAACCCAAGATTTTCTCAGAAAAGGACTGGGTTCTATTCTTGGAAGACACTAGACGCGACTACACTCGGCGGTAAATCAAATAAAGTGTGCAAAACAACAAATCCATCTGCATGTAAACATGGCGGAGACTTTGCTAAACTGCTTCGCAGCTTCTGAAGGCTTGTTTCTCGACGTCGTCGAAAAATAAAAGACATGGAAACGCAAATGTATTTTAAAAAGGCTAAATCAGTCAAGAAAGCGGTTTTTGGAAGAAGCACTTGGCTTGTGCGTTGTGGCCAACAAGAGAGAAAGGAAGGAAAGAAGTGGAGATAAACGGAGGGATTCTTCGTGGTGGAGAAACGACTCACTAAATTGGAACGACAAAGCGCTTTAGGGCTAAATTCGTCCCAGATAACGTCGTCTCGTTTTTATACTAGACGACTTTAACGTCTCAGACGTTAAAGTCGTCTGTTAAGTTCGACGTTCAGTCGCACTTAACAGAAGACGTTAATATCGTCAGACGTTAAAGTCGTCTGACTTATATTCCGTTTTTATACTAGACGTTAATGTCGTCTCGAGACGATAATAACGTCTTAGACGATATTAACGTCTCTAGCATAAAAACGGCCAATGCAGCTTTTAGAGAGTCGACTGTGGAATGTGTTAATACATTGGCTGACTTTATGCGACATCTGGCTGAGTATCTGTTTGTTTTGAAGAGGAGTAAGAACATAACAGTACCACAAGGACAGAGTCATGGTTCCATGTCGTGTGGATTGTGGCCCACTAGAGAGAAGGAAACCAATGTTATTTGAACCAGCTCTTGAGGTGACTAGGCCAGCTGACTTAGAAGTTTCTGAGCAACTACTCACCTTACCAGAAGGATCACCCCACAGGATAAACATTGCAGTGCACAACCCCACAGAGCATGATGTCGTCCTTGGTCAACAAACACCACTTGGGAACCTGCAACTTATTGCATCGGTTACGCCATTAAAGGTAGTCCACAAAGATTTAAGTTCGAGAGAGAAAAACTCCCTTTCATCAGAGAATGACGGCTCACTAGCACCCCATACGTCCGAAAGTGTCAGTCCACCTGATGTCGGACCCAGTATTGACAGGACTCCATTAAGGACACCAGCCGTAGCATTGGGAGATTTAACCGAGAGTCAGCGCGAGTTGGCAACTAAGATGTTGACAGAGGAAGCTGAATCACTTGCCCACAATGATGACGATGTAGGGTGTATCCAAGGACTCCAGACGAAACTAGAAGTGTCAGACACAACTCCGGTGCAGAAAACGTATAACTTTATACCACGCCCGCTCTATGCTGAAGTTAAGCGCTACCTTGAAGATCTCCTGAACCAGGGATGGATAACTAAGTCTCCGTCATCGTATAACTCGCCAGTGGTATGTGTAAGAAAGAAGGATGGAGGGCTGCGACTGTGTGTTAATTACAGGGAACTTAACTGCAAGACCATGCCCGATCGACACCCCATACCAAGAATCCAGGAGACCCTCGACAACCTAGGGGAAACTCATGGTTTTTGGTGTTGGACCAGGGTAAAGCCTACCACCAAGGATTTGTTCAAGAAAAGAGTCCACATTTGACTCCTTTTATTACGCCTTGGGGCTTGTATGAATTGTCTCTCTCTCCCCGCCCCCAAGAGCAAGAGAAGAGAGACACTGGCACAGGCTGGTCACGTGTCTGCTAGATTTTAGCAGATTACAAATAAACAACATGGGGGAGGGGCAGTAAGTGTCGTGTTTGTCACTACTGAGTATAGGGGAGAGCGGAAAGTGTTGTAAATCAAAACAACCGCACGTGGATGTGTTTCCGCCGTGAGCACTTTCGTTGTTCAAGAAGAAATGTCGAATGGGAATCTTTTGCGGACGTCAAAAAAAGTTTGTGGACCATCTGCTAACGTAAATTTAAGTTGCTGCCGGCTGTGCAAATCGGTTGGAGACGTATCTTTCTCAAAAAACATCTTTGCGAAAGGAAATCGAGCATTGCTGGCCGCTGCCGAAGACATTTATGGTGGACCTTTGAGACAAGATCAATTATTGCCACATCTATTATGTCGGCCAGAGTTAGCTAGAGTTCTTTCGAAAGGGTAAAGAGATGTGTCGAGATATCGGCGTCCGTGCATCGTACGTTGGCCAAAAGTGCGAAGGAGTCTGGATCACAAAGCCGCAGCGGACTCAGTTTTGGAACATCGAGGGCTGGAGAGCTGCAGTCCTCAACAGGGAAGGAGGTCAGGAAGTTTCTTATTTTTTCTATAGCCTCATTTTTTCGGTGCCGATGTTTGTACTTCTTTTATTTTGATGGCCTTGAACGGCATCGCTTGTTTCGCCGCAACCGAGTTGCGAAAATTATTAAGAGGTGACAAATTTTCTTTCAGAATGACCGACCAGAATCCTCACAAGTCTCCGCAAGCGGTGGCAATCTTCAAGAAAATTCAGCTCATCTCCAGGTAGACTATGTTGCTGTGTGTTTCTATTACATTCTTGCCGCTGCAATTGAAGTAAGCACGTAAACCACAACCTTTTGCCTTGTGGATAAACAGCAACCAAAGGAAAACGCAACATGTAACCAACATCTCGCATTCGCGGTGTTTACATTTTTCGACGTGCGATTTTTTTACAGCTTACAGTCGCCTTACTTGCTCAAACTATGAGCTTAACCTTGTTTATTTAGCTTTAATTATCCAGGTGTATCTTACCCTTGTCTTAAATTTAATAAGTAAATTGTATAATGCACTTGCCACTGCAGAAATTTTTCAGAAGTCAGTACTTACAAGCCTCATGTAAAATTGAATATAAAGTGAAGATTTCGCTATATTCACAGAAGATATTTACGAATTAAAGAATTATTGCCAAGTCTGTTTTGCGGGCCTCATGAAAGCTACAGGGTGAAGCTAGTCAGTTTGTCTTCTTTTACATTTGAAGAGATTCTATCAGAGATGCAAAGCCTCTGCCCAACAGTATTGAAAGTTCTATCTTTGATGGTGCAGCTCGACCTCGATCGAGAAAAGAATACTCCCCCTTTAGCCCTCATCTATGGCATAGTGATGTTCAAGAGATTCCACGAGTTAAGCCGTCTTCAGAGACTTAACACAGTCCTGCTTTCAGATGGAAATGCTAGTAAAGAGATAAGCTTATTATTGAAATGGGTGATTATCAGTGTCACAGAAAAGAATTATGAAGGCATTATGAGGTTACTTTTCAAACTAGATGACTTCAAACATTGCATAAAATGCTTTTTACGTTACATGTTAGATGGAGATTTTGTGCCAGCATAACCCAATGATGTCAAATCTATCTTAAGAAAATGTAAAATCTGTACAGTACACTCCTAATTTATTTATTTATTTATTTTTTTTAATTGACCTATCTGGACAACCACAACTAAATTACTAACATATTGCTAACCAAGGTGGCCTTGCTCCCCTATAAGCCTGGTGGTTTCTTCGAGGTCTCCTCACCATAATGCTATTACTGTAAAATTTCAATTTTAAAGTGCCTAATAAAATGACGATGATGATGTATGTACACCTTGAGACTCTTTTATTCTGATGCCACTCCATGTTTTCTCCTACATAGCTTCTAGAAAGATTCAACAAATTTGGGGTTTCACTGGTTCCAACCATGAAATATACCATTCAGGAAGATATTGGAAGTCACTTCCTGGACCATGCTGTTCAGCAACTCAAGGCAGGGAAAAAGTTTGTTCTTGTTCTTGATAACATTGACTGGGAAGTAAAGGTCCATGACATGAGGTCAGAAAGTCAAAACACCAGTGTCCATGCAGTTGCAACAAGCCTCGTATTTGATCGTGTGGACTCTAGTCATTTACCTGACAATAGTCCTCAGAAGTGTCTTGCTGAATGTGAGATAAAGGACCTTCTCAAGCTTAGTGATGAAGAGGAAAGGTGCACTCGAGAGAGATACAGAATCTTCCTTGGAAGGATACTGTGTGAACACTTCCCTGAATTCGAATTTCTTAAATGTGTTGTTCCAGCCCAAACACCTTGCCAGTATCAAGCCGAGATGAAGTCAGAGTCTGTGGTTGTACCCCTTCCAGTGCTCATGAAAGATGAGAAAAAATATGCCGAAGTAGTTGATGTACTGGATCAACTTGAAGTTTGGGTACGTGACATTTACTCGAGAACTGGCTTATGTGCCCCCCCCTGACTAAGTACATGTAAATCCTGGTCCACCCATTGCTGCCCCATCTAGGCCTGATCAGCCAGCTTCACATGTACCACCCGACCCACAACCTGATGATCCTCTGGCAAATATCAAAATTCCTTGTTTTGGGGACCAGCTTACAAGAGTCCGATTTGCTGGTGCAAAAGACCTACGTGCTGGAAGCCATACACCTCAGGACAGGTTTGATCACCTGTACCCCTTTAGGATTGTTGACTGGCACACTAAGAGGAGTTTCTTAAAGGTAAAATCATTCTTTACCGAATTGAAGGTAACAACAACCAGTAACAACAACCAGTGAAAAACTGGTTTTCACTGGTAATAACAACCAGTGAAAATATAATTAGGTGAAACTGTCATTTTAAATTCAGATACTAATATTAGATTATTTGTAATGTACAAACTCAGGGCTACAACAGCAATATTACAGGGAGTACATTAGGGATCGCTATGTGTTTACAACTATCTTGGTGCCTACTGAATAACAAGGGTCCAGAATTAATATTACCATAAATATTTTGAAAACTTATTGTTTGGTTATTTTATATTTTCAAATATTTATTTTATTTTTTAACCACAGCTTAGTACTTCTGACAGTCAAAAAAACAAGTGGAAGCAGTAGAAGTAATACTTTATTGTTTACATCATCACAAATATTAGATATATTATATATGGAGCTCAAAGTAAGGTAAAGGTAAAAGGCACCTATTCTGTTTTATATTTCTACAGGTAATCTTCAAAAAGCTCTACAAGAATTCTGGGCGTGAGCGGGGCACCTTGCGCTATTTTAGAGAAAAGCTGCAGCGACGAAACGTGACCATTGATGTGAAACATTTTGAAGACTGTGAACAGGTTTTCCTAACAGTGGGAAAGTGTTTTACTGTGGAAGCACTGGTACAGTTCTTTGGCATGGAAACCAAAAACAGCCGCATTACGAAAAACAGGCCCCCATACCACATTTTAGATGTAGGAGACAACAAAACAGATTACTATAACTCTGTTTTGGACAAATTTATTGATGAATTCCTAACATCTGAACCAACAGGTGATGATGACTTTGTTATGAATTACTCTTTGTGTGTCTAAAGGTATTTTTTACTCTATTATGATTTCAAAGATGCTGTTAAAGAAGGTAATGGAGAGAGGGTTGCAACACTACACAAGCAGCTCCTGTTGCACTTCAAGGCATTGCCAGGCTTTAATCAGTATGCCATTGAAATGCTGATTAGCACCATTCAAAATGAAGTTTTCTTCTCAGAAGCTGAAGCCAACCAGTGCATTTGGGCATCCACTGCCAACTGGAAAGGTGGTGCAAGTAAAAACATTGAAATTGACTTACTGCAAGAAGTAAGAAACAAATCAATCAAGAAGTCTATCCACACAATGGGTCCAAATAAAACAGACAAGGCAATTGAAAATGCTAGCTGAGCCTCTGGGGGACAACAAAAAATTACCGAAAACTTTGATGCTCAGGTCAACCGAGTGAAACCCTCATCATCACACACCCACAGATCTGCAGCTGCAGATGAAAGCAAAGTACTGTTAGATCTGCGTGTTCTGAAACCTTTCACAAATGAGCCACACAGAATGTTTGATTCTTTCCCTGGTATACAGCCTGACCCCCTATCAACCCTTGATCAAACGGAACTTGACACGTGGCTTGCACGCCATAAGAAAAATCTATTATTGGATGCACCTCTGGAACATGATGAAGAGGCAGATTTGTAAAATATACATGTAGTGCAATGACATTTCCTCATTGTTCAAATCATAGGCTAGGTTAAAAGCAGATCACATAATAACCCCAATACTCAGGTTTTCAATCGATGGGGATGATTGAAAGAGGGCCAAAATCAAGAGCCCCTAAAATCTCTTGGGCTTACACCCCCCCCCTCACAAAAAAAATCCCGAATCAAAACTTATTTGTAGAACTATGCAGCAAAGGCACCTGTTCAAATCTCCAGATTGCTTTTCAACAGTTATACCCAAAGAAATGCACACTCATTTCAAACCATAACAAATACTCAAGCCAAATTTTCCTACCTAAAAAATCCTGAATCAAAAATTTCAATCCCCATAAAAATCCTGAGTACCCCCTCCGTGGGATTACAATCTAATTCTTGGGGTCTCTTTTTGCCCCAAAGAGTGAGAAAAAAGACAACAATTATCCCATTTCTACCATGACCAGGGTAAAGAGCGTATCAATTTACCACCTTCCTGGAAAAAGTGTCACAAAATGATCATAACTTCATACAAAATGTACGTCATTTTTTCCTTGTCCATTGGGAGTGAAGAATTTGGCTATTAGACAGGACTTTCTTTGTATGCTCATAAGCCCCTATACCCCAATTTGCATTGATTGAAATCTACAAATATATTTGGATGCATGTGACTTGCTTTTATCCAGAAAACTATGAGCGTTTTAAATATTCTGGAAGAAAGGTTGAAATGGTAGTTTTAAAGTTTTTATAATGATCAATAACATGTGCCACAATCACAGTAAATCAAAGTGAAAATTTCACACGGAGATTGGTAGCCCTAACTATGTCAATAGAGTACTTAAATGTCAACCTCGTTCCCAGGGTCTCTCTCTCCGCCCCCCCCCCCCCCCTCGCTCTTGGGGGTGGGGAGAGAGAGACCCTGGGAACGAGGTTGCTTAAATGTTGGACAACCTTCTTTGTACTACAAAAATGCTATTTGCATACAATACCAAGCTTATAATATTGACAAGCTTTTGTGGCATAAAAAATGAACAATATGAATTGTAAATAGATTAAATACAACTTATCTCTCACAGACAACAATTTGTGATTTAGACAGCAAACTATTAATATTAAAAAAATGATTATTATTACAAATGTACAGTGTATGGTGTTATGTTCAGGGAAGGTTATTTACTTGAGTAAACTTCAAAAGACACTCATCACAGTCACATACCGATTCGCAATAACTGCAGCAGATATGGCCAACACATTTTGTGTAAGGAGCATCAAGGCTCTCTAAAAGAAACTTTCTAAGACAACTGTCTTGTAGTTGACAGAATGTGCGAATGGCATCGCTCAGTAACTCCCGATTCTTTGAAATGTCTCTGTTATTGTAATAAAGAGTAGCAAAAGACTGTTTTCCATCACGGCCTGCACGTCCAGTCTCTTGGAAATATTCTCTGACAGTCCTGGGGGGGCCCACATGAATGACTTGCCGTATCGCTTTGATATCCACACCCACTTCCATGGCAACTGTAGCAAATATCAATCTTACTTTGGATACAGATGATGAAAGTTCCTTTAGAATTTGTTGTTTCATTGCTGTTGTCTGTGGAGCGTGGTATTGCGCAAAAAGCCTGTTTTCAGGTTTTGCATCAGCATCAGAAGGGAAATACTGCTCCTCCCCAAGTTGCCTTTCAAAGTATTTGTATGCGAAGCTGCACCATCTCAAAGGCAAATAAAAGATTGTGGTTGGATAGTTCACTTTTTTCTCCTTGAGTTCATGTGCCATGGGCTCCAGAAGTCCACATCATCCCCTTTGCGGAAAACTTTCTTATAAAAGATGTTTGGCCGATTGGGATTGCCAATGACCTCTAGAGGGTTCTTTAAATTAAGCGACTGCTTAATTACTGATACATCTTTCTTGTTAGCTGTGGCTGTGAGAGCAACTACAGGTACAGTTGGAAATGTGGCACACAGCAGTGCAAGGTTTGCATAATCCTTTCTGAAATCATCTCCCCTATAGAAATTAGAAATAGGAAATTGTTACAAAAATTCTTATTTCTTTAATCATCAACATAAGGATGGATTATTTTCATTACTAATTTTTAGGCATAATTTCTTATAGTGATTTCGTTTTACATTACTATGCAAGCAACACCTCAAGTTAACTTAACCTTTGTCATGGGCAAGTTATGATGTAACGAAAAAAATAACTGGACTGCACACTGCAATAAAATCGACTGTAACACCATTTTACTCTTACAACAATCTTGGTTATTTGGACAATTTATTTAGTTCATTGCCAATAGAAACTGGAAATCGATCGTTTTCTTCTTTACAGGGGCAGAACCTGGATATTTTTAATTGTAAATCTTATAATAAAGCCTGTTGATTTGACACATAATTAAGTGATGCACTGCAACTAGAAGGTTCATCGGTTTATACTGTAAACTGGACGCACGAATAAACTAACCATTCGAGGATGCAGTGGGCTTCGTCAACAACTACCGCTTGGACGGATTGTTGGCAGGGCGTGCTTTGGAAGAGCTCAAGTCCTTTTTGACACGACAAAACAGCTTCTGGATGAGTAAATACAATGTCGTACTTCGCCTCCTTCAGTAACAATGAATTACTCCCACTGGAATCCAACTCCAACTCCTCAGTGGTCTTGCTTTTCCTCACATTCAGGATGGTCGCTTTCACCTTTCCTTCGGTACTTCTTCTGATCTGATCGCTGATCAATGAATTTAACGGCGACACGACAATAACGACAGGATTAGTTGGAGAAGAAGAGCTTGATAGTGTCGATCGCGAGTTGATTCTGTCGTAAAATAGCCCCGGTAAAAGATGGAAAATAATCGATTTTCCGTATCCTGTTGGCAGTACACCAACAATCTCTTCCCAAATAAATAGCTTCCAGGCACTTGACTTGCTTTGGTTTGAGATTAATGTTCCAGTAGCTGCTGTTAATGATAGCGAAGTGAAGACTACTGAAAAACATGGTGGATATATCGAAGAAGACTACAGTTTTGCACCAGCCTCGTTTTGACACGGACAAAAGCAGAGAGTGACAAAACTTTGTGAAAAAGGGACCCCTCCTAAGGATTTTGTTTTCTCTGGGAGACACGTGACCAGCCTGTGCCAGGGTCTCTCTTCTCTCGCTCTTGGGGGCGGGGAGAGAGAGACCCTGGGAACGAGGTTGGCAACTCACCAGTCAATTTTCATCGGCTTATGGAAGGTTGTTTGGAGGGTATTCCAGATGAAATATGCATTCCGTACTTGGATGATGTCATTGTCAACAGCAAGACAGGAACACGTGGAGAATCTGCAAACGGTGTTAAGGTGCTTACAAAAACATGGAGTCAAACTAAAGCCCAGCAAGTGTACACTGTTCCAGCGTGAAGTCTGCTATTTAGGGAGGATAGTAAACCAGGTTGGACATAGTATTGATCCTGAGAGTACGAAAGCTGTTACGAGTTTAAGAGACTCTAAGCCCAGGAATGTTGGAGAAGTTCACAAACTGACTGGACTGTAAAGTTACTACAGGAGATACATCCAGTACTTCTCAAGGATTGCAAAACCCCTTTATGAACTTCTCAAGAACCCGGAATGAAAAGGGCAGCTACCACAGAAAAGTCAGAGGGAAAGATCAAAGTCAGCCAAGCAGAAGGAACAAGTATCGGCCCGCAAGCCAGTCAACTGGACAACTGAGCATCAAGCAGCATTGAAGCAACTCACCAGTGCAATCACCAATCCCCCGGTAATGGCCTACCCCAACTATACGAAGCCATTCATCCTCCACATTGACGCAACAGAACCAGGCTTGGGAGCAGCACTGTAACAAAAACAGGATGGGCAACTTCGGGTAATATCCTATGGATCCAACACGCTTACTCCGGTGGAACGAAACTACCATCTTCATTCCAGAAAAGACTTGAACTTCTAGCCCTTAAATGGGCCATAACTGAACAGTTCAGAGATAACCTTATTATAAGAAATAAACGCTTGAGTTAATTAAGGCATTTGAAAATTAACGCGACTTAAATTAACGTGAATTAAAGGAAAAATTACTCCCCAATAAAGGAAATTAACACGAAACAGGGGGTAAAATTTCAAAATGAGGGAAATGAATGCAAATTGATACAAAGAAACACCTTGTGGTCAGAAATGGAACAAATTTATTTCCAACTGAATATAAAAATCACAAAAAAAAACAGGTCTACAGGTGTGAGGCAATTTCTTTACAGACAATGTGCGTCAAATTCTGCCTAAATGTAGGAAAGCTATTGTTTCTGTGGGTGTTAAGAATGTCTGGACTGTATCCAGAATATGAAAATTTTAAAGTATTAAAATGATGGTAATTAAGGTTGCTCCACTTAATTAACAACGCGGAAATTAACGCCCACAAAAATAACGCGAATTTTCACAATTCATGTTAATTTCATGGAGTGTTAATTTCCTATAAAAAGGTATATGTATTATGCACCTCACTTCACAGTCTACACAGATAACAATCCATTAACCTATGTGCTCACTACAGCAACTCAAATGCAACTGGCCACCGGTGGGGAGCTGAATTGTCTGATTTTCACTTCACCATAAAATATTGACCAGGTACGGCCAACAAAGATGCGGATTCCCTTTCCAGGATACACAGTGACATTGAACAGTACATGGATTCGTGTAATGAGCGAGTTGACTTAGAATGGATTAAAGCTACGGTGGGAGCGGTGGAAGCTCAACATAGAGGAGGTAGTTTGGTTGCTGCATTATCTAGTCAACCAAGTGAGTTGAAACACATGATGGGCGACAACTGTGGACTTCGGATGCAACCCCTTACGCCAAAGGACCTCTATGAGGCACAACCAGGAGACAATGCAATCAACACAGTGATCCAGTTTAAGATCAGCGGAGAGCCACAGACAATGAAAGACAAATGAAGAGCGTCCCCAAAGGTGCAGTCTCTCTTATGGGAGTGGAAAAAACGTATTGTTGGAGAGGACGGGATCCTCAGACGGAGAAGTGGTTCGATATTGCAGCTTGTTCTTCCACAGAAATTTCATAGGACAGTCTACAGGGACTTACATGAAGAAATGGGACACCTATAAGTAGAAAGGGAACGATTCATTTGGCCGCATATGAAAAGGGACATTGAACATTATGTCACACGTGTCTGCAGTTGTCTGAAACAAAGGAAGCCAAACGTTGTACCAAGAGCTCCAATGGAAAACACCTATACGAGTGCACCCTTTGAACTAGTGTCGTTAGATTTCGTGCATTTGGAAAAGGGTAAAGGAGGGTATGAGTACATTCTGGTGAGAGTTGATCACTTCACAAGGTTTGGCCAAGCCCATGCAACAACCAACAAGTCAGCACAAACAGCAGCAAACAAGTTGTATAATGATTTTATACTGCAGTTTGGGTTTCCTGCCAGAATTCTGCATGACAAGGGAAGTGACTTTGAAAATCAACTCTTCCATCGACTTGAGGAATGCTGTGGCATGGTTCGGTCAAGAAAGACCCTTACCAGCCCCAAGGAAATGGGAAAACAGAGTGTCTTAACCAAACACTTCTACCCTGATTTTTTCAGGCTTTCCTTTCGCAACTGCATAAGTTGCGTTAATAACTGCGAGGATCTTCTTTACATTGATTTCTTCATTCCGCAGTTCAAATATATGAATTTCATATATTCATAATTTCATCTTCATCTTCCCCGGGTATATTACAAACCAATTTAATGACCAGCTCCCAGTTGGCTTGTTAGCTCAATTGGTTAGAGCGCTGCACCGGTATCGCAGAGGTCAGGGTTCGAATCCCGGCAAGCCTGATTTTTTCAGGCTTTCCTTTCGCAACTGCATAAGTTGCGTTAATAACTGCGAGGATCTTCTTTACATTGATTTCTTCATTCCGCAGTTCAAATATATGAATTTCATATATTCATAATTTCATCTTCATCTTCCCCGGGTATATTACAAACCAATTTAATGACCAGCTCCCAGTTGGCTTGTTAGCTCAATTGGTTAGAGCGCTGCACCGGTATCGCAGAGGTCAGGGTTCGAATCCCGGCAAGCCTGATTTTTTCAGGCTTTCCTTTCGCAACTGCATAAGTTGCGTTAATAACTGCGAGGATCTTCTTTACATTGATTTCTTCATTCCGCAGTTCAAATATATGAATTTCATATATTCATAATTTCATCTTCATCTTCCCCGGGTATATTACAAACCAATTTAATGACCAGCTCCCAGTTGGCTTGTTAGCTCAATTGGTTAGAGCGCTGCACCGGTATCGCAGAGGTCAGGGTTCGAATCCCGGCAAGCCTGATTTTTTCAGGCTTTCCTTTCGCAACTGCATAAGTTGCGTTAATAACTGCGAGGATCTTCTTTACATTGATTTCTTCATTCCGCAGTTCAAATATATGAATTTCATATATTCATAATTTCATCTTCATCTTCCCCGGGTATATTACAAACCAATTTAATGACCAGCTCCCAGTTGGCTTGTTAGCTCAATTGGTTAGAGCGCTGCACCGGTATCGCAGAGGTCAGGGTTCGAATCCCGGCAAGCCTGATTTTTTCAGGCTTTCCTTTCGCAACTGCATAAGTTGCGTTAATAACTGCGAGGATCTTCTTTACATTGATTACTTCTACCCATGTTGCAAACACTGCCAGAACACAAGAAGTCTAGTTGGAAGGACGGTCTTAACAAAGTCGTCCATGCCTACAATTGTACGCGCCATGAAGCAACCCGTTGTTCGGTCGACCACCAAGACTCCCCAGTGACTTAATCTTTGGCATCAAGCCCGCATCCTATTCAAACTATCCAGCGTATGTCAAAGAATGGCAAACAGCACAGAAGGAAGCATACAAGTTAGCTGGAAAGAGATCCCAGTTGTCTGGCATGAAAGGAAAGAAGCATTATGACCGTAGGGGTAACAGCCCAGTTCCTCAGCAGGGTGACCTAGTGCTCGTGCCAAATTTACGGGAAAGAGGAGGCCCTGGCAAGTTAAGATCGTACTGGGAGGCCACGATCTATCGGGTAGTCAGCCGAAAGGGAGAAGGGAGCCCAGTCTATGAAGTCGAACCTGAATCCGGTGAAGGACTCCACCGAGTGATACACCATAATCTGCTACTACCATGTAATGACCTTCCTTTTCAATGAAGTCGAACAAAACACCATGCGGGAGCTCAAGGCGGAAACCAAAGATTGCTCCACCACCTACCACTTCGACTCTGAGCTCAATTCCAGAGGACAGCTCTGACGAAGAGCCTGAGGGACTACTAACCTTCCACTCCTTCTAACAGTACTCTAGCTGAGGAACCTGTGACTAATCCTGAACTTCCCCAGGAGACAACTACCGGCAGACAAGAGTTGCCAGTACTGTCAGAACCTGAAAGTGGAACGCCAACCGAAGAGCCATTGGGATAGTGATGAGCAACCAACAAGGCACCATACACTGCTTACGTACAACATACTTGGGACACCAACTTTCCACCACCCAGCAGCACCGAGTTTAACAAGCCACAATGCGGGTGTGGCACCATTAGCTGTACCTATCTTACCCAGCCCTGTAGAAGGAATACCTAACGATTGGCTGAACAGTGTGTGGCCAATGTCCTAATCAATGCCATACGGACATGTTGGAGTGTATCCTTGCTGGATCAGCTAAAGCAATCCTGAAACAAACTGTTCTCAGTCTATGATTAAATTTGAGTTTATTACCTAATGCATGAGCAGACAGAGTAACAACTGTTACTCAACACAAGAACAAACCGAGTAGTTTGTGATTCCTTGTAGCAGGAATTACTTGTGCATTAAAGAAAGCAGGGTATTTTCAGTTGGCTTGAAAAAAGTCACGAACAATTTCTTTTGGCGAGGTTTGTAGGCTACCCTCACACTCTCTTGAATCAGTGAAATCAGAGAATTGAAAGGGTGAGGTAAAAGAGTCTACATTTGAGTCTTGGGTCTTTTTTTTTGCTCTTCAGACTGTTCTCTTTTTGGTATATGGCCCCTGACAGTTCATTCAAGAAACCTAACCCTATCTTTTCCCTGGAGTTTGGTTTTTAGTTTTATTACACCCATTTTGAAATCACTGGTGATCTTTGCAATCTGGTTGGCTCTCAATAGTGTGATTTATTCACGAATCTCACTATTTTTGCTCTAAATTGCATCATTTTTTAGCCAATCAAAATGAAAAAAAAATGCTAACCAATCAACTTTCATGGCTTAACGGCACTAGCCAATCACATTGCAGAAAAACTACAGGGCAAAAAAAGTCATTTTCGTTTACACACGAGTGAGTTTTGACACATGACATTGTCATTTGCATAATTTTTGTAACACGCTTCCGGTTCTGCTTTTTCAAAAACTGGGTTTCCTAAAATGACAAAAAAACTGTGATTTCAAAATGGGTGTAATAAAGTGATAAAGTGTAATTGGACTGCGTTTCATGCAAGTTTGGTCTGAAATCATACTTGTGATTTCAAATCGAACTAGTGCTACACGCTCGTTTGATTTTGAAATCACCCGTATGATTTCAGACCAAATTGACCAAGTTGCACTCCTCTCTGAAAAAGAATCTGAAGAGTGTACAATTGCACAATACCTACAGACTAGAATGTCGAGAGAAGAATCCAGAGTAGTGAGTTCCAGTTCTAGTGTTTCATCAAGTTCAACTGGTAACAAAGGAAAAGACTTTCTCTTTTCTCATAGCATGAAACACCTGACATTCTAAGAATTACCGTACCTCCTGTAGATCTTTCTGCTTTGAAAGGAAATTGTCATGTTGGCAAGATGTTAAAAGTGACTGTCAAAACTGTCATGGAGTCTGTGGGATTCAGTCCAGTTCTTGTCACATGCAATATACACAACATTAATGCTGCAAATGACAGACCCTAGATGTCCTTCTGATCAGCTCAGTAGAATTTCAATATTTTACAATCATCTCTTTATTCCTTACATTTAGAACATTTTGTTTCTTTCAGGCCTGAGTGGATTTGTTGCACTGAATTTACCACCTGATAAAGCCCTGCAAATTTTTCGGGAACAAACAGTCGATTCCAGCCACGTGCAGCCAAGCAACATCAACCGTAACATCAAAAGAGAGAGAATTGTTTCGAGGGTATAAGGGAACACTGATTTGCAACGTATTTCAGTTGTGTATTTCTTTGGTTTTGACGAAGATGAACGTGATGTTAGAGGTTTGACCAGAGAGTTCTTCCAGATAGTTCATGATACCATCTTGAGTGGAGTCCACCCTCCTTTTCCTTGTTTTGAAGGAGTTAAAGACCACATTCTGCCTTTTCACAGTCAAGAGCTCCGAGCTAATGGCATTTTCAAGCTTGTTGGAAGAGCTATTGCCTATAACATCTTACATGGTGGTCCTGCGAATGAGGGTCTTGCCACTCTTGTGAAAACATACTTGGTAACCAAATCCATTGATGAGGCAGCAGACACCGTCTCAATTGACAGCTGTCCTTACCTTTATGTAGTGGAACTGTTGAAGTCAACATAGGATGCAGGAGAGGAGGAAGTAAAGCAGCTCAATTCAAACGGGTCAGTATCTAAACAGCTCTTCCTCAGTGGCTGTTCCATGTGACTCCTTAGTGTTAACAACAAGCATCTTGCTATGAGCCAAATCTTAAAGCACAATGTCTTGTTGCATATGCTTCAAGAACTGGATGACATAATTGAAGGTTTTAACAGTGTCCATTTGCAGAAGTTCCTGAAGCTGACCCCCTTAATTGCTGATATTGTCTTTCCAAAAGTGGAACAGTCAGAAATTTCATATTCCTTCATGGGAGACGTCGTGCGGGTTGTTGATCCACTGAATCATGAGCAGACAAAAGCTTATCATTTCTCCCTCCAGTATCTTGAGCAAAGATGTGAAAGTACAGAAACTGAACGTGAGCATCTGTACATAATTTATCAATTCAATGTAAAGCATCCTTTTAAGCCATTTCGTTCCAGAAAAACCGTATACAATAAACTCATAACTGGAAAAAGTTCACTTTCCAGTTACGAGTTTATTGTATATAATTTGTGCCTGCACATATTTACAACAATCTTGCTTTTTTTTCAGTTAATCCCTCATAAATACAGTTCTTAGGAGCCTATAACAGGTTTATACACAGGTTATGGTATTTTTTAAAGGTCACTTTTCCCTCATTGTATTTGTTTGGAGAGATCGTTGGCAATACAATAATCAACCTCCTTATCAATACCTCATTTCTTGCAGGGCAGACTACTGAAAGTGTAAAATGATAAGACTATTTTCGTATCAAATTTATTTCATCAGAGCTCCCAGAATCAGCCTAGATATTTCTTGTTGCCATTCTTAAGTGCAAAATTGTCATTCAAATCTACTGAAACAATCACATATTTCCGTTGGTGTCATTTCCATTAGATTGATTGGAGGTCCACACATTAAGGATGTTCTTCAGTTCATCACTGGAAGAGGGAAATGCCAAGAAAATTGAGTCAGTTTTCACCAGGACAGAAGGAAAAGCCTGCCTGACCCTAACACGTTTGTGTTTAGTGGCAATACCCTACATCCAGGACAACTTTCAAGATTTTCCTAAGGACTTTGATGTTGTTGTCTAGTGTTTTGTAGGCTAATTGCAGTATCCTACATGCTGATAATTGTTCTGTTCATTTTTCTGGACAATCATTCCTTTTCACATTTTACAGTAGTCCAGAAGTAATTCGTGCCACCTAGACTGCATTGTTAAGTACCATTATATACAGTTGTTTAGCTTTTTACAGTTACATGTAGTTGTAGCTAGTTTTCATATTACAACTTTTGCATTTCCTAAGCTCCTTACTTGACTAGACATTTCACAACGTGGTGTTCATTTGCATTTGAACATCCTCCACAAGTTATACCGCCACTACTATGGAGTGTACCGCTTTTTAGAAACCAGTGGAAAAGAAGGAACACACAAAAGAATTGCAGCAGAATTGAAGTAGCTGAGATTGAACAACACACTGTATGCAATTTTTTCTAGCAACTACGAGACCCTCTACAGGTTCAGGCCATAGAATCCTTTGCCCGTTGCATTTGCTCATGCGGTGAAAGATGCTAAGAGGACACGGCAGAACGGCAGAATTAGGGACCAGTTTACGACTGTTCATATGAGTTCAAGACGAGTACTGTCTGTTGATCTTTCAGCTCAATTTCTTCACAGTCAGAGAGGCTTCGTCAAACAGCAATCGGACTATGTTTTCCTGAGTGTGTTAGGCATTGTCCTGTTGACTGCAAGGACAGTTGGAGATGACAACGATAATTCAATGGACTTCGGTTTTTCCGTTTGTTAAGATTGTACAAGAACTGTTAAGGACCGACTTCTCGTCCAAAGGAAGTTTGATGATTTGCAAAGAAAATGTAAAAAATTACTTTTTTTAGTTTCAATGACTTTTTGTAAATGCCATGGAAAGATGAGCGACTAAAAATGTTGGTAAAGGAATCATATTAGTGTAAACCACTATCTTTCTTCAAACCTTCGCACCCGGGATTACTGAAGGTAGGCAGTTCTGTTTTCAATTTGGTTTCCATAGACATTCAAACTTTAATTGTGTTGTAATTTCAACTCGATATTAAGTTCCTTGTATTTGTACCTAAGCGTATCAAGTTTTGTTTTCATAAATGTTATGATTTACTTGATGTTGCTGCCGAGTGTTGTTTTCTTCTCATGTTGTCTTGTCAGTTCTTTATCGATCTTGAATTTGTTGCCATGTCTTTGTGTGTGTGCCACAAACCAGTGATTTTTCCGCCTTTTTGTGAAAGCAGGGGGCATTTAAAGGCCCGTCACAAACAAAAAAAGTCGGCTGGCTAAACTACGGTCTGCGGCACGAAAGCAACACTTGTATTTTGTCCTGGGTCAGGTTGTATAGAATGTTTTGTGCTAAGGAACCAAGAACTTTGCGTAACAAAGACTGTTTAAGTAACTGTTGGGGACAGAATTTCCAACTTTCCACAACAGACTGTAGAAAGTCAGGTTTGAAAGACAATGTATGCTTATGCCTCAAACATGACGAGGAAGTAAAATTAAGAAATCACGAAAAAGAGAAGTCTGAGTGCTGTTTTCCAAAGTCCTCAGATGACAAATGCTCTGGTGGGTCAATCATTTGCCCACAGCGCCTGGTTACGGTAATGAACAACATTATCGCAGCAAAAACAATTCAAGGTAAAATTTGTTGAGGGCATTTGGAACAGGCCGACAGCGATGAAAGAATAACTGGCAACAAATACTACACGTCTCCCAGAAAGCTAAGCTTGTCCCAAGCATTTACATGGGTTACCTTCCAATTTTTTTTCGGGCGAGTGATATATTTTTCAAGTATTTTTTTTTTAATTAGCGCCAGCATTCCCACAGTGAAAACGAAAAAGCTGAAGTTTCAAAGATTCCGCCGAGGGAAACCCCAAACTGGAGTGAACTTCTCAAGACGTTGGAGGAACTGCAATGAGAAAATGAAAACCTTAAAGAAAAGAATTCACACCTGAATGACCACATTAAAGATCTGTCTCGAAGTCAGTTAACTGGCTTTTTCACAACTTTTTGTGGTTTCTAATTACGAATTTTCAACAATCCTTTTCCTTTGTCCTGTAAGCTCCTAGTGATCAACCTGAAATCACTCTTTGTAATGTCAATGCTTTTTATCAATCAGAGAAGGCCATCATCATGCATGGTGATTTCTCTTGATATTTTGTCAAAATTAATTCTCCCAACCACTTCTGTAGGAAATGTATGGGAACAAGAAGGAACAATTTGAATAGTGGTGAACAGATTAAAATAAAGGTCAATTCCTTTGTAAAATGTCTATGATTTAGGTTTGAAATCCAACGAAAACATTCCCACTGCTTTTCAGCCAATAGTTGACATACACTTATCATCATCATCATCATCATCATCATCATAAAAATAACGAATACCAGGATTTCACGAATATCACAACATTTGCAGCAATTGAACAGTGGAACAGGGACCTTGAAGAAAACAATGCCAAGAAACAAGTATCTACGGACGACCTTCAAGCTGAGAAAACAAAGCTGACAGAGAAAGTCAGCAGTAACAAAAGTTGACATTCTGATATTGTAAAGTATGATAAAATGCAAATAACCCATTTGGCATTGCAATCTTGAAACACTGTTTTTCATAATCACAAAGCCAAAAGACAAAAAAAATGCTGTTAGTTGTCCCTTAAGTGAAACCACTTCCTTGGAAATTTATTTTGCAGACATGACACTAAAAAGGCCTAAATGATCTACACCAACCCTATTCAAGCTACATGCAGCATATTACAAAAGCTATGTCTAAGTTAAATGTTACGAGAATACCTATTTTTCCAGGTAAACCTCCATTCAGTCAATTAGTTCACAGCTTCCACAAGGCGTTGAAGGCACATTACTCGAATGGAGGCCATCATCTGTACAACCCCAGTGAAATGGAGGAATTTGCAAAATCCATGCCCTTGGCCTATTTGAGCAAGTTCACACTTCGATCCTCAAAGAGTCAAGAGAGACACCTACATCAAAACGAAAAGAACTGCAACGAGCCACAACAGTGGCAATACTGCACAGTCTAAGTTTTTTTAGAAATCAGGTATTCTCCTTCTTGAAGATATAGAAAAATAAAACAATTACTACTTAAACTAATAATACATTATGAACATTATTTTAATACTCTAAAGTATAACCAATTTTGACACTTCAAAAACGAAAAGCAAAGATCTACGCTTTTGTTTATTCACACTTCATGTCTGTTTATAGGCAATAATCAGGACAGAGGAGGGAGAGTTAGCTAACACTGAACGACATCTAGCTGTCTTTAATGAGTGAATGGAAACAGGATTGGCAGCTGTGAAAGGAAGGGGGAGGTTCCTTGATGAGGAAAAAAAAACCTTGTCAGAACATACACATACGTCAGGTATGAAATCTTATTTCCAGAAAATCTGCCCCATGCAAAAAGCAAATGGTCTCAATCTCAAAATGTGTGGTGCAAGCTACAATGGACTGATGTCAAGTATGGTCCGGGGATACAGCTGCCATCCAAAACCCATCTGCAACTAAGAAAAGGTAATGCCAGAAACCAACGGGAAAGAGTCCAGGAAACGGATCACGGGAGCTATAGCAGTAAGGACCACAATTTTAGTAAACCGTAAGTTTGGTATTTTATAGGACTTTTGTTTTGTTTGATCCTAATTAAAAATGGCAAAGCAAGTAAAAAACAACTAACTGTATTCACACTCTTTGGTAACAGTTACTACACTAAGTGTTATAGTGTTATAAATTATTTTTAGAAAAACGAGTTTTTGCTAAATTGAAGATGACATTCACTCTATCCATGCAAGTCACCAACCAACAACCAGGCCCTGGTTGTTCAAAGAGCGGATAACTTTATCCACTGGACAAAGTTGCTATCCACCGGATGTTTATCGAGTGGACAAAAAATCGTTGCACAAAGCCTGGATAGTGCCGCAGACAAGTCCGTTGCCATGGTGAATATGGGAACACTCACGCAATGATCACCAGTGCGTAACTTTGTTAACAAAGTTGGCAGAAAACGTCGAGCCGGCAAAAGAGGCAAAACGAGCTAGAAAACCGAGGCTTACAGCGGCTGAATGGGCTTTGATTCAAGAGGCTGCTGAGGAAAACATGTCTATAATAGGAAGCAAATTCTCTATCATGGTCACAAACAAAAACAAAACGAAAGTGTGGGAGGTGATAACCACGAGAGTTAACTCCCTTGATGTCTGTAAAAGAAATGTGGGAGAGGTAAGGGAGAAGTAGCGGGGCATGGTTACCATCGCCAAGAAGGAAATAATAAGTTGTCCGTGGAAAGAAAAACGACCAGTGGAGGCACAAAGCCCGCATCTCCTAAAGCGGAAACAAGAAGAATAATTGAGCTTTTTGGTGACGACCCATCTTTCTCCAGAATTTCAGGGGGAAGTGAGTCCGGCAGGTTAATTAATTAAGCTTCTTCTCGCAACATTAATGTTTGTGCTGAAAGAAAGAAGCTCACCCTTATCATTTTTTTTTACATCATTTGGTTGTACGAGGTTGTTTATATTTATGAAAGTAGAAAGGTAACTATTTATCTCTGAAGGACTGTAATTTAAGCTTAAGTGAAATATACAGCAATTTGCTATATTACCAGCGCAAAAAGAAAAAGACACCTACCATGGTGATTGCTATTACAAAGTCCGGTTCATTTTCTGATGGCGCTTTTATTCGTACATGGGTGCCGTCAATGCACCCGATGGCACAAGGAAAACCACCGATTTTAAACAATCCTTGCTTTATTTCAACTCTCTCCACTCCTGTTTGCAGGAACTTGATGAAATCATCCAGCTTGGATGTCAAGGCTAGTGTGTAACAACGGACAACTCTACTAACGGTTGCTTTGTCTACACTGGCGAACGTGTCACCAATTACTTGGAGGAAACTCTCCAATGCAAGAAACCTTAATGTTATTAGAACTTGGAGGATGGCTGACAACACATGGCTTCTTTTGTTTCGGGAGAGATTTCATCGCTAAGAAGGCCAACAATGTAATTAATCCCTCCTCGTAATTCGTTGTCAGTGTATTTGTCTAAGGGATTTCCCGACGATAAACTCGCGCTATTCTAGGTTGATTTAGCATGCCGAAGAAATCAAGACAATGAGCGGCCATGTTTGTTTTTCTACAATTTTATTCGGTGGATAAAAGTTATACAACCTACCTTGATGTGGATAAATTTATCCACTGGATAGCACTATCCAAGCTCTCAACAACCAAAATGACGCAAGGGGATAAATTTTATCCGCCGGATACCGATTTATCCACTGGATAAATAAATCCAGCATCAAGAACGAAAAGTTCCTGAAGAAGTTACTAAGGCAGAGAGGGACATCTTATCCACAACAAAGGCGGCGCTCCAGGATCTAAACCTGGTCCTACCTGTTTCCTCATGGTACTGAAAGCTGGGCTTATGGCCTGTCCTTGACTCCCACCGAGTTTTGCAAGCTTAAGCTTCTTAATTATGAGATAGATGGCGTTAACACCCCCCAGTGGGCATTCTTCTGGTTTGATCGACTGACCAAGAGTCGCATTTTCTATTACAACTGAGCCAGAAAGGCAAGACGCACAAGTAGAGATGAGCCACTGACATCAGAGAAGATTAAAGTAGCCGGAGTAACCGTTTGCTCGATTTCTTGGCGATGAGCCGCGAGTCGGGGAAACCAGACTTTTTTGTGGCCTTCACTCAAAAATGATGCATGGCCAGAACTACAGGCACACATCACTCGTGGAGCTAGAGAAACTACCAAAGGCTTAGACTTTCACCAGTCCCTGCCTGAGCACGCATGTCAGGATCCTACCATGCAAATTTCCGCTAAAATGGTGGTGGCATTTCATAAATGCTTCCAGCTGTTTAGAAAAAGTTCTTAAAGATGAAAATGGCCCACTAGGTCAAGTGAGCGATTACTGGTGGAGAACTGAGTATCAGCGACCTGGGGCTTTGCACATCCATATGGTAGTGTGGTGGGAGACAGCCACAATTCCTGAAAATGCAGTCATTGCCAAGTTCCCTGTGGTGAGGATGTTGATGACCAGTTTAGGCAGGCTTGTCGTTTGTACGTCCAGAAATTTCACATTCACAGCACCAGCCAAAATAGCAAAAACAGCCAAAATAGATGGCGGGTGGTCACGTCTGCATGGCTCCGCAAATTTTCGCATCTTTTCGACCTCTCTAGAACTTTTTGGATCTCGTGAGCTTATGAAAATGGAGGAATTACAGGACAAATATGTTATAAAATCGTTTAATTCAAGATCCGGCAAACAGAAGAAGCTTAAATTTGAAGAAATTGATTTGTCTCTATACAAGCAATCTGCGAAATGTGCGGCCTTTGTCACCTCGGAAGACCGCATTCTCTTTTGGGTTAAAGCTTTACAAGAAAGCTATTTTGACCTTCTTGAGGATAATGATGAATACCTGATTAAGTGGATTGACCATCTCAACTATGATAACTCAAGCTACGAACACATCGAGATGAAAGTTAGTCACATCACAGCGGAACCGGATAATCACACCACACTATTCACCATTACCACTTATCTGACGACTGGCATTGTTATGTGCCAAGGCATCCCATTTGAATTGTGGTGCTCTAAGGAATTTAATCGACTCAAAGAAAACGTTGAACACTATTACTGTTTATACCATGGTACACAAGCTTTGGCAACGCGCACACCAGAAGAGAGCAAACTCATACTCAATCATCTAGAAGAAGCTTTCCAGGTTGTCAACGCTGGCAAAAAGAGTATAAATTAAAGGCTCCAAACGATTGTGCCAACATTCCATTACCCCCAGACGACAACTGGTCTGAAGATGAAGATGACCAACATCTCCCTAGTAAAGATCAAGCTCCCGAAATCCCAAAGACGCCTCTCCCTCTGAACCAGAAAAGAAGGAATTCACTAGACTCGCCTCGGGGTCTTTCCGTACGAACTAAAGCATCGGTCTCTGACCTCAAAGCAGTCGTTGCGTCGCTTGAATCAGATTTTGCCGAACTTAAAACCGAACTATCGGATACAAAAGCGGCACACGAGTTATGCGCTTCTAAATTTGGCTTCTTAGAAGACAAAATCACTCAGCTTGACAACGATTACAAAGTACAAATGAAGTCATTATCTTCAAGCTTAATTGATGTTGAGACGACCAACGACCACCTCAAGTCAGAAAATACAAAGCTTAAAACAGAAATGCAAAACCTTAAGAAGAACCTTAAGACATTGGATAAGAAGATAGAAACCATCGAGAATGGAAAGAAACACTCATTACAAGAACAGAGTCTGCAAACTCCGGACATACCCATCTGTCAACAATCTTCAAATGAGCCTTCAGAAACAAACTTGACGACAAAACAAACCAGTCCAGATAGTAGTTTAAGCTTAACAAATAATCCTTTCCACGTCCTAACGACAATCAAAGATATAGAAGATAATCCCCCTTAAAATGATGCTGCCCAACACACCCCTTTAAGGTGGCTTACTACAGTTTTTTAGGCATTAAACAAAAGCTCACGCGCGCGTACGCGTGTTGTCACGTCAGTGCCAGCGCGCTAGCAGAAATCACGCGAGCACTAAAGGAAAACCCCAAACAAACATGGCAACTGTAAGAAAATTTTTTCATCTTGGTTGGCGTTGTAGTATTTTCACTGTGAACTGTTATTCCCTCGGACAAAAACCCATAAAATGTCTATCCTTAAACTGGTTTTGGAGTTCACCATTGGAGAAAAGATTGTTTTCTCAAGTTTATCGTGTGAGCATGACCCGGTTGCCGGCAATTTCATTGTTCACAAATGAAGACTGTCACAAACGACACGAAGAGCAAGAAGCATTATTTCCCTCCTTTCCGCTATTTTGTGTGGCAACAGCCGTAGCTTTTGGTTTTTTTCTTAGCTACAAAAGTAGTGTGTATGCAGCTGGGAAAGATGAATGCAGTAAACTATCGTTGACGGATATCCGCGCGCAAAGAAAACGGAAGAAAGCCGTACATATGGAAAAAATGCGTATCCTCAGAGCTAGCAGAGAAAACGAGCCTCCATCGAAACAATTCTTCCCCATATCCCACGTCCGGTTCCATTGTTTTTTTTTCTTCGCTTGCTTGCACTGCGAGCGATTTTACGATTTTGTGACCTTGTCGCTGCCGTTTACCATTGGGAAAAATATTTGCAAACTATTTCAGACCCATAACTTCCCTTGTTGATAAGGGTATTTTTGTGACCTTGTCGCTGCCGTTTACCATTGGGAAAAATATTTGCAAACTATTTCAGACCCATAATTTCCCTTGTTGATAAGGGTATTTTTCCACCCAATCACTTAATATACATTGTTTAGCGAGCACCTTGGCTTCAATGAGAATTAACAAGGTAAACTATTAATTTATTTTATAAAACAATAGATGTTTTACATCCACATCTATAACTTGCAAAATCCTTACTTTACCAGGATTTACAAATCACTTCCCTAAAAGCAAACATTTCATATGGGTGTGGCTTTTTATATGGATGAAAGCTTTTATTTCAACTTCTTGGATGCAGTAATAAACAATGATAAACTGCTACACTTGTGATCTTTTTGTCCAAAATCTAATTATAGTTAATTATTGTCTAACTGTTGCACAACAAGAAGCATGGACAGAGAGACCACTGATGAGCTTGCAGATAGAAATTTGTCCTTGGAGGGATACCGGATCGTAGACATTGGGAAGGTCCAAAGAGAACTCCAAAAATGCCAACATTGTGGAAAAGGTATCCATGTGAACAAATAAAATTACTGATCAGTACAGGCCGCCAAAATCCTCTTCCATATTTGCGCCGGGTGAAGGGAATTAAAGAATAGAGGATGGGAAGTAGTATTCCTACGAGAGAAATATAAAAATGCTAATATTTTGCAATAAGTAAATAAAAAATACAAAGCTGTGGGAACCACTCAGAAGGAGTGCAACTGGGAGTACCAGGTACAGGAGGAGAGAGGTACAATCCTCCTTCCACCCCCCTACATGTATGTGCCACCTAATTGAATAACTTACATTATTATTTAGACAAGAGTGTTTTAGTGGAAAATACACCACTTGTAAAGTTCATACGAAACTACATCCGGGACTCAAGTAGCATATTTTCCATGTAAAAATCCTCTACACTGTTGTTTGTGCAAAAACACTCTTGTCTATATAATAAAAAGAAAATTACACGGCAGCTTGAAGATATGAATTTCATTTTCTCATAGTAAAAAACAATATTTTACCACTCGAAAATAAAATTCATATCTTTATAACAATAAATAAAATGTTGCTCAATGACGAATTTCACAGTGAAATAGTCAATATTAGCAAAATAGATGTAAAAATGCACGTTTCTATCAGACACAATCCAAATTCTCTTCACAGTTAATTAATAAAAAATGAAAAGCAAATTCAGTTGACCCTGAGAACTGAACAGTTAATGTACCCTGTAAAGTTAACAACCAGCCATTACTTCAAGCAGGGAGCAGACATTCTTGTTTTGATCCCTTAGCTTCTGTGAGGATCACAAAAATTCTGATAATTACCGCGGCCGAGGGTGGCCACGGTAAGTCGCAACTGAAAAGTCGTAAGTGGTTATGCCACTATCGACTTGCTCGATACCACTTGCAATTTACCACTTACAATGTATTACTTTATGACTTACCACTTACCGATTTACCACTTGCGACTTACCAATCTACCACTTTCCTTTTTGCGACTTGCTACTTGCGACTTTCCACTTACGACTTGTACCACCCCTCCCCTCCCTCCTACTTTGTATACCTGGCCGAGAAGGAGTAGGACCTACCCTGTGTGTCCCCTGTGTTGATGTGTTGATACGGAGCCGGTTGCAATCATGGACGACGAGTTTTGGAAGTCTTTGGACCTTATTCAAAAGGATGTTAGAAATCTTTTCGAATTAAACCAGGTGAGCAAGCATAAACGTGCATTGCAGTGTTTCTGATATTTTGTTTATGAGATGGAGCGTGATATCACGTGGTCGTACCAGTGCTGAAGACATAAATTATTTATAAGGTTATTTCTTTGAGTTTAACATGAAAATGGCTAGCACCGGTCGTAGAAGGACATTAATATATACTTAAGGTATTAAAGGATGATTGTAAGCGTAGAAAAATATGAAAGAAGCGAAGGATGGGTGAAAATGTTCAAGATTAAAACAGATTGCCTAACAATGCTACCCTAGCATCAGCCTAACAGTGTCTCGCAGTTTTATCCCTGTTTGTAACTTTTAGCCCTCTGGAGACAAAGTTGTTTTCATTTAGCTGTTATTTTGCCTTTTTCAAGTCGTTTCTTAGCTAAAGTCAGCTCTAATCTTAGGTAGTGGTGAGCAAATAGCGACTTGAATTGGCATGACACGTGACAGCTCCATTGAGCTACACGATGTCACAACGGTAACTAAAAGTTCAGTTCTCTGAAATGAACATGTCTTGGAACGTCTTTTATTGCACAGTAGCGGATTTGATAAATAATTTTACCTTTTGTAAAATTGGTTTGTTGCATTTGTTCTATGGAGTGGGTGGGGCTGGGGTGCACTTGGCAATATCTCGTGGGAATATGGCCAAAGCTGTACAATGTCACATGTGTAATATAATAATTGCTTTCAAAGTTGCAAGTACTTTGCACGATTTGGCAAACCAAAAGAAGTATTTAGTGATTTAGTCTCAAACAGTTGATGACTTGAAGCCCTTGGCAAACAATATTGATATTGTTAAGGCCTTGGAGTTTCCAATCCACGCTGGGCCAGCGCACGTCTCGAAACTGCACTTTGGCACCCACATGTAGTTCCTATTTAGCCAGCGGTATGAGTTGCAAAAATTAGAGATTTTCAAAATGGCGGCCAAGGAAGAAATCCTTGCAGCCACAAGAGCCCTAATTCCTCTGCGTGATAATGTTGGAAATTTTGTCCTTTTTGAAAGAGAAGTCGAAGAAGTGTTATACACTTTCTTCAAAAACCATCGAAGTGATCAAAATCCAATTGAAAGAGTTCGACATTCGATAATTGAAGTTGGCTCGATTATTGCAGGAGAAGTCAACCTCTGGCTAAAAAAGTTGCATAGGCGACTCAGTCCTCGCATGACAGCCCGTGATCCTTGGACTGTGCAAGTAACAAGAGATTTGCCTGCGGAAGTTTTTTGTTTCATATTGGAGAGTGTTAAGAAGGCAACCTCACGGTATGGTGTCATCTATTCAGAAAGCCCACCTGTAGATTGTAATGTTTACACACAGGAGAATAGAGTCGTGAGAGATTTGTCTCGGCTTTGCAACATCCCCAGAGAATCCATTCTGAAGTATTTTTCAAAGAAAAGCAAAGGTCCCAGGAAAGGAAACGCAAGGGTTATTGTGACTGCCCAAAAGCCGTTTATAGTGTCTTACTTCAGGAAAGGACATGGTGAAGTGCTACTACAAGTTTACAAATGAGTATATAGGATACACTTTTGAAAGTTAAATTACAGTGTTGTGAGACATACGGATGAACTTTTCATGTCTACTCACGCCTGAGCATCACTATGACAATGAAAAGTACTTCCGCGCCAAGGAATAATTTTGAAATGCACATTGTTACCCGAGGGCGGGGGGGCACTACAAAAGTGACAGAGATGCTCATCGGATATTTGAAAGAAACCCCTAAAAGGGACCAAGATCTTGTAGAGAGCACTGTCATTAGGCATAAACAGATTGTGCTCGGCAACTTTTTGTACTGCGAGCAACGGTCAGCAACTAGAGCAACTTTTGCCTTCCTTGGCAACTTTGAGTCAACAAATAGTTAAAAACTGACCAAACCATCAAAAAGGTCTTTATGAAAAGGTTTTTTTATTAAAACTGGTCAAAACTAAGGATATCATACGTTCTTACAAATAATTTATAAAATAACACGTGCGCCCACGAACTGGACAGCAGCTATCTAACCGGCGCTTACATCCAGCGGTTATTCGCTCCAACAATAGAGCTTCCTGCCCGCCATCTTGGTATTTGCTGCAGTGCGAGGCATCACAATTAGAAGCTGAAATGTCTGACGAGGAAAATGAAAATAATACAGATATTGACCCTATTGAGGTTACCATAGCCACTGGGGCAACTCTCAGTAGTCCTGCAAGAGCTTCAATTTCTAGGAAACGCAAAATTCACGTCAACGAAGGCAAATACAAACAACGAGGAAGCAGTAGCTTGATCTCGTCCTCAGGGAAAGCAAACACAACCTGCGCTTGAGATCGTGTGAAAGACTTAATCCAAAACAACATTTTGCAGTGGTGAGTGGAAATTTGCGATGTAATGCTTGCAGTGAGACCCTTTCATTAAAGAAAGGCTCAATGGACAAGCATATAAAGTCAAGCAAGCATACAAATGGAGTTGCTTGCATCGCAAAAGACAAGAAACAAAGCCAGTCAATCATGCACTGTCTTAAAAGGTGAGACATGCGTGAACACCCCAGTGGATCGACATTACCTGTGGAAATCCGTTTGCTCCGATTTGAAATAGTCGAGTGTGTTATTTCTGGAGGTATACCACTATTTCTGGAAAGGAGCCAGATAACATCGAGAAGAATTTGAAGATTTTAAGGACGTGCCAGAGCAAGCTTGACTGTTTAATTTTTGAGATGCTTTTTATTAGACTTCTCAAGCCAAAGCTCAACAAACAGAGCAACTCGCTCCGCGCAAAATTATTTGTTTAGTTATTTTTAGGTATTTTAAAGTTCTTATTCCCGTCACCTTACACGCTTTTAATTATATCTTTTACAGCTATGCATGCCATTTGCACAAAGTTATTTTTTAGCCACTTTTAGCCTTTTATTCTTATTGTCTATTGTTTGTATGTACATATTTTTAGCACTTTTACTATATTTACACATGTTATTTTATTCTAACACCGAACTTGAAAATGACCCTTGAACGGTCGAAATGTCGTTCGTTACTTGCATTAACTTTTATTGCAAAATCAACTTCAAAGAACTTGTTGATACCACTATCAAAAGTGGATATTCTAAGCCCTCTGCTGGAGAAATATGGCCATAGATTAACACACAGCGTCAACCTCCGTGAAATCGTTCCAGCAGTATTGGAAAAAGACAGAGAGAAACTATTAAGTGAGCTTGAAAGTGTGAAAGAGGCCAGTGTTATTTTTGATGGAACAGCCAGAATGGGCGAGGCCCTTGCTATTATTGTTCGTTTTGTTCAGGAAGACTACATACCTACACAGCGCCTTATACGACTTGAAGTACTAGCAAAGGCATTGAAGGAAGATGAGCTAGCCCAGAGGTTGATGTCTTGCCTTGCTGTGAAGCTTAACTTTGGTCCTAACACGATCATTGGTGGAATCAGGGATGGTGCTTCAGTGAATGGGGCAGCCTTGTGACAACTCAAGTTTTTCTAGTCTAACCTGTTTGACGTTGTGTGTTTTTCGCACACAATAGACAACGTTGGTAACCATTTTGAGTTTCGAATCTTGGATTCATTCATCCAGTATTGGGTAAGTCTGTTTGCCCATAGTTTCAATGCTCGGTTCCTTTCGAAGGAGAAAACGGGTCAAGCCATGTATACACATAGTGATACCAGACGGTGGAGTAAGTGGGAGATTCTTCAACAAGCTTTACGTTACTTTGGAAATATAGAGCCTTTTCTTCGAGAAAACGAAGAAATGTCCCCAGCAATGCGTCGACATCTACTGGAGATCTTTGATGATCATCAAGATGCCCAAGATCTACGTCTGGCGCTTGCTGCAGTTGTTGATGCAGGTGTACATTTGTGAGTGCTACCTACTACCTCGAAGGCAACACACTGTTGATATTTTCCTGCTACGAGCATCTCTGTTCTGTTGTACATGCGGTGGCTGTTGAGCATTACCCCAATACTACAGCAGTTGCTCGTGAAATTGCTGGTGGAAATGCTGTCACATACAACTAGCTTATGACACAAGCTAAAGCTTGTATCCAACCAGGGCTTAATTTCTATCAGCAGAAATTTAGCGTTCAATTTCATACTACAGTCCATGCTTTTAAGGTTGCATGGCTGTGTTGTCCTATGCAAGTACAAAATCTCAACCCAACGGCTGCCTCCGTGGAAGAATTCAGAAACTTTCCAGGTCTTGACAATGACAATATTATTGCCAACTTGGCCCGAGAGCTACCTGACTATCTTGCTGCAGCTGATGGTGTTGTCATGGCAAATGAAAAAGAAAAGCTGGCATGGTGGGCAGCCCACAGTGACACACTTCCACATTGGGCAGGTGTAGTAAAGAAGTTGTTGGTCATCCAGCCAAGTTCAGCATCTGCTGAGAGAGTCTTCAGCCTTCTGAAGAATGCGTTTAACGATCAACAAGGCAATGCCCTAGAGGACTACCTTGAGGCTTCAGTCATGATAAGATACAACAATGCAAAGAGGCTGTAAACTTAAAAGTTTACAAAAATGCACATTATGTTCGTCATAAAATACAGATGTGCTAACTTTTGAATATAATTTCGAGCAAAACATTTTCAAATATATTTTCCAATAACATTTCTATTTAAAATACAAATGTGCTAACTTTTCAATGCTATTAAGCTAACTTGTGAATAACATTTCTCGCAAAAACATTTTGAAATATATAATTTTCTAATAGAATTTCTTAAATGCAAATGTGCTAACTTTTGAATATTATTAACAGGCTGTTCTTTGTAGCAAAACATTTTCAAAAGAAATTCCAGCTAAATTGCAGATTACCTGGCCCACTTGTATGTATTTGGTTTTCACTGAAAATAATAGCTCCTATTGTGTTATGCCTCAGCCGACACGTGCAAAGAAGTGGGTCAGATAGCCTCCAATTGCTCCAAAATTTCTAATACATTAATAAATTTCTTATAAACAGTAGATTGACATGTTTCACAATGTCAACATGGGGGATGTTGCTTTTATTTAAAGAGAAATGCGCGGCAAAAAAGGTTGACATTAGTCATCAGGTGCCCCGTGTCCACCTAACATCTGTGGCAAAACTCTTCCCTGTTCAACACTCTGTTGAATGAATTTCATAATTGGATCACCACAGAATGTACATTTGTCATCAGTGGGATCAGCTTTGTCTAAGTTACAGTAGCAGAACCTTGGGTCAGAGAACACCCTGGTTGGTATGTATATACCAGTATGCTTATATGTACTAAGATCAAACCCTTGCTCAGGCAGACAGATTAGCATGATGAACTCATGCTTAAGACTCTCATGCCAACGCCTGTGAAAAAAGTATTCTCACTTAGTTTTTTCAAGGCAATATGTTTGGCCTCCCTCCCCTCCATTGTTACATTTCCAAGGCCTTGCCCATATTTCTTGTGTACATCATTTGTGTGGGCAGGAATGATGTGACCCATTGTCCACACAGTGGGATTTACAGAAGATGGCAGAAACAAAGCACTTACCCGGTAGTATTCATGAGCAACAATACGGACTGGGACGAGATCATGGCGGCGTAAAGACGTGTGCTACAACCCGCCCGTAAATTTAGTCTTTTCTAGCTTCTTGTTCAGAGCCTATGGCCGAGGTTATTTCGAATTTTATTTCCAAAAGAAGAAACCGGTCATCAGGGTCGGAAGGAGAGGAAGCAAATGAACCGAAAAAGCTAAGGAATACGGTCCACGAGAACGAATCTCAAATCGCCGAAAGTGAAGAAGACCAGAACGTAATTGTTATAGCGCCTGAGATGACCGTCGACGTTGCCAGCAAATTAGAGGTAATACTCGTCAAATTAAATAACCTTGAAGTGTCGGTAAAGAATGTAGAGACTAACCTCGCTAGCCTTGAAAAGAGAATGACGAAGCTGGAAGAAGCTGAGGTTTCGACAAAATGTGACATCGAAGCCGTTAACAAAAGAATTGACACGTTGGATGAGAAGCTAACTAATTCTCCAACTGTACCAGCAATTAAAGATCAAATGGACAAATTCAGCAGCCAATTACTTCAACTTAGGAAAAAACAGGAAGAATTAGCTGCACTTCAAGAACAGCTAAAAACGAAAGATTTATACTTGGAGGCATACTCGCGTCGCGAGACTATCAAGTTCGTAAACATTCCCGAAGAAGATGAAAGAGAAGACACCGCAGAAATAATTCGCGGCTTCCTCGAACGGGAGCTCGGTTTCGTGGAAGCTGGAACAGTTGAAATACAGAGAGTTCACCGTGTCGGAAAGAATACCAGTGAAAGCATAAGGCCGAGAGCAATCCTTGCTAAATTCCTTAGAGCCAAGGATTGTGACAAGATTCTCTCATTGGGTTTTCGCCTTCGTGACACCGATTTTCAGATGTACAGAGATTTACCACGGGAGATCGTCAAGAGGAGAAAAGCACAGATGGCCATTTTAAAGAAAGCAAGGCAGCATAAGGTTCACGCAGTGTTTAGTAAGGCCGAGCCAGATAAGTTGTACATAGGTGGAAAGTTCTGGCCAGTAGGCAAACCCTTTGACATCGAAGAGCTGGATTCCTAAACTAGGACGATGTGGAGAACTTTAAGACATTTTCTATATTTTCAACCGGAACATTTGCACTAAAATATAAGGTTAACATCATTTATAAGAAGCTATGAATGCTTATTTAATTTACGCACTTAATTATAAGGGCCGGGGGTCGCACTAATCCATACAGATTGCGCCTTTACTAACTATTGCTTGGATCCGGTCGACACAGCTTTAACAGTACTTTACTGGCTGTGATTCGTACTTTTTCTTATTTTAAGTAGAATGTTTTTTTTCTGTTGTATTTGTCTTTATGTGGGCCATTAAGTCAGTCAATAATTTTATTATACTTTTTGAACACAACAACTTTCGAGGAAACGCAAATTTAAATAATTATAAGCTGGAATAATGACAACAAATATACAATTCAAAGCTATCTCGCTGAACGTTCGTGGAATTCGCACTTTCGAGAAAAGGAAAACAATTGACAATTGGTTAACTCAAAAGAATGCAGATATTTGCTTTCTCCAGGAGACTTATAGCACAAAAGAAATAGAAAATCAATTGAAATCCCAGTGGCGAGGCGAAACTCATTTCGCGCACGGCACTGTGCATAGTCGTGGGGTCGCCATACTTGTACGAAACACGCTCGATTTCACACTAAAATCAGTCCAATCAGATGAGGAAGGAAGATTCCTTTGTCTTGAAGCCATTATCCAAGACCAATTGTTTCTTTTAGTCAACATATACGCACCCAACACTTCAACTGAACAAACATCGTTTTTCCGCAAACTTTCTGATCTCATTAACAGTGACGAATGCTACGAGCAATGTAAAATCATAATCGGAGGTGATTTTAATGTCACTCTAGATCCATCTAAAGACTGCTCTGGTGGCAATCCAGTCTTAAAAGACTCGGTTAAAGCGCTGGAAGAAATTTTAATAGAAAATGATTTAATTGACATTTGGAGAGTCCAAAACCCTGAGTGCAGAAGGTTCACTTGGAGACAAAAAACACCACTTATTCAACGACGGCTTGATTATTGGTTCATTCCGGAGTCACTTCAAGATGATGTCGCTAAAATAGAAATCGTACCTGCGGTGAGAACTGATCATTCGGCAGTTGTTATCGAAATTAACTCTTTAGACACTCAGAATCATGGCCCTTCTTTTTGGAAAATAAACAATAGCCTTTTTGAAGACTCGACATACGTTGAATTGATAAGAGAAAATATTCCCGTCTGGTTGAGCGAGATTAATTTTTGCACAGATTACCGAATAGTATGGGACTGGATCAAATATAATATTCGTAGGGAAAGCATCTCTTACAGTAAACAAAAAGCGCGTGAAAAGAGAGAAAGACTGAAAAACATTGAAGAGACATTAAAAATGTGCGAGGAAAAAATTGCTGAAGAACCATCTTATGAAAATATACAAAAGTTAGAAACAGCCAAAAGCGAATATGAAAGAGAATGACTATATTGTGAAAGGGTTAATCATTCGTTCCCGTGCAACATGGTTCGAAAAAGGTGAGCGAAACACTAAATATTTCTTAAATCTAGAAAATAATAAAAAGACAAAAACCTGTCTAAGAAAGCTATTACTGACAGACGAACAAGAAAGCACAAATCCAAGTATAATCCTTAATGAAATATATTCCTTCTATTCTAATTTATATGATGAAAAGACAGATGTGGAGATCGATCAGACATCTTGCCCCTTTTTGAATAATCATGATCAAATTCCTAAGTTATCTGTTCCAATGCGCGACAGCTGTGAAGGAGAGCTGACCCAAGCAGAATGTTATAAGGCTTTATCTGCATTTAAAAATAATAAAACACCAGGAAACGATGGGCTATCGGCAGAATTCTATAAAGTATTTTGGTCTGAAATTGGTGAAGTCCTGGTTAATTCTCTCAACTACTCTAATCGTTGCGGGGAACTATCAACAACTCAAAAACAAGCTGCAATCACACTAATAGAGAAGAAAGGAAAGGACAGAAGAAGGATAAAAAATTGGCGACCTATATCATTGGTAAATGTCGATGTTAAGATAGGCTCTAAAGCCATTGCTATGAGGCTAGAGAAAGTGCTTCTGAGCATAATTCATTACGACCAAAGTGCTTTCGTCAAAGGACGAAACATATTTGATGCTGTCCGCACCATTAACGACATCTTTGACTTCACCCAAATGAAAAACTATGATGCTATTCTGACTGCAATTGATTTTGAAAAAGCTTTCGATTCATTGAATTTGAATTTCTTATTTCATTCTTTAGAAGCGTTTGGTTTTGGTGAATCTCTTATAGCATGGATTAAGACTTTTTATAAGAATATATCAAGTTGTGTTTTTAACAATGGTTTCGCCACACCTTTTTTCCAACTTAAACGAGGTGTACGCCAAGGTGACCCTCTGTCACCATATCTTTTCATAATAGCCCTCGAATTATTAGCAATTAACATTCGAAACAACGAACAAATAAGAGGCATTAAGGTTGACGGTAATGAGATTAAGTTAGTGATCTTTGCCGATGACATGACAACATTCGTGCGCGACACAGTTTCATTCTCTCATCTAATCAACACCTTGCAACAATTTACAAGTTATTCGGGATTAAAAATGAATCATGAAAAGACGGAAGTAATGCCTCTGGGAAATATGACGTTAGAACCAACGGATGTAGGCGTGAATGAGATAAGCAGTATTGTTAAAATTCTGGGGGTATATTTTACATATAATCATAAGCGTTTTTATGAAAAAAATTTTGAATCTATCGAGAAATCTTTAAAAGAATTGCTACAAAGCTGGTCTTGGAGAGGTCTTACGTTGATTGGAAGGATTCAAGTGATCAAATCCTCTGCCATACCGAAAATCCTTTATCGTGTTGCTTTGATCTCGTGTAAAAAATCTGATTTTGTCAAAAAAATCAATGAATTACTTTATTCTTTTATTTGGAAGGGTAAAGACAAAGTAAAGCGTGCAGCCTTGATAAACTTCATTGAGGAAGGAGGTTTGACAATGCCAGATATTGCATCTACGATCTCAACGCAGAGAATATTGTGTATCAAGAAATATTTGGATAATTACCCAGCAAGTTGGAAACTTTTTCTTAATTTCTATTTGAAGAACGTTGGGGGCAAGTTTTTGTTTCACTGTAACTTTGATTATAGGAAATTACCAGTCGCTGTTCCAGAGTTTTATAAAGAATGTATCCAAACCTGGTCCTCATTAAATGAAAACAACCCCAGTACAACAAAGGATGTTGCGAATCAGATCTTCTGGAATAATAGGTTTATTTGCATTGGCAAAAATTCAGTATATAACCGAAGGATAAGTAGTGTAGGTCTAAACAAGATTGGCGACCTTTACGACGGTGCAGGGTTGCTAGTTTTCAACATGGAGCCTCTGAGATCTATTCTATCCCCCAGCGACATGTATTTATTGATTAGTATGCTGGACGCCATGCCTTTGGTATGGCGTAACCTGTTAAATGGAAGTAAATCATCTATAGCGCTTCTCACCTCTCCCTTTGAGCCTAATTCTTTTAATATACTTTACGAAAGTGATATAATCCCACTTGAAAACGTTCAGTCGAAATCGCTTTATAATATATTCGTCTCAAAAGTTTGCACTAAGCCTACTGCTAGGAAGAAATATGAGGAAAGCTTTAACACCGAAGAGTCTCAATTAGAATGGAAAAAAATTTATCTAACACCTATTAGAGCAACACTAAGCACAAACCTGCGGGAATTTCAGTATAAGATACTTAATAGAATTTTATATACAAATGACATGCTTTTTAAGTTTAAGAAAATCGAATCTCCTCTATGTTATTTCTGCGAAAATGATATAGAAACCATAGAACACTTTCTTTTCCTCTGCCCGAGAGTTCAAGTTTTATGGAGTGAAGTATGCTCTACTTTCGGAGAAAAGCTGAACTGGAGCAGATCTCTTCACATAAAAGATATTTTTTTCGGAAACCAAGACCTAAAAATTCACAATAACTTGACAAATTACATTATCCTGGAAAGCAAATATTTTCTGTATCGTTGTAAACTAAACAAAACTCCATTATCTATTCTGCATTTAACAGAAAAAATTAAGAATACATATTATATAGAACGTTCTATTGCGAGAGAAAATAATAAAATTGGTTTTCATTATGAAAAGTGGGAACCTCTACTCCCACTTATCTCTCCTTGATTAGTTGTTGTCACCTTTTTTAAATTATACTGCAAATTACATATCAGATTGCTGTAATATACCTAAGTTGTTGGCCTTTGTAAACCCTGTTATTTTGTAACCTGTCACTTTGTAAATTAAATTAGCAATGTTAAATTGTATGTTTTGTAAACTCGAAAATTGTAACCTTTTGTTTCCGTAATTAACTGTATTTTCCTTTTATTGTGCTGTACATTTCTTTTTTTGCTGTATTTTTATGTAGTAAAACAATAAACAAACAAAATACAAAAAAAAGAAAATGAGCAACAATACGGAGTTGAGTAAGCTGTTCAACAGTAATGTCAAACCTACTGAATAGTGAAACACACTCTCGTGGGCGCAGTCCAAGGAAGGCAAAAATCATCACTGTTCTTCTTTGATGGTCAGAGTCTTTCTCACTACTGAGCCATTTGATCAATCTCATAAAATTGTGGCAGAGTAGCCTGGAATCTTTTCCAGTAAATCGGTATTAGAGGTCTTGACCCTTACCTTGTGTTTCGTCGTACCACTTCTTTACCTTTCTTGCTAAACATTTAGCTTTTACCTCGAACTTCAATGCTGCTACAACTCTTGACACAATGCTGTCAGTTGTGTAACGATATCCATATTGATTGATTCGCTTCCGGTGTAAGTTTCATGACTGACATTGCCATGGTAACGGTACAGACCATGCTTTCCGCTTTTGACTTGTAGCCTCAGTCGAGAGTGTAGAATAAACAGAGCAGTTTGTATCCCCAGTTCTGGTTGATTCTTCTCTGTTCTACATGCGAACAACGTTACAGGGTGTCAAAAGTGGCGAATTCTTAACTCTGCTTGCATTTCTTTCCAAGAAATCGAGAGTTGTAAGCCGTTAACACGAACCTCGCAAACATGTCTGATCACGAAGATGCATCGCCAGCACAACCTCAAGTCATCCATGTTGGATCGAATTTAACGCTGCTGACGACACTTCAGCTTAAGGGCAATACTTCTGTTAACTGGAAATGATTCCGGCAGGCGTGGGACAACTACGAAATCGGTGCTTGTCTCAAAATACAGGACAAGGAATTTCGCACAGCCATGCTACTTACTTGCATCGGGCAAGACGCTCTGGATATTTATCATGGTTTGGCCTTCCATGAAGAAGCACACAAGAAAGATATTGACATTGTTCTTCAAAAGTTAGAAGAGTCCTGCATTGGAAACAAGAATGAAATCTACGAATGCTACTTGTTTAATAAAAGGGATCAAGCTGCAGGTGAATCTACTAAGAGATCACATGGTGGTCAGTATTTTGGACAAGGGGATCCGAAAGAAGCTCCTTCAGGAGAGTAACCTAACTCTCCAAGGTTGCATTGATATCTGTAGAGCAAACGGGTGCACCAAACAACAATTGCAAACAATGGATCAGCCAGAAGAGGTCAATGCCGTGGATAAGAAAACACCGAAAGGTGATCGCAAACCAAAGTCAAGACGTGATCCACCGAGAGATAAGATGCCAAAACTGATCAACTGCAAGTTCTGTGCAAAGAAACACGAGGAAAAGAAGGAGAAATGTCCGGCGTGGGGCAAGACCTGCGACAAATCACTTTTTTGTGGTTTGCAGTAAACAAAGGCTGCCGCTGTACTGCAAGAAACCGAGAGATACACGAAAGGATCGACAGTCGAGATGTAAAGTATACATGTTTCATGAGCATGAAGAAAGCGGCAGCAACGACTACTGCTTAATGCTCGAATCCGTTAATTCTGTCTATCCCAAAGAGTCTCCGAAGAAGATATTCACTACCGTGGTTTTAAAAAAAAACCTCAGTCAAATTTCAGCTTGACAGTGGTGCAACCGTAAACATCTTGCCAGTTGGAAGTCCAAAAGGACCCTGAACTGAAACACTTGAAGAATACACAAACCACCCTGGTTTTGTTTAACAACTCAGAGCTCAAGCCTCTAGGAACTGTTGAACTGCAGACTCGCAACCCCAAGAATGGTGAGTGCTATCTCATAGAGTACACAATGGTATCAAATGGATTTAAAGCACTTCTGGGTGCGCCGTCCATACTGCAATTTAGCCTTACGTCAGTCAATGTTGACAACATTATGTTGGTATCTGGTGACACTCCTAATTGGTCCAGTGTCCTTGCTGACCACAAAGACGTCTACGCAGGAGAGGGCAAGTTAGAAGAAAAACTTCATCTTAATGTAGATAAGACTTTTCTGCCTGTGTTTCTGCCTGTGCGAAAAGTACCGCTTGCTGTGAAGGAACCTCTTAAGAAAGAAATTGACCGCCTCGTAGCCGTGGTCGATTCTTCTCTGTTCTACATACGAACAACGTTACAATTTGGAATGTCTGCAAACTTTTTGCAGCTGTCTGGAAAGTTTGATTTTGCAATTGCCTCTTTCAAAACCCCCTTAAAAAATACTGCCAAGCATTATTTTCAATATGCAAAGGCTCTACATGGGCGTGGTCAATCAATTTGCCAATTAAGGGCAAAAACTCTTGGCGACTCTTCTTTCAGGCAATGAAATCTGTGACTTTGCTTCGAAATTGTTTCTCCTTGAGTTGTTTCTCAGACAAGGACTTTTTAAATTTCTCAACTTCATTTGCAATTTTGATCCTGTCCTCATATTTTCGGGGATTCCAAATGCTTTTCTTATCAATTGCAAATGTCCCGTTTAAGGCAGTGCAGTTGTCTTTTGAAACATCTGCAAAAGAGGAGAAATATTTGGCACCATTTGATAGTTCCCCTCCCAGCATAGCCAACATTTTCATCTCATTTGGCAATTCAGCAAACTTGAAGGAAACATGGAGGCCCTCAATTTCAAAGAGTTTGCCTTCTATCTCAGCAATTTCTTTGCAAAGAACTGACAATACTTGCGGACAACAGGAGAGGTTTCCTCGCAATTACTCCCTAAAATAATAAAGTTGTCATTGCTGGACGCAACCCTCTTACCGACATTGAGAAAGTTTAACAAAAAGGAACGAGCACTCTCATGTTTGCCAAATGGGCAGCCGTCCCCCACCCACAGCTATTAAAAAAGTACCTTCAGTTTGGCCAAACCACTGAAGGGTTTCCTTTCTGCCTTTTCTGAGATAGAATTTGCTAGGC
>OZ024893.1:10202067-10294567 GCA_964017195.1 Siderastrea radians | reverse complement strand
CTCCAAATGCTTACCTCTGTTTACACGAAACGTACGAAACATGAAGCTAGTATAAAATAATTATCATCTTAGGCTGTGTTTACACGAGTGATTTCATCCTGAGATGACTTTCACATCGGTGTCTGGTCATTTACCTGTAAGTTTTTACATGGTTTGGAGCTGAAATGGTGTTTACCCCAGGACGATTTCATCCCAGTGCTGGAGACCGGGATGAAATCGTCCCAGGGTGAACACATTTCAGCTCCAAATCATGTAAACATTTACAGGTAAATGACCAGACACCGCAATGAAAGTCACCCCGGGAGGAGATAAAAGTCATCCCGGGATAAAGTCACTCATGTAAACAGGGCCTTAGGCTGGTTTAACTCATCACTGCTGCTGAACCAATATGAATGACTCAGAACGGTTTGAAATCAGACTGGGAAGCCACTTAAGCATGAACAGGGTTCCAATTGGTCTGAGATATTTGTTTTGGGTATGCACGTTTAATAAGTGGCATTGGAGCATTCCAAGCTGTTGGATAATAGATAAAGTGGATTTTTAAGGATGGGATGGTTGCGGACCATATTAACACAAACAGAGTTTAGATTGGTCTCAGGTAAACACTTCATGCCAGTCTGACTTTCAGACCGGTCTCATGTAAACAAAATCGTACCAGTCTGAGTTTGTACCGGTCTCATGAAATCAGGGCGTTACTGCCCCTGGGTCTCTGAGGATGTTGTTAAACATTCTTGAGGGCTGCTCAACTTTAGGCTAAGGGGGTGTTTTCATAATACCAGCATGATTTTCATTCTGGTACAAGTTCCTCCCGATTTCCTCTTGTTTCTCTGTATTTGTTTAATGATTACAGCACAACATCTCATAACTGTACAAGTCATACCTGTGTGAGCTTGCCCCAGTAGTGGTACTGGGTCACAATAATCACCGTGGTACGGAAACCCATACATGGTATAACTGTTTGATTCATTCTGCATTAAGTTTTAACCCTTTAACCATCAAGAATAAATCTTACATCACCGTGAGAAATGGATTTTGTAACTTAAGTGGGTATAAGGTTTTCATCACCTACCCCAATGGAAGTCTTGATGGAACACTCATGTAAATGTTGTGATTTAATTTTTTCCTTGGTTCAACTTTTATTTGCCTTTGTGAGTATTAGGATTGCCAAATTTTCTTTTTCCGAAAAGGCTGTTTTAGTCACCCAGTCTTCTATGTGTTTACACGACAATACAAAACAGATCATGTTCAAATTCCACACTACAGAAATTTGTGCTTGTTCTCACACACTTAAAGGCAGATGGTTTAAATCTCTGGTATATTTGAATGATTTTAAACTGTTTAACTGTGCTTAATTATGTTTGACTGGGTTCAGAAATTGGAATCAAGCACTGCTGTATGCATATTGTTGGTTTAATTGTGTTCAACTACCGAACCCAAATTAAACCGATCACTGCATTTGACCCAGTTCATTTTACTGAACAGTAAGATAGTACGTAAGCTGGGATAATTATGTGATTGATATCTTCCATGTGCCTACCTTCACTGTAAGAAAAGCTGCATCACTGATCACTGCTGACATATACACGCCTAGTATAGATAAAAAAGGATCAGTGAAAACAACAACTTCAGGGCTAAAAATTGACAGTCTCCTGGTTGCCAGTAGCAATTTAAAACTGACCAGGGCCACTAAAAGTTGAGGTTTGTTTTTACTTACAGTTTTACAGTATGTGGTACTTTTTCCACATGATTACTGGCGAAATCCCTGGATAAAAGACTTACTTCTCACCCAGGTTGGGAGAGGTCTATTCAAGTAAATATGGTTTTAAATTTTTTGATTTAGACTAGAGGATTTTGAAAGCCACTTTATCTAAATGGCCTGGTCCACTATACTAAGCGAGCAAGTGAAAAGACCCTGGGGACGAGGTTGGAATTCAAGGATACTGGCCCGAGTTGCAATTCAATGATTCAAGCACTGAAGTTAATTTTTTACCCTGCAAATTATGGAATAACTTAATCATTAAAAGTAGAGAATGAGATGTACAAAACAATTACATTCACCTGCTTTGAACTCGATTATCTTGAGCATATTTTCCCAAAAGTGATCAACACATAACTTTTAATAAACGTTTTACACGTACCTAATTCGAAATTTAAATTTGTTGTTTGTCATCAAATCATGCCAACTATAGCTTTGAATCTTACTTGATCTAAGAAACATTCGTGAGTCATTAGATGTATATAAATAATTTGCAAGCAGTGAAGAAAAGCCCAGCTAATAAACAAATGGAGATGGAGATAAAATAAAGTATGTTATGTGTTATGTTATGTTGTTATGAGATGTTTACAACACGTAAGCTTAAATGATGCTACACAAAAGAATTTAAGCTTATCTGCCAGTATCAACATTAGGAGAATAGCCTGACCTTCTTGCTTTAAGCAATAGCTGTTTGAAACATTAATTTTAACAGCAACGCTGTAATAGTCCTTTCCCAAGATAATTGCAACGCAAAGGAGACTGGGAAAACTTAGCGCGGAAGCGAGGCTGTGGTAAGTACAATTCAACATGGCGGACGCGGATTTGATTCAGTCACGAAAAGACGATTTACAAAAATGGTTGAAAGCACGCAGGCTTAAAACAACAGGTAGAAAACAAGAACTTATCGACCGTGTATTAAAAGCGAAGCAAAATGGCATCGAAACAACCGCAGAAAGAGAAACCAGAGAGAAAGAACAGCAAGAAAAGAGAGCTGCCGAAAAACTTCAAACTCCCTCGGAGATCCTTCCTAATCCTAAGACGCTGAACAACTGGTCACAGGATTTATCCAAAGTGCGCCGTATAACTTATACCGAAATTAAAAACTACCTTGTTTATGAAAGTTGCAAGTTTTACAAAAGCGAAGATATGAGGTACTTCAAGCAACTCAAAGCTTTTAAGTTTTTTAAAGACGGCCACGTACAGGAGATTAGTTTAAGTTTCATCAGTGACAAAAGTGGCTACTGTTTCGTCAAATCCAAGGTATTGCCATCAATGCGCCAAGACCAAGTTTACAGTACGTGGGTTGCAATTGTTAACGAAACAGGAAAGGTGTTCTCAGCAGATTGTAACTGCACTGCAGGGTATGTAAGTAAGGTTGATTTCCTTCTAGCTTCTTCTCTTATAAGCTTATCAGTAGGGAAGCTTGGATAGATCCAGAAACCAATACCGTTCTTCAGCATCCTAGGATTTGGAAGATCCTTTGAGGGAGTTTGAAGGTTCTGAAAAAGCTCTCTTTTCTTGCTCCTCTTCCCTCTGGTTTGTCTTTCAACAGTTTTCTTACTGTCATTTTGCTTCATTTTTATTACACGCTTGAAAAGTTGTTGCTTTCTACTTGTTGTTTTTAGCTTGCATGCTGTAGTGTATTGTGTTACACTCATCATGATTGTTCTTTTCCTGTTACTCAATAGTTATACTGTTCAAGGTACAAAGTAGTATTACTGATAACTAGTATTGTACTCTTAATATATTTTGTTGATCGCTAAATAAAGACAGAATTGAATAGACTGAAACAATAACACGAGTCATTTCTCTTCCGTATGAGTACACAACACATGCTTTCAGACATTTTTGCAAATTGTGTAGTTCCAGAAAATATCTATACCTTCACCACAGAAGGGATTTTTTCCTAAGACCCCACCCCTCAGGAAATTCCAATTAAGCTTCATACATTTCTTTAAATGTTTTGGTCTTTGAGACATCCTTCTCTTCCAGGAATTTTCAATCTCTTCTGTGGGGGAATATGGACATTTTTTGGAACTACACATTGTCTTTTTGTGGCTGAATTAAATCGACAGAGAATGTACTTACGATAGCCACACCCTAACTCTGCCCTCTTTCAGGTTAGGCAAGGCCTGTAATCATATAGCAGCATTGCTTTTTGCTTTAAAGGACTATGGAAAGAGTCACAATGACGTTAATTCAGAAAGTGTTTCATGCACATCTCAACCATGCGAGTGGAATAAGCCGCGTAAACGGAAGCTAAGCCCTAAACGTATAGACGAGATGAGGCCAATCAAGCACCAGTATGGGAAAGTGCCAAGAATGGCAGCAGTGCCCAGCACTGATCTGTACAAAGCCTGTCCCACTTTACAGGAATCATTTTTCCCTAAGCTCTTAGATGATCTAAGAATAGTAAATCCTCAATGTACTCTGTTTACTGCCATTGAAAAGCATAACACTGTTTCATCAGACCATGACATTATCAGTGATTTAATTTAAATGTTGGAGCGACTGAAGAAGTTTTTAGTGAGGATCCATCTAGTTTTTCCCTAAGTAAGGTACCTGAACAGCACGAACCTGAACAAGAAACAGTAAACTCAAATCATGAACAGCCTTTTCACTTGGGTTGCATATCGCCCTTCAGTGCTCTCCCCCCAAGTATCAGTGAAATAAAGGAAAAAGCCATCGGAGTGAAGAGAAAACTCACTTTTAATGAGAATGAAATTCAGCTTGTTGAAAAGAAAACAAGGCTTCAGAGCAAAGATTTCAATTGGTATTTATATAGAAAAGGAAGAATTACTGCATCTAAATGCAAACGTGTGGCCAGCCTTAAACCTACTACGTCTCCCTCAAAGGCTCTGCAAGAATTACTGTTGTGTGATAGGGTGCCCCAGACTTCTGCAATGCTTCAGGGTTTGGAAAGTGAGGATGACATTGTAGATACATTTCTTTCTAAAATGGAGATGGAGGGAAAGCACAGTTTTTCATTTACGAAGTGTGGGTTTTTCATAAGCAAGACATAATGGCTTTTTGGGAGCAAGTCCTGATCGAATAATTCAAGACCCAGAGGAGGACTCCCCAGGTGTGGCCGAGTTGAAATTTTTGCAAGTAAAAGAAAATGAGATGTTAGCAGATGTGCTACTAAGACAACACATCTGTGTGAAGAGAAAAGAAGACAACTGTACCAGTCTACTGCTTAACAAAAATCACAAGTACTATTTTCAGCTTTACCAACAAATCTTTGTAAAGGAATCACATTGGGGAATTCTTATTGTTAAAGGATCCAATGGCGACATGTTTCATCAAAAAGTTAAATTTGAAGAACATTTTTGGTCTCCTATATTAGGAAAACTCGAAAGGTTTTTTGATTCTGTCATGATATATGAACTTGCTTACCCACGAGTTCAACTTGGTCTTGTGCGAATGATCTTTTAGGACACCTCGTAGTACTGTATGTTTTAAAGTGTACATGTATCTTTAGCTCTTAATTACTTAAGCTTCAGTGTGACTGTGATCACTTAACTCCACAGGTGCATGGAGAAAGCTAGCATGGTTATAGACAGTGGCAGTGCAAAACTCAACAGTTGAAGGGGTGCATAGAATAAGGCCCTAGGTCACTCCTGATGTAATGTGACATTCCCCTTTTACTTCACAAGCATATGCAAGGCAAATTGGAAGGAGAATCTAGCAGTTTACCAGAAGTCATTTGGGGCTTTATAATTCCAGGCACCCCTTCAGGTATATACCATAAAAGCTCTATTAAGTGCCCCATCTATATTAAACCTGCCTTTCTTGGGGACTAAAATTAAATAAGCCCCCCCAGGGGGCTTTATAGAGCTTTTACGGTATTTGTTTTAACAAATGTTAACATTAAAACAATGCAATTTCCATATTGGAAGTAAAGGAAACAGTATTCATATGGTATTTTCACCTCTAAACAAAATCACACTGTGGTACATGTGTACCTTACAGGGGTTTCCTAAAATTTCAATCCGTCACCCCAACTACATGAAAGTTTCCAGGATCATCAAAAAGAGGGTAGTGGCGCTTAACTGACAAGAGGAGGCTCAAGATTGGTAAGGGCTGCACAAATTAACACTATATTGTTAGCATTATGCCACTCAGTGGCAGGGATGATACCTTGCAATATTCTAAAGTTTTTTATTTGTTCCATTTTCGTTCGACATGGATTCGTACTGCAGCAATTCGCCTTGTTTCCTCAACTTCCTGTCTTGAAAGCTGTCTGTTTGAGTCTCGCTTTGGGGGCATGTTCAAGGAAACATCCAAAGGATCCAATAAATCCTGAATTGTAAACCCCTTGTCTGCCATCACACTGTCACCTGGTTCAAGTAGATTCAGTAAACCACTCTCTTTAACAATTTGCTTGTCAGATGCATTTCCTCCCCATAATTTGGACAGGAATGTGACTACTCCAGTGGGGCTGATGCCTACCAAAAGCTTGAATGTGTTATGTGACTTATAACTTGAGTAAGTTATTGACTGATTAACCAAAGAGGAAGGCATCTCGACAAAAAATTCAGTACAGTCTATTATTACTCGGGTATTGAGGAATTTTTTGAAACTCTCAGGCATCTTGGCTTGAATTACTTCTCTAGTTGACCACACAATTAAATTCTTAAGATGGGTGGCAAGTACATTGTACCATGTAATAAGAACCCGAGAAACTGTGCTCACCGAAACACAGAATCTTTGTGCTAAGTCCTGTTCCAGCAGTCCAAGCCTGAGCCTCATGAACACCATTAAATATTCATCCACAAGTCGCATCTTTCTTTTAGGGCCTGGCTTCTGTTTAACTTCATTTTCCAAATAAGGTTTTTCCTTCAGTGAATCCTTTCCATTCCAGTAATTTATCCTTCCAGCTAATGTTAAAATGCTGTTAAAAATCACCATAAATGTACCAAAATTTACGAATCCGGTGTACCGGATTCAGAAAACCTTGTTTTCTGATCATCTCCTTGAAGATCTTCAGCAGTTAGCAACGGAAGGTTCACCTGTACACCGACTTCTTTCATTTCAACTTTAGTTTGAACTTCGCTGTCAACAGAACTGGAACAAAACTGAACACCTGTATCTCTTGATCCATCCGCCTAAACAAATCTTCAGAGTCAACTTTACAAGGTTCGGTACGAATATAGTCATGGAAACAGTGAGAGAAGTTGTTTGCTCCGCTTCTAACTGTTTGTTTAATTTCCAGTGAATCTTCCGAATTTACCGGAACGCGGGTCTGCAGCTTACACTTCGAGGGTAGAAATGGGCCGAAACCGTGGTGTCAGTTCCAACGTTATTCCCTTCAAAGCCGAAGCTTGAATCTCCTGTTCAAAAACGTCCTTTACCCGACAGAACGAGAGGAGAAGCAGCGTTGTATTCAACAGTAAGTAGAGGTATCAATTCAGAAGGCTTTGGAGAAAAATGTTTTCGAACATTTCGCAGTTTTGCTATCCAAAGCCTTTTTGCTTTCGTGTCTTTTGGAAGTCTGTGAAGTTGCACCTTCTTCCCATCAACGATTTTCCCTTTACAACTGTGGCAAAGGGGTACACAGCGATACAGAACTCCTCTGGGAACTGTTTTTTTCGGATTTCCTTCTTCCAGCTGATTTGTTTTACCCGCCATGTTGAAGTTGAACTTACCATAGCCTCGCTTCCGCGCTAAGCTTTCCCAGTCTTCCTTGCGTTGCAATTATCTTGGGAAAGGACTATTAAAGTTACTGAAAACATAAAGGATGCGATGCTACACTTTTACTGGGCCAACAAATAACATACATGTACGATTCACAGACGAGTGTACAAAAACTACATCACTTCATATAACGTTTATTTAAAGACTTACGAAACTTAATAAACTTTAGCTACCAACCTACGTGTCTATCTTTCGGCTTTTTGCTACCGGAACGAAAATGGCAAATTATTTAAGCACTGGACCAACGATAAATATGAAACATTAAACAAAAATGATGGATCGGTAAAGCCCTGCTAATATATTAAGCTGTTTACCGAAGACAATAAAAAGCTATAATTACACGTACCTGACATGAGCAATGCAGCGAGAAATGAAGTGCTGTCCTCTTTCAGAAAAACCATTACAGTCAACGCGCTTCACGCATGAACGGTCATTTAATGAAGATTGCATTCTTCGCGTGCGCATTCCTTTCTTTAATTGGATAAACGTATTCTTGTAGATAGATTGAAAGATAACGATTTTTTTTCGATGAACGAAATCGATTTTTTTTCGATGAACGAAATCGATTCTTCAAAAGGTCACACGTAACATCAGAAGAAGTGCTAATCAATTACTTCAGGGATGTCATCCGTTATCAAGGATCTTACATGTAACCTCCACAAGAAAACAAGAAAATGGTTGAGTCGTCGCGTGGACTGAATAGTGTCGGACGATTTTATGAACAGCTCCTTTTGGCAGTCTCGTGTTCCGTGGAATATCTGACAACCCCAATCCAGCATTGAAAAGGTTAACGATTTCGCTCCTTGCATTAAAAGGCAAAGGTTTACTCGTTCCTTTCATTAGAAGACAAAGATTTACTCGTTCCTTGCATTAGAAGGCAAAGGTTTACCAGGATCCTAAAAGCTCCCAAACGAATTTCTTGCCATTTGGAGTTAGGAAACCTAAACTTTCATGTTCCGATCATGTGCAAACCTATGTAGACCGCAACAAACCGCGGCGAAAACCGTTACAGGTTTAAAATTGTGGCGGCTGTTGTTTATATTTTCTGCGGGTTTCCAATTAAGCCACGAAACCTCCAGCCAAAGAATAAGTTGCCTTGTTAAAATTAGAGACTCCTTTGGATTTTCTTTCCAAGGATTTTCTCTTTACGGGTTATTTTTGTCGGCTTTATGTTCTCGCCATTTTTTGCGCCGGCTTGAAAACAATAAAAATATCACGCGTGACATACCGGAAAATTGAGCTAAAAAACTAACTTTTCAATTCTATTTGGAAAGTTTGAATTATTATTAGGATGTAACAAAAAAAATTTCGAATAACTAAAATAGTGTTTCGAATATAGAATCCAAGTTTCAAAGAATCGCTAAATTTTTTGAAGAATGAAATCGAAGAGTGAACTAATCAATGAATATTTGAAGTTGAGCGTTCATGCGTGAACCGCGTTGACTGTAACAATTCTTTAGCAGAAACGGACCGACAGAAAGCTAGCAAAACACCTTTTAACCGCATTTTTCAGCTTTTGTCGCTAGCTATGCCGCCGCGCCTAAAAAGTGCACCAGTCTTCCTGAGCAATCCGTGACATTGGTGCCCAGTACTCCGCGTGCCTGCAAATTCACATCCCTAAGCTCTATGAAAACGAATTAAAAAAAAAAAACTGTTAACGTAACTAGAAAGAGCATAGTTTGAAACCAAATATGCTGATTCGTTTTTACATTTATATTAAAACCTCACAAAACAGGGGATTATCAAAAGTTTAAGGTTCATTTTTCATTGTGCTTTTTTCAAAAGGAAAAATAATAATGAACGTTTTTGAATAACTTGCAATTTTTTCTGCGATATTACTGTGAGAAATTACGAATTTGTTGAGCTTAAAGCAGTTTTAAAGTGATTTGAATTTTCTGTGCGCTCTGGTCACGTGACCAATGACGTCACAACAGTGAGCATATCATGGCCGTTACTTTCATGCGAAGTACTATTAACCAGCCAAGCTTTGTTTCTCTCCGCCTTAAACTACCATAGTTACTGACTCCTTACCAGTCCCCTGGGAAATGCTCCTGTACAGAGCCACCTTAACTTTCAAATGCCAGATGTCAAGTGGCAATTTCCATATTGCCCATTCCAGTGACTATCAGGGCACGTTATCTGCTTTTGAATTGATGGAGGCCTGTTCTTGCAGTGAGCTAAAACATATTTTTGCCATAGTCACGTGAATAATGACGTCATCACCCTAACGTTAATATGAGGGATAACTTTTACGAAGTTGTAAATAACACATGGTACAGCATTCTCTTCGACCACAAATTAACTAAGTTATTTTGCATTGAAATTTTTCTGGTGCAAAGCATTCTGGGAAGGTTCTTATTATAATTATAATATTGTTTTTAATTATTATTACAACATGGCGTGCCTCAAGCACGGTTGTTGTGGTCCTCCAAAGAAGTAAGGTCCGTTTTACGAATGAGCTCGGCCCGGTTGCATAAAGAAACTTAAGATTAAGTGTGAATTTCTGTAACTGTTCCCTGTTTTCCGGAGGCTTTTTTCGCACCGTCATTGTGTTTCCTATACTCTTTAATCCGCCTTCGGCCGATTTATCCATAATTGCGTGCAAGAAAATCCTCCGGAACACAAGGAATGGTCGAAGAAATTCCCACTTAATCTTAAGTTGCTTTATGCAACTGGGCCGAGGCCCTTAAAATTTATTGAGGGGTGTGCTGTTTCTTATAACAAGGGGAAAACTGTTCCACAGTTTCGGACTTAGGCACCGCAGGGAGTGTTTACCGTACGCGACTCTGTTAAAACGCGGCAAAAAGAAATTTCCTTTCCTAAGATTATAGGGTGAGTTATTGAGTTGAAAAATAGTACAGATTCTTTCATGGCACAGATTGTTCTTCACCTTGTACATAAGGATTGCGATTTTTTATAATCGCCTATTGTGTAGAGTCGGTAGGCCTGTCTTTGCCAGTAAATTATTATAGCAAGAATGTTTGACCTTGTAAACAACCCTGAGCCCTCTCTCTTGAATACGTTCAAGTTTTTATTTGTCGCTTCAGGCCCGTACCATGAGGAGGGGCAGGGGGGCTCAGGCCCCGCAGAATTTTTGGAAGTTGAAAAACATTACAATTAATGTGCCAAAAAATACATAATTAAAACAAATTAATGTGCAACAATCAGTAGTCTTGAATGCTGACGCTAAAAGTGCCTTCTATAAATGTTTGAATTTTAACAAACCTTGTAACTTCAACGATACCTTTTTAAAACTGATAATGTAAATCTGATGGATGTTGCCAACAACTTTGTCGGCAAAAAAAGCAAACAGGGAGCAGCTTTTTGGCAAATTTTAAGCGAAAAAGGTCCCCATCTGATAAGGGTGCCCTTTTTGACGAAATCGACACAAACTGTGGCCCAGTTAACGTAAGTTAGTCAATGAGCATTTTCTTATATGACCAATTTAAAGCTGTTTATTGTCGATTCACTGAAAACTGGCGACAGATTTACTGGCAAAGTAAAATTCAATGCTTGCTATCGTTATTCATTGTAAATTGAAAAAATTAGATGTTACGCGTGACGAAATAATTTTAAATCACATTAATTAGGCAGGGCCGTACGTATTTTTGCATGACTGTAAAGGGCTTTTGCGGCCCCACTCACGCAGATGCGTTCGACCTACCATGCGGGGATTTTCTAACAAGTTCTAACATGAACATGGGATGTTCTAACAAGAAATTCCGAGCGGGGCCGTACGGTTCATATTTTAGGTGCATTTATGACAGAAAACCGACCACCTATAAAAGAAGCTATGAAAATCAAAATCTTCGATTCCAGTGGTTCTTTGTGTAATGATAGCATAATGTGTGTTGATAACATAGAGCATGAAAGTCTGGTCAACAGCCCTTTCTTTTTCGTAAAACTGCGGTCGATCTGGGACAAAATTAATTCTGTGTACTGTATAAAAATAGCAATCGGGTATTGTATAGGTTCACCGAAAATTTTATAAACATCTTCTTATCTGACTTCAGTATTTAAAATAAACAAACAATTTTTACTGATTTGCATACTACTGCTACTCGCTTTGTTCCAGCAAGAAAGAGCTTTCGGTTTGGTATGGATTCAAAGAAGATAGTTCCAGCTACAAAAATCCATCAAGAGATCAATGGGCAATTTTAAATTAGGCAGCTCAAAAGCGGCTACTTTTACTGTATATTCACGCTAACACAACTCGAAAAAGGGACTGATTATGAGTTTGTTGATTTACTGAAATGGGTAGAAATAACCCTAGGAAAGGAAATTTCCCCTACTGGCTTAATTCCCCTTCATTTGTCGATTAACGCAGGAATTAACGCAGGAAACTGAGCTTGCAGCGCGAGCAAATGAACAGTTCATTTAGATTTCCACACATTTATCAAGTTGTCGTTGAAATCATAAATTTTAGTACTACTTCCACTGCAGTTTCATTCGAAATGCTTTGAAAATGAACGGAATGATCCATCATCACCTTCTCCACAAACATGCACCAGTGGGGGTTTATTTTCTGCAGCCTGCGAGCACATTAATCGAATTAAGCGGTTTCGCCAATGAGAGAGGTCAGTTCCCACGCTTCATTTGATTATCTTTGGCCGTATAAGAAATGCTTCTGTATATTTGTCGATATTCCAAGACGAAATGTTGACAAGGCGATTAAATGAAAAGTATTGGTTTTACAGTTGTGCGGTCGAACGCGAATGATTTTCGGTACTCAATAAACGCTTTAGCTCAAAATTAGTTGCATTATTAGTACATTAGCAAGGAAACACTAACAACGGCTTAGGCAGCTTTTTTCATTTAAGTTATCAGCGATAATTGTAAATCCAAACGTTGAAATAAACATTGTTCATTTCATGTCAAGGGTTTTGAAATTGGCTGGAACAGATATTCAATAAACATACATGTTACGCGTATATCTAAATTGCCCAAGTATTTTATTGTTTTGTTTTAACAAATGAGCTGTAATCTTTGCTTTAGTGCAGTTATTCAATCAATTAAGTGCTGGTAAGAATAATTCACTCATTTTCCAAAAACCTCTAATTTTGAGAAAAGTCAGTGATGTAAAAGGGGCCGGTTGTTTTGAAAGCTTCTAAGCTAAAGCTGTATGGGTACAAAAAATTAATTCACAAAAGCTTAATCAGCCTGTATTGAATATTTCTGGTATTAAGTTTATTTCCACTTCAGATACGTCTTGACTTAATTAATTAAACGTTTTAAAATGGTCAAAATCCACTGTTTTTTTGGCTACAAATGAGCGCCTTTCCCACTTCGACCTTTGACCTTCTATTGTGACATCATTTTAAAGCCAATTGCTGTAAAAGTGAGTTAATTAGTATATGAAGTTGTTCACTCACTCCAAATTTCATCGAAATCGGTGATTTTCATTTTCATTGCTTTGGTCAGTTCACTGTGACAGATGCACCAATGTAAGTTACGGATCCCCCTTTTTATCCTCGATTTATAGCCCGCGCACTATGCGCTTGGGCCATAAGTAGACGGAAAAAATCAGTCCGTGACTTAATCACTGAGTTTGAACCTGTTTCTTGATCGTGGGCATCACAGCTTCATGAATTTCGATTCAACTATCCCGGCCTGTTGATGTTGTTAGGGTGTATTCTTATCTGGACGGCTCGGGTTAACCCACTGTATATACCACTGATAGTCTCGATCAGTAAACTTTACCTCGTTTCAGAGTTTATTGATCGACACTGTCATGCTCAGTTAGGATCGGGAAGCACCAATCAAAACCGAGCATGATGTCACAAATAGTCCCGCGTAACCTCTCGATCTCATCCCCTGATGAAAGGTAACAGTAAGCAATGAAAATCGGTTGCGTTCCACATCTTTTAAGGTGTGCATCGTAGTCCCTTAAATAGACAAACGATTGTAGAGTTCATCAAATACGATGAGCCACAACCACATTTTTCAACGACACCACTTTTCCTGATACTTCTTTTTACAGGCATTTGAAGAACACTCTTGGTTTCCTGGGTATTCGTGGACGGTAGCTGAGTGTCCTCGATGTTATGCCCATATAGGGTGGTAAGCAACCTTTTTTAGCTTTCAGTATTAATTTTTAGTCTAGTCTTGATAGTTCTCTTGTCCACTCCTGTCCAATATACACAAACTGATACGCACTGTCAAATCAGCCTGTCGAGAATCAGGAATTACCAACTGACGCAATAGTCGATTTAGCGGAACTTGTACTTAAGAGCAACAATTTTGAGTTCAATGAAAACCACTACGTCCAGAAATCAGGGACAGCAATTGGTACTAAGATGGCGCCGGCATATGCAAATTTGTTTATGGACAAACTGGAAAGGAAATTGTTGTCTGAAGCTCGGGTGCAACCCAACATCTGGTTTAGATACATTGATGACATTTTTGTGGTGTGGACTGAAGGTGAGGAGAAGTTGAGAGGGTTTTTGAATTTCATCAACGCGGCACATGACACTATCAAGTTTACTTGGACTTGGTCAAAAATGCAGATAAATTTCTTAGACATTCAAGTAATTAATAGCAACGGGAAGATCGAGAAAGACCTGTACATCAAGCCCACCGACACACACCAATATTTGTCTTAGATGTCGTGCCACCCTAGAAAATGTAAGGAAGGCATACCATATGCTCAAGCCATGAGACTTCGCCGCATTTGTTCCACATCAGAGGCATTTCAACAGAGGGCTGCTGACCTTTGTAAGTTTTTTGAAGGCAAGAGGATATAGAAAACCATCTGTAGAACAACAAATTGGAAAAGCTAGGGCTAAAACAAGAGCGGAAGCGTTGACAACAAAACCCCGTAATACTAATGAACGAATTCCATTAGTAGTGACCTATCACCCTGGTCTTCCCAACATCGGAGGAATTTTACGAGAACTTCAACCCATCCTACATTGCTCAGAAAGATGCCGCAATGCAATAACCAAAATAATAGAGGTGTATTTGTGCAAAAGTTAGGACTATGGGGAAGAAGTAGATCTTAGCAAGGGTTATTGGAATCATAAAGAAAAATGTGGGTAACCACTCATTTTTCAGAAATAATTAAGCAACCATAATTCTAGATAAGCGTTAAAATACAAAGAATGTATGGCAATTTCTTTTCAAATGTAAGCTCAATTATCTCTAAAAAATGCGTGGTTACTCCCAATTTTCTTTTTGCATTGTGATAGCCATTGCTAAGATCCGTTTTTTCCACATAGTCATAAACCGAGCAAAAATACTGTTGTATTAGGGGGCAAATTTCTAAAGAAATCCTAATATCTCGAGATGCGCATAACGTATGCGCAGTAATAAAAGGAGACACCGTCCTTAAGTAATAAAAGACAAGAATAAATGAACCTATTTGGAATGGATGGCTCAAGCTCTACACCCAAAAACATATGTCATTACTATCCAGTGCTTAAATCTGTCTTTTTCATTTCAAACCTTTTGGTCAAACCAGTTGATAGTTAAATATATGGCCACCATCTTTTTGTTTTTAGAAGAGGAAACTAGAGCAAATTAAAAGATAATTTGTTAAGAGATAATTAGTTGGAGTTTTTGATGTATTTGTCCAATGATTCTGTTTTTTATTATCTTTGTTGCACGTGTACTGGCTGCAGAGATGGCAGTGTAAATTTGCGCTTTTAACAGTATTCGCAATGTAGTAGATTAACTGTCAATCATCTGCACCCACAACTGATTTTTATATTTATTTTGAAAGCCAGTGCCGCTCTTTATAGATACCGGAGTATCCAATCGATGAAATCGATAATCGATGACAATCGATATCAATCAATATCAATCGATATCAATTAATCGATTGATATTGATAATTGATGACCAATCGATGAAGCAGATCTTTGTGACCTTCTATCGATTGCCATCGATTTCCAATAGCAATCGATAGCTTAACTGATATCAATTGGTATCGATTGGTTGCGAATTTTTTCCCGTTTCACAGTCCACAAGCCGACGGAAAAGGCACTACATATCACATCTTTTCACGTAAAGATTGTCAACAGATTTTATTTCATTCCGCGGAACGTTAATAGGAGGATAAGACCTATTTTTTCTCTCCCTTCTGTCGCTTTAAAGATCTTAAGCAAACACGACGGAGACAGCTAACAAGAACGTCTCAAAATTAAAAGCTGTAATTAACAAAACAATGACTCTGCACGTGCGTTATACTTATTGGCACATTTCTTTGTCATTCCGTGCACAACTATAACGTGAAATGACCATATTAAAGTTTTTGTCTAGAACGTGAACCAGCACGACGGTAAATTTTTCTTTTCCCCCTGGACTGTAACGCCGTTTTGAATTCACCTTCCGGATACATTGTCCAGCCACATTAGATAAATTGAACGAGATGAAACTATAATGAATTGAGAGTTTAAAGATTGGGAACTCGATTGGGAGACGCAGTAAAAAGCTCGCCAATATTCACTTCAAAACGGCAATGGTGGTAGCCTTTAACGAAGCCGCTTATGGACAGTTCAACGTCTTGCGACTCAGACTTTCTCTGCGTGTCCGCCATGACAAGTGATATTAAATTCGAGTGCACGTCCCACGCGGTACTTATTCTTCGCGTTAAGTAACTGGGAGCTACTTGTTTTGCCAATCGATGACAATCGATCAGCGAGTTTGATATGGCTATCGATTGGTCATCGATTGGCCGATACCAATCGATATCAATTAACTAACTTTATCAATTGATGTCGATTGATCGATTGCCTTGCCGATCATCGATTTCCATCGATTGGAGATGCCAGGATAGACATCATGCAGATTTTAATTAGAGGCTCTTAAAATTCTAATACCTTTCTCACTTGCGGTCAGTTGTGTGTTTTTAGACACGATCCAAGGGAAAAACAGGCTCATTAGCTACCGGTACAATAAATGGGTGTTCCGTTTCTCTTAGGACATACAGACGTCTTCATCAAAGTGGCGGTTTCAAGGATCGTAACTTTTTTGTGGGTCTCATCTTAGAAAGCCTTATTCAGGATGATCGTAAGTGGAAGTACTGACTTTCTTTAATTTTCTCAGTCTGTTTATAATTTGACAAGCAGCGACTTTCAGTTTAGGAGCCGTAGACATTACCCCCTCAATTTCGCTACCCATTGGTGTTCAAACTTCGCTGAATTCAGTCGCTGTAGTTTTGCGTAAGTGATGTGTAAAACAATTAAAAATTGCTGATGATGAGAAGACAGGTAGAATGACGATATTAAACTGAAATATATGCTTGTTGGCCTTTTACTCTTTTCACGGGCAACAAAAACAAACACACCCAATTAATTGTTTCATGGATTTTCATGGTGACACTTGAGGCACGGTATCACTACAGCTGGGTATTTGTACCACGCAGACCTGGCTAACCGCCTAGGACAAAATTGAGTGAGTTAGGTTAGAATCCTCCTTTCGTTACAGCCATGATGGACAGAAATGCACAATTTCACTGTTTGTCAACAAGTTTAATACCCAGTTCAATTTAAACTACAGCTTCGTCACGAGATTTTTGTTTGATGTTAAAAATTGAATACCTGAAGCTAGGCTGTTGTCACTGCCTATGCAAAGGGAGGTGGCACTGAAATGAAATATACGTTAAGTGTTTGTCTAATGAAAAGCAGTAGTTTCCATTAGAAAGGATTTATTTAATGACATAGCAAAACGAGGTAGGGTGTCAAGCGAAACAAATGGTTTGACGTGTTTGCAAGAAACTTGTTTTCGCTTACTTGAATCGCGTCTTGAAAGAACTACGTTTTACTAGTAAAATAATTTTTTTTCTTTCTTGCGAATAACATGCTGTTGAATCTTGTCCATTTTGTAGTTTACCGCAAATAAATGTAAATATCGACAGGAAAATTCCGGCTATAAAATGCTCGACTGGTAAGATGCAAAGCCCGCTTGTAATGTTAATTAACGAGAATCGTAGTCATCAAAACGGTTGATTAGAACGATGCCTGTAGAAGCCCAACGATACCGTTCATCATTCTACTGAGGGGAGTAGCCCGACCTAGTTATTGGGATTTACCCTTCCATTTGCATCCAACTGGAGGCAGGCAAAGAGGCAACAAAATTGAACACAAAGAGGTCTAAAGAGAAAAGAGAGAGTCTACGTCAGAGGGGAAGGCCAGGAGGGAACCCCACAGCCGAGTCGAGCCAAGAAACCGTTCGAAGACTGGAAGAGGGTTATGTTTAGGAAATCTCCCTGGACGCGACTCGATTGCGGAGGACTGGAAAGGAGATAAGAACAAAGCGAGGAAATGTGAGGATAACTGGGAAAAGAAGATTTTGTGCAACACTTTATTAAGTCGGTGAAAAATCGCGAGATATCACACCAACTGTAAAAATCTGAATAAAACTAATACATATATCTTATTAGACGGTTTAGTGTGTAGTATCGTGGGATATTTTTACGAGTCGCGCAGTATTTTGGCGAGCCCGTAGGGCGAGTCAAAATACAAGAGACGAGTAAAAATATCCCACGATACTACACACTAAACCGTCTAATAAGGGATTTATTATTCAACTTAGCTACAAAATGGAAAAGTGGTTTATAAACTGCCTGAGTTGCGTGACAAACTAACGTGACTTCTGAGCAGCGAGTGAGCGCGCCAGCGGAGTCAGGTTTCGCGCGCTTGACGTGAGGTTGTTGTTGATTGGTCAAAAACGAAAACTTGTCAAACCTGTGTCAATCGAGCGAAGCGTCGGGATTTTATTTCAAACTTGCAAGGAAAACAAAGATGGAACAAGGCAAAACTGAATTATTTTCGGGTTTACAGTTAGATAAACAACAATGTTCTTGGTCACCGAGTAAAACTACGAAAAGAAAGAACTCGACAGAACAAACAGAACTCGAAAGTCAAGTCAAACAAAGTTAAACAGCACTTCAAGCTCAGTCATCTTCGTCCGAATCACTAACCACGGGTCGTTTTGGAAGAGATAGCGGTGGAGATTTCTGATCGACAACAATTGTGCATTTGTTGAAGACAGCTCCTGGGAAATGATGGGTTCCGTTTCCTGACTTTGACAAACAAATGACATAAAAGGTTGTTAAGTTCCTCGGCGGGAATTTCTTCAATGGCCCTTGTTTCTTTAACGGACTTGAGGTCAGTTTTTGTATTTTCTGTTGTATTTTAATACGTTTCGATTTTCTTCAATAAATAAAGAAATTTCACTGTCGTCTAGGTCATTGCTTGTCTCTAGGATCTCGTTTTCGTTAAAACCCTCAAAATTTGGGAAGCATTCATTTTTTTCTTCCGGAAAAACGAGCGTTTCGGCCATTTTTTTCATCGTTCACCTTGCAAGCCTAAAGCCTGACGTGGCATTTGTAGAAAACCTGTCAAACCGGTCTTCTGGAGTACAAATACCGTGGGATATTTGTACTCGTTTTGGGTGTTATTTGTACTCTACTGAATGCAGTTGAATAATAAAATGGAATATTACTGAATAAACTAAAACTAAACCAGCGAAGTATGGATTTAGCTTTTCTTTGAGCTTCTGATTTCCGTTTTGCGAAGGTTTCAACAAAATCCAAAAGTAACTGCGTATTGACGTATTTCTTTCTTTCGTTACTTTTACCGAAAAAGATAAACAATTTTAATTGTTGTTTCACGAGGTTATGTATGATCACATACGGAGAAAAAACGAGTCGAACTCTTGACTGTCCTTGAGACTGGCTAGCTTTTCTTAGTCACACTCAGTCTCTCGCAGTGTGTAGACTGCAGTAGTGCAGAGTGCAGTCTCCAGTCAGCGGTCTGCAGTGTGCAATGTGCGGTCTCAAACCTGCGGTCTGCAGTCGGCAGTCTGTAGTTCTGCGGTCTCTTGTCAATCTGCAAAGTCACACACCACCCAGCCTCAGGACACCGCACTATTTTGCCTCATGCCGCTGAACCACGTAGACAAGTTACTTTCACTGAGGGTATTTAACTTTAAACTACCATAAAGATTTACAAATTTCAAATTTCATGTTAGCATGACGCTGAGGTCATGCGGGTCGTCGATCGGCCAGCGCAGGAGCTCCGCTCCGCAAAATTTCATAGCCTTGACCAGATGCGCTATGACGGGTGGTTTCCAGAGATGCCCCTAAAATCAATAAAAATTCAAATTTTCCTGAACCTAATGAATGCTTTCAGATCCCCTGTATTGTAAAGAATGCGGAAACCACATCACGCTTGCTCGAAACATACAGAAGTTTGGTAGTGATGTTGCACTACGATCGTGGTTTGACACAGTACTTGGATGCCAGATGTGTTTTATTCACCTCTTTGAGAATCCTTCAGGTATCATTAACTTTGATGATTCCCAGTAAGGTTTAATATTGCTTTTTTCTTAATTAGGGTGTATTTGAATTTGTTAGCGCATTGAACTCTTGATCCCTGTCCTACATTTAAGCTTTGTCATTATCTTTGAATGCTTTGTTGCACTGCAATCTTGCAGTGCTTCTATGACCATCTCAACGACGTTAATAAATAGTAATTCATAAGCTTTGCCAGTATCTTTGAATGTTATTGTTGCACTGCAATGCTAAAGTGCTTCTCGAACCCTCTCAACGACGTTTATAACAAAAATTGTTAGTATTTCATGGGCCTAGTACTGTTACTTCTTTTAACTTATTTTTTGTGTCTACGTTTTGTAGGTTATCAGTTTCAGGTGTTAACAGCAACCTCAGCCAATTTCAAGTGGCGTGGCGAGGTAAGCCACACATAATGATAATAATTCGCTTGATTCTATGTGTACATGTTAACATGCAGCACATAGTGTCCTGTTTGTTTACTAGTTTTCCTAATCGTCGCTTTACAGGCGTCTGCAGAACATTCTTGGTTTCCTCCGTACGCGTGGCGGATAGCTGAGTGTCCTCAGTGTAGTGCACACTTAGGGTGGTGAGTGACCTTTCAGTGTTAATTAATGCACTTGATATCACCTACATCTGACCCTCTTTAAGCAATTTTATAGAAAATTAGCGATCAGCAGCCAAACTTTTATTAAGTTGTTTGTAATCGGTCTCACTGCAAAGCTTTCCGTTTGACCATTAAATTTCCGTTAAATGATTGGGTATTTATGGGTATGTGTTAAAATAGACGATTGCCCTCTTGAGCAACTCAATTCAGTGTTGATGAATGCAATTCATACCAGTTACCTGTAAATAAACCTCTTTACACGTTTTCATAAAGTTGATAGCAGTCAGCAATCACGAACGTTTTTCGCCAAAACTAGCAGCAAATGCAGACACGTTGGACAAGAAAAAAGGAATAGGTTTCAAAGTGAACGGCCCAAGTAAGTCTCCATGCAACCTTCATTTGGGCACCAAGATACCAATCTGCCTCATTACATAATTTTGGATTTTTTTCTTAACTACTTTTTGGTATCAGAGACTTTTCAGATACAATTCAACTGCACGTTGGTGAGCTCAAAAGTTGTCCGCCGATGCGCCGTCATCGACGACAATTTAACACTATGACACCCATTTTGAAATCATTAGTGATCCTTGCAATCTGATTGGCTCTTAACAGTGCGATTTATTCACGAATGGCACTATTTTTTGCTATAAATCGCATCATTTTTTTATTCATTTAAAATGGAAATGAAATAATACTAATCAATCACATTTCATGGCTCAACTGCACTAGTAAATCAGTTTGCAGAAAAATATAAGGCAAAAAAAGTCATTTTGGGGGAAATTTTACAATTTCTGTTGCCCAAATTCCCCCCTTTCCAGATAAAAATGGATGAATTCAACTCTTCTTTACTGCTTACAGTTTTTAAACGACGACAATGATCTCATTGCGGCTGAACAATTACTGGCAGATGATTTTCCAACTTTTGATTTCACTTCTAATCAAATGATCGCCGACTTTTCTCCAAATATTGCTGCAGTTCCGCCCGGTCTCGAGTCCACCAGAACCAAAACCAAAACAACAACAGCAACAACCCAACAAGACAAAGCAGCAGACGTTTCAAGACTTCCTGTAGTTTCAAACGAAGATACCGAAGAGGTCAAGACTGTTGCAGTAAACAAAAATACTTCCCACTCGAGAAAACAGTGGAGGAATGTTTCTAATGCGTGGTGCTCCTCCCGCTATCTTGACATCAACTGAAGAAATCCGGCCAGCCGCGCCATTTCATCAGTGAAATCACGGGCCATTCACGGGAGTCTTCTTTGGATGACTATACGAAATAGACGAAAATCAGAGAAGGCAACTTTCTAACGCAATCAGTGGATTCAGCAAACTATCAAGCCAAAATAGTGCAAGCAAATCCTCAAAAGTTAGCTTAAGCAGTGTAAATGGGGCCGCCTCAAATCAAGCGATTGCCGTCAAACAACGAACTCCTCTGACATCTGTTCCCCATATCCAGCAGCAGAGCCAGATGAATCAGACAATGGGTTTCAATCCTGCATTTCAGTCTGCTTGATTTCCAGGATTCCAACCTGGTTTTGCTTCCCAGTACATGGCAGCTTTCGCCAGCAGTTCAGCTCCGGTTCCAGCACAAAATTACTCGGGTTGTACGTTCAATTAACTTCAGTTTAATACTCCAAAGAAGCCCCGAAGTCTCCGAAACTACAGAAAAACCGAAGGGCTTGCATTATTGAGTCAGACGATGAGGAATAAACTTTATAAGTGGTCATTTTTTTAGAAGGATGAATGGCTCTCATAAAGGCTTTGGCTCTCATCTGCTGTGGCATGACAACTTTGAATGACTGAGCAAAAACTGTTTTCTTTTACGCACGAGTGAGTTTTGTCACATGACATTATCATTTGTATAATTTATGTAACAGCATTTCCGGTTCCGCTTTTTTAAAAATCGGGTTTCCTGAAGTGGAAAAATAAATATTACTAGTGCCAAAAAATTCAAAATGGGTGCAATAAAGTGGTTATTGAACTTCGTGTCGTGCAATTTTGGTCTGAAATCATACTTGTGAATTCAAATGGAACTCGCGCTGCGCGCTCTTTCGACTTTGAAATCACGCGTATGATTTCAGACCAAATTGCACTCCACTCGCGATCAGTTCAATAACCATTATAAATTTTAACCTGGACCAACACCATATATGGTAGTTATGATCGCACTTTGTCTTAAGATTGGCTATAATTTCTTTTCCGAGTGAAACGTGCCTCCTGTTTGCCAAATTGTTTACGGTAACAGATTAACAAAAAAAAAAAAACGCCAGTGACTAAACGTGCATGATTGTTCTTTCATTTTTGAATCAGAGCTGCCGTTCTAGATATCTACTATGGTAGCTTAATAACGAATAATTATTTGCGTCTGATTCCATATTTTCTAGGTCATTTGGAGATCCCCAGGCTGAAGGAACTTACAACTTTGTTGGGCTTATTCATGAAAACCTTATTCAGAAGCCTTGTAAGTAAGATTATTAGTTAATGATATACATGTGGCCAGTCTGTTTGACAAACAGTCACAATCAACCTGCTAAGTGCTTAATTGATAGACAGTCAATCAATTTGCCAGTCTGGGGTTCGGTCAGTCGTTGGCGGATTTGTTCTTTCATTCATTTCTACACTGAACTTTTTAAGATAAAGCCTAAATTGACTGTTACGAGGTAAGTTCAAGAGCAAGCAGTTGGGAGCTAAGACAGAATGCAGGAGTGTAGGTAGCAGCAATAACCGTTCCACGGTCCGGAGATTTCGTGGTTGTTGATGCTTTTCCGCTTGTTTTTTTTTAATGGAAATATAATTATATATATTTTTAATCCAAGGAGACATACATGTATGCATTTGTTAATCAACAATGAAGTTTTTTCTGATTCTTTCTCTTTGCTTCTCTATTCTCTATTCTCTCGGCTTTTTTTCATGCTTTTTTATTTACTTGTCAGTCTCTTGCTAGGCTGATAATTGAAAGCATCTTTTGCTTTACCACTTACTTTTAACTTTGAACCCATTATCTGGTCAATCAAACAAATCAATCATAGCCAAGATGCATAAATAATTTCGTCTATCTGGCTGATGCAAATAACAGTAGGTTCTCGTTGCAAAACAATAGGCTCAATAAGAGTCAATGGAACATAGATTTTCTACGCATATATATAATTGATAAATTTAAAGAATCTACAGCTGTTTCAATAACCACATTGATAGACCAGACCAGTTAACATGAACGCCGAGCTGCACAGCTTTGAACAATCTGAGGACGCTACATAAGCTGCTGAGGGAGCCCATATAGTCCATTTAGCACTGCAATGCACATCCTCGGAGATCAAGGGGCAGATAGTTTGGCCAGGGAAAGTCGAGACGGGCGAACAAAAAAGTGGGCGAAGAAAAGTCCCTTGACCTATTTACATGCAGATGTTGAGCTGAAAAACTGAAGAATTTTTACCGCAGGTGACAAGTAAGCTGGGCGGCGTAAAGACTATAAACAGGAAACAAGACAAATTTTTTTAGTGTTATGTTATGACCTCAGATTAATTTGACATAAACGAGAGAAGAAATTACCTCCCGCCATGCCCCCGAGCATGTTTTAGACCTCCTCCGTCTTTTTCTCTCATTCAATTTCTGATTTTTTAGCGGTGCCAGCGCGCTAGCGCGTCAGCAGAGCTCCATTGCTAAGGAAATTTGGTAACCTATCAAGCCAAGAAATTTTGGTAGTAACGTAATAGTCACGTGACCGTCCGTCCGTACGGCCGTCCGTCCGCACCCCAGGGTTACCCAATACACTTCATACACTGGATATAACCCTGTGCTGAATCCCGTGTGGTTTTGGCGCGAAATCGCATGTTGACCCGCGTTGTAGCAAAACAATCAAAGACAACAAAATTCAAAAACAAATTTGTTAATGAAAAAAAACAGTTTAAAAAAAATACTCAGTTGTCTTTTTGGTGGAAGGGGAAAAGTTCAAATTTGCCTCGTCGGTTCTGTTCGAACTCGGTCGGCACACCGCTTGAGTTTGCAGCTTTTCGCAGCGGTGTCGACGCCAAATATAGCAGAGCTAGTGCTTTTTGGTTTTTTCTGTCCACAACCATGGTTTTTAGGGCGTTCCGAACACATTCTGACAGGAAAAACACCAGCATTTTCATGCTGATAGGCAGCTTGTCACGAAGAAAGAAATAAGTATTAAAATTAACTTGAAATTAAATGAACGCTCATGGCCTAGTGGACTAATATCCGGCTTCAGACGCCGACGATCTGGGTTCGGCTCTCAGCGAGGGTAGGAACCTTTTTCTCTTATTTTTCTTTCTTTTTTTTTAATTTCACGACTTGAATGAGAGTATTTTCACAAATTAATAACTGCCAGCAAACAAACAAACAAACAAACAAAACAAAAGGGGGGGATCCGCTCTTAGGCTTGGCTAAATCTTTATATTAACCCTATTCAGAACAGGTGGGGGGGGGGGCGTCTGCTTGCATGGACTTTGGGTGTTTCAAGTAACTTTTTCTATATGCAAGCTAAAGCCACCAAACTTGGTGACTTCACCTTAAATTTATCTGAGAACAACCTGGTATAGCGAATCAAATTGCGTGCATAATCTTGGATAATTCATCTCCTGGAGAAGTCAGGCCGTAAATCTAAGAAAATGTAACCCCAGCTGTACCCCCTTTGTTCATTCGTTTTACACAGGATGACACAGTTTTGTGGTTATGCAACTTAAGTGACAATTTACTTGATGAAATTTGCACAGCAAGGAGGTCAGCTAGCGTTAAGAACAAGGAAACGTTTTTGATTTATGAGAACTAAAGCTTTTTTGTATTTGAGAATGCACCTGTGTTTGGTACAACACAACAATTAATTCATTATTTGTTTGTTCGGGGGAATCTGTTGGACGGCAAGGTAATGTATATTAAATATGTGAGTAAGTGAACCTTACGAGTTTCCCTTCACGACATCAAGTTCTGTGCCCATACACCTTACCGATACCTAAGACACTTTTTGGTTCTCTTGGTCTTTTCACTCTTTTAGTACCCTTGTAGGTATTTGAGAATGTGTTAAATTAAGTAGATAGTAGTCGTGTATACATCACGTCTGTACTGTAATCATGGTGTTAAAGTATACAGTGTGCATTTAAAAAATGTTAAATCTATTACCTCCTTTTGTTTTTGCCCCTTTGTCGTGTTGTGTACAATTCTACGATTACATTGAAGCTAACAGACATAACGATTTCTAAATCAACGCACATGGAACAACGTCTTCAAAATCTGTTAACATTTGATTACGTAGGTTTTAGGAAAAACTTCTTCGTAGACTAAGGCCTCAATTTAAACTCTAATTCTGTAATACTCTTTCATCTTGAATTCAATGCCTTCGGTCTTCAAACTTCTTGTAAACTGACCTAGTCACGCCATTTTACGCCGTCATTTCGGCGCATTACGGCCTGGAATGCTTACAAGATGACACAGTTTTGTGCTCTTGCAACTTAAGGAACATGCTGCTTGTAAAGATCTGCACAGAAATTTAAAGGTTCTTTTTTTGTTTTCAGGAGAATGTGCTGCTTTTAGAATACCGTTATATTAAGTACATGTTTGATACAACACCATGATTAATTCACTCTCTTTTCTTTTCTTTTTCTTTCAGGGGAATCTTTTGGACGGCAAGGTAATGTATATTGAATATGTTAGTCAGTGACTCTTGGGTGTTTCCCTTCACGGCATCAAATTCTCTGCTCATACACCTATAAGGCCCCGTTTATATGGTCTCAGGGACCCGAGACAAAGTTCAACAAAGTTCAACGAACCGATAACACGAGGATTACCAACTCGTCTCGGGGAGGCGAGACAACTCGGGGGGCGAGTTGTCTTGAGCACCTCGGCAGGTAGGGTAACCCTACCAGGCGGGACAGCTTTTCTTATATAAACACTTTGTCTCCCCAAACCAAGGCATCTTTTTGCGTGCCACTTGTCACGTAACATCTGGTTCTTGGTTTAAAAACGACTAGTTCAACAAATTGTATACCAAAGAAGGAAAATTTAGACAAACAGAGGCTATAGTGATCAAATCAACGAAAAAAACCTGAAGAAAAAGGGCGCAGCCATCATATCAAAGCAAGATTTCGAAATAATGAGTTTAGTAGGGTAAACGTTATCTTGGCCAGCCGGGCCAACTTCTTATCAGACATACGCTCTGTAAAGTTGTCTCGGGGATGAGGGTTCACTAGTCGGGTACCTGATACAACTTTTCTCCGCATAAAACGGGCCTAAACGAGACATTAGGGGACATTCAGTTACTTGATTTTGCTTGTACATGCAGCGACACTACTTTTTTGGTACTCTTGGTCTTCTCAGTCTTTTGGGACCCTTGTAGGTATTTGAGAATGTGCTACGTTAAGAAAAATTGTAAAGTAGATAGTAGCTGTCTGAGCGGGCGGCCTTTTTCCCATTTTTATTATTTTTATTGTTTGTTTTCTATAATGTTACCAAAAAGGTTATCAAGACATGTTTAAACTTGCACTGATATATCAGGAGAAGCGGACATAATATGTTCAATATTAACGTAATATAAAGGACCAGGATATGACTTGAGAAGGAAATAAAAGAGAGTTAGAATTCTTGTACACACCCCCAGACAGTCCCACGCAAGAACTGTTTTGGTGTCCATCTATTCATTTTATTAACTTTAAATTTTAATTCTAAGTTACCTTCAGTTCTTAATAATTTTCAATTTTCTTAAGATTCATCAATTCGCCCCCCTTTTTTCTTTACGTTCACTTTAAAAATCGCGAAAAAAAAATTATCACACTTTTTTTGGGAGCTCGCACTATGAACCTGGTAAATCGTTTTGGGATTGAGTGAAATCTCATGGAAGTAATTAAGAAAACGGGCTAAAACGTTGGGGAAAAGGGGAATCTTCCTGGAATCCCTCCTTAATTATTCCTTTATCGAACAAACTGTGATAAAACACTGATTTTCCCTTAATTAGAATGTGACTGTTGTTCCACATAATTTTGTAAGGTCTGATATTGTTATCGACGTTTTGAATGTTTTCTGCTACTGCCGCAGAATGTTTAGTAAAAATTTGTAAATTAATTTGCCACCAACTTGCCTTACATTAGATAATGCAGAAGAATTATTTTCTAACTACTTTGTTGCGAATCCGCGAACTTTTTTACAACACATAACTCAGGGTATCACGGTAAGCCGTAAAGCTTCAAATGGGCACACTTACTCCCCACGAGAATCAACGAACGCTTGCCATTTAACTGCAAGGGAATGTATGAAATACTCATATGTTGCCTTTCATTTAACTAATTTATTCTTGTTTTTTTACGTTGCCATGTTCCCACCAATAGCGTTGCTCTACCGTTCTCCGTATAAACCAAGCGCAACCCACAATTCCTTGATTCGTTCTTACGAAGGGCCGACGCTCGAAATGTCAGCTTTCAATCTCTCTACGTTGACCAAATTACAATACAACTCAGTTGATAAACCCAATTTTCTATCAACAACTCAAAGCGATTCCATCGTGAGACAAACGAATAAACGTTCATCTTACCTATCTTACACCACGATGAACAATAAACACATCTTTGATGATAACCAATTTTCTGTGTTTGACTTCCGAACCGATGGAGGCAGCTCCACAGTTTCTTTAGAAACCGTGAACCCCCTTGTTTGTTAATTTAGTGGGCCCTAAGTGGCAATGTCTGTAAGAGCGGTCCACTGCATCTCGGGTCAGAAAAAAGTTTTCCCTCAAACTTTGCCCAGGAAACCACCTTGAGTCACAAGTAAACGAAACGAGTTTCGTTTTGGGAAATACGTTAAAATAGTTTTTTTAGAGCCCACAACAGTAAGAGCGGCAAAAGGGGTAAATTAGCGCCTGGCCAGACACGAAAATTGCATAAGTTGGCGACCTCACTGCTCAAAAACCACAACACGCAGCAAAATAGTGTTATTATTTTTAAGTTAAGAGGTCCTTAAAAGGTGTAAAGCGTGTGTTAAATTTAATTTGTCTTGAAGTGGAAGCTCGTAATAATTGATATATTAACACACATCTGAGCGCTTTCTGAAAACTCGCAAAAGTACCCTGTCTTCGTCGGCCTTTATTTCTTGAGTCCAGACCGAGCCGCTCTAAATTCCTATCGAAATGCGTTAATGAGATGTCAGGGAGTACAGAAATATAAAAATACCTTGCGCTTTTTATCTTCCTTTACCACAGCAACTTCAAACTTTTGGTGATTTTTGCGAATATGACACAGGCGTTATGCAAATTGGGTTGTTGAGCAAATTCGGATTGTGTGGACTAAATAGCTTCTAGATTTTAGGATTTCTCCATTTCAAGTCATAAATACAGAAAAGCATACACAAATAGAAGTTTCGAACTGTTCAGATGGATGAAATAAGCGAATTACTGAGTCCTGAAGTTTGGATGCTAATCCGGAGAATTGCGTGACATGCATTATGCAAATTAGGTTGTCTGCTAAACTTGGTCCGTTCCGGTAACCGTTGCAAAAACCTTTCTAACTGTTTGGATCCCACATTTGTTTTAATTGAATATTAAAGAAATGTTCAGACTACATGCACTGTAGGTAGAAAACGTTGACGACGAATTCAGCTAGTTAAAGCACTGACTTCTATTCATGTGTCATTTGTATAGCTCTGTTTGCAATGAAATGGACAACTTGTAACAATTAAGAGGCAATGTCCACTAAGACCGAGCGAAATCGAAAATATGTGGCACATGATGAACAATCAAAATTCTCCGTTTTTCTCCCAGAGAAACCTTATGGTAGCTCTAGAAACGTGGTGGCATTTTTCGTTGAGAAATTATTTTTAAACCTCCGAAAAATTAGAAAACCGTTACCGCACTACGTGTCTCTACAAGCACCCCGAATAAACGCGAATCATACCTTCTCGTAAACTTCGCTCTGTTTAATTCGCGTCATGGAAAAATCATGTTTTGAGCTTAGAAATTTGCTGTTGAAGAGTTTACAAGTAATTTGAGTCAAATTATACTTTTGTGGATTAATTTTCAAGGTCATGGCAGGCTGCTGAAAACCACTAAAATTCGCTTGCTTTGATGAATTTTCAATTTGGCGCTTTTTTTCAAGAGAAAGTTTCCCTCCCCGGTAAAACACCGTATCACTTGAAATTCAGAATTCTTGAAAGAGGAAATGCCGTTCTTAAACCAGGTTTAAAAATTAGTTTCGGGCTTTTTATCAGCGCCGGGTACAAACGCTCTCAAAATCCCGATAATTACAACATTAACACGTCAACAATTGGCACATACCTCGGACTAAATAACCGAAAATGTGGACATCTCTTCTATTTTGGTTGGTATTCGGTTGTAATCCACAGCGGAAAGGTAATGTCTAGCTTACCTGAATATGGTATTGTCTAAATATCAGGTTCTGTGCGTACTCTTTCATAATAGTCATCCTGGCGTCCGCGGTCAACAACATCACTGAAGCATCGCGTATTGGCAATCAACCCAAATGACTTATTTCCATCGCGCCTCCTTTTGTTAAAATCAAGAACCTTCAGAAATAAAATGATTTTGCCTTATTTGAACTTCAAAACAGTTTTCTCCTATAAGACGTCTTTTCTGTGTTCGTTGCAAAATTTCGAAACGGTAATTTCTTGCCGAAAGTTCACAAGCCTGTTTAGTTTGAGTCACGCAACAAAATGTAACGCACTTGATTTTACCTGACGTCGGGTTTGACCTTGGAGGGGGAAAAATGCACAGGAAACAACAACAACAACAACAACAACAACAAACAAGCAAGCAAAAAGCAAACAAACAAAAAACAAAAACAAAGCAATGAGAACTTTGAAAACCTGTGGACCCAAGGACCGATTACCTTAAACTGCCGCTTATAAGCCCTGGGCTTATACAACTTTGTAAGGGGTTTTGGGTGGGCTTATAAACGGAGGAGCTTACATCCGGTGGGGGCTTATAAGTTTCGAAATAAGCCACAGCAGTGTTGATCGAAATACGTTTTTAATTTACCAGTTTTTAATTAACCTTTGAAACGTCATAATAAATCTAATTCATTTCAATTTTAACAACAAAAACAAAACTGTAACAACACGAACGTAGCCGGACCGTAACAAAACAGAAGCTCAGAGTTCATCTTCGCAGTGTTCTGTGAGAGTGCTTGATATTAAGGAAATAGGGAAAACTAGAGGGGGAGCTTATAACCCGATGTATTTTTTTGTTTACCGGTAGATGGGCCTATAACCGGGGGGGGGGGGGGCTTATAAGCGGCAGTTTACGGTACTTATGTATTTATCAGTATCATTAGACGCAGTGAAGCCTTGCCTGTTACTAGGGCTTTGAAAAAGAAATTATTATTAGGTCTCTATGTATTGGTCTTCAAAAATTGGTCAAGGCAGGAGTAACAATGTAAAAATGTATGTTGAGTTTACTCAAGCCCAAACCAGGGATGTGGCCAGGGGTGCCGGAACCGTCCTTTTCGTTCTTTATAAGCGTGTGAAACCATTTTATGGCAAACCTAGCGGATTACACTTTTATACATGAAACTCAAAATTAAGTTGAGTTTGAAACTCAACTCATGTTGAAACTCATCATGCCAAGGAGTCCTAATGTTCAGGGCTCTTTGTCGCTTTCCGCCTGATCTTCTGAGCATTGCAGGTGACGAAGGTGGAGAACCATCCTTGTGACGAATGGCTAACGCTCGAAACGTCAGCTTTCAATCTCTTCACGGTGGTTCAATTTGCCTTATCAAATCAGTTGATAAATACAAAGTTTTGTGTTTCGGTTCCCCACCGATGCAGCACCACAGTTTCTCTAGAAACTAACCCCCTTGTTTGTCAGGTGACAGTTAGCTGTGCGATATTTCTCCGCCTTCTCACGGTTGAGAAGAACGAGTTCGGTTTCGCTTAGAGCACTGGTATGGAGGGTAGACCATCTGATGACAGGGCCTTAGATTTCAGCGCAGATATTGGTCTTATACGTCCCACGCCATATGCTCTTCATACACGGACGGATTCCTTCTTTAGAAAACTGTATATTCGAGAGCATGCTCACACCAGCGATCTTCCAAGTGGCCACTAAAGGGCTTACAACGGACGCGTACCGGGGGACACTTAAGGATGGTTCTCCACCGGGATCTTCATATCGTGTCCGGCGTTTAGGAGGATAAATGTATCCGACTTAGTCTCCGCCGGCCTTGCGGTCGCAGGCTCCCTTCCTTCCATGGGGAGGGAAGGGAGCCAGGAGTTTCAACACCACGCCCAGCTCTGCTCCTTGTACTCCTGGGCAAACTATGGTGGCCCTGCAGGTCCTGCAGTGATAGAAGCCAGCGCTGTCTTGCCGGAAGCTGACTGCCTTCAGGGCTAGTATGGTAGTGTTAATCTGCTTAATGACGTCTGCCATCACAGCGAGGAATGCACGAAAGCGGGTATAAGAAAAACGTGTACTTACCAGAGCCCACTGGAAGGAAGACACCGATGTCTTGCAAAATAGCTTTGGACTCCGATTTGCCAAATTACACGGTCTGCTTTTCTCACCTTCCCGTTCCAGGCATACTTAGACAGCCCTGGTAGAACTCAACATGACCAACGTCGATTAGTTCCCTCTGCGCTATTCTCAGACAAGAGCGATGGGCTGGGCAAATGGTCCATGTTTAGAATACTAATTAGAATACTATTGCACGTGCTAAAAGAAAATCAACGAGGCTCAACTTCTGAGTGGATATCGCTGATTCCAATAATGCAAGTGTGACCCGAAAAGTCTTTTTTTGCAACTGGAACAGCAACTGCTCGTTCATATCACTTGTAAGAGGCGTAAACGCCTGCAACTAGTTTCTGAAAAGAATAAGAGACCTCTATTCGCAGCCAAGAGAGATTATGGTTTGATTGGCTATTGTACTCGGTGACAGGGGTCCTGACTGCGAGGCCTCCAAAGAACACTGTCCTTTTACAATGGTGAAATATAGAGTAAGCGCTCTACAACTACTGTGTCAGTTAAATCTGGCGTTTTCCTTTGTTTTTCTGCTTTGTTTTGTTTTTTAATGAAAGTTATCAGTTTTTGAACATTTACTCAAAGCCGATCCACACTTCAGACATTTTGTCTAGTTTCCAATAATGTCGCACCTGAAATTCTCACACGCCTGATTTCCAACAAGAAAATTATTTCCGCAAATGCATCTGGCAGCTTCTCGAGGCGCCTTCGTCGACGCGACACTGATGGCTTGCAAATAATATTGAAATCCTTCACCGTGAAATTAATTAGGCTGTGGGAAAAATATCCTAAAATGCATTCACGCTAAGGAATATTTGCGTCTTGAAAAGTCGAACTCTGCAGTAAGATATAAAAGAATATATCGATGTTTGCTATTTTAGACTATCGGAAGCTAATACTTTCTGCTTCTAGAGAACACGTGAAAATTTTTTCCTCTCGCCAGAGCGTCACAAAATGTACATCTATGTAATCTGCAACTTGTTTTGCACAGGTCAGAATTGTGTGGTGAATTGTCCCGTCATATGTAGTATTACTCTATTTTACTAGTCGAAAGATATTTCAGGAATAACTTCGGCGGTGTAACATGACACCAAACAGAAGGACGGAATTTGAGTAAACAAACACAGTTGTAGCCAAGTGCTACGCATTGCAAACTCACGATTATAGAGAAAAGTGAACTTAAAATTTTCAGGGAACTTGTAAAAAACAAATGGATGACCTTTTTTTGTTAACCCTCGATATGCTTTAGTTTAAATCATGGGGAAAAAATTCAGCTATCTCTGCGGATTGTTTTTACGTTGAGGTAGTCCGGCATCTGGGATGAAAACGGGAAACGGTCATTCCGGCCGAGTTGCTGAAACAAACGCCATCACTATTTATATCGCCTTCTATCTTGCACAATTTCTTTCATAGCTTAAGTTTTTTCAAAATCTTTCGATTTTTTTTCCCATTTTTGCAACCCATCACCAAAACCTATCCTTTGACTTGACCAGAACCCGTTGCGTGACAGACAGATTTAGTTAATCAGATCATAATAACAGTGCGGTTTCTGAGATGAATGTGGAGATCACTGCAGAGTTATTTAGTTTCTTCAGGGAATTACCACTAAGAGATTTAAAAAATTCATTTGCCATTCGTAAAGGGATGTGAATTTGATGGCGGAGTCGTTATTCATTAGTTGAAAGTCAATCTGGAGATACCAAGAGATAACGGTCGATTCCACGCGTCAAGATGGCCCTTGGACAGTACACCTAAAACTTGACAAAACCTGGCATTTAGACAAAATCTTATTCAAGGTGAGCTAGATATGACCTTTATCCTGTACTTTTCATCCAAGTACCAAAGGAAACAAGAAAAAAATTCCAAGTTTTCGGCTATTCGGTAGGAGGCACGAGCCTATTGTTTGTACTGGTTGACAGGTTAATGTTGTGATTATCGGGAATTTGAGAGCGTTTGTACTCGGCGCTGATAAAAAGCCCGAAACTAATTTTTAAACCTGATTTTAGAATGGTATTTCGTCTTTAAAGAATTCTGAATTTCAAGTGATTTGGTGTTTTACCGGGGAGGGTAACTTTCTCTTGAAAAACTGTGCCAAATTGAGAATTCAAAGCAAGCAAATTTTAGTGATTTTCAGCAGCTCGCCATGACCTTGAAAATTAATTCACAGATCGAAAACAGGACTCAGTTACTTCATACATACTTCAAAAACAATCTTCCACGCTTAACATGGGGGTTTTCTGGGGTGCGAATCAAACAGAGCGAAGTTTACGAGAAGGTATGATACACGTTTATTTCGCGTGTTTACAGGACACGAGTGGCGTAAACGTGTTAGTTTCTTTTTCGGGCTTAAAAAATTTTTTCAAGAAAAAAATTGCACCATGTTTCTTAGATTACCATAGGGTATCTGTGGAAAGTTTATAAGGGAATTTTATTTTTCATCATGTGCCACCACTCGCTCGATGTTAGTGGACATCCCCTCTTAATGAATCTCTACTTTTTTGTAGTCGGGTTTTGATTTTCTATTCCTACAATTTGCTTTTTGATCTTCCTTTTCCACAACGCCTTCGAACACTTGGTGCTTTTGTCCCGGGACTTTTGACAAGTGCTTTATTTTGTTTATACAAACTAGGTTGTTCGCGTCAGTGGAGCAAACTCAATAAAAAGGCCGCGAATTAAAAAGTGCCGATGTTTGGATGCTTTGGGGCAAAATGTGACGAGAATTATGCAAACTAAATTTTCTGCCAAACGTTAAATCAGATTATAAGAAACTTGCAAGTTTTTTTTTTTGATTTGAAACGGCTTAAAATACGTCTTGGTGGGTTCCTTTGTTAGTTAGATGGCCTTTCATAATATAAAAACAGTGCTCTGGTTCGTTTTGTTCTCTAAATCAGTTTTATTGCATTTACAAGTATTGCATTTAATGTCTAATGAGAAACATAAGAGGATTAATACAATATCACAATCACAGGAAAATTAACAACAATGAGGCCCAGGCAGGCTGTTATAACCTTTTGTGATATTTTCAGGCTGAGGCCTGAGGTGGCCAAAAATTACTAGAAACTATCGTTTCCCAGTTTAGATAGTAACGTCCAACATTGAAATTAGTAAATGCTTGTCAGATAATTTTCCACCTTGGTACGTCAACGCAACAAGCAAGCCAGTGAAGAGGGTTTGTACAAAAGCCAGTACCATTCTTCGCTCGGCGAAGCCCTATGGGAGGGAAAAGCCCCGGAAGCACAAAGGCTCCCCTCCCTCCTCACAGCTAGGCTCTCCCCCTCCTCGCCCCACGACATGATCGCTAAACTGAGATCGTGATCCTGTCTAATAATTCAAAAGAAATGACTATGCTTCAAGTGAACTGTTCAAAGGAACATAGGGGTAGTTCCTTGATTAAGTCGAGAATTTAACCAGACCTGTGAGCGATTAGTGAAATAGGCCATTTCCCAACTAATAATAATAATAATAATAATAATAGTAATAATAATAATAACAATAATAATAATAATAATAATAAATAATAACAATAATAATAATAATAATAATAAATTTCTATAGCGCCATTTCCCAATGGTCCAATGGCGCTTTACAAAGTTGTCATTACGTTAATCTACAAATAATCTTAAAAAACAACAAATTAACAAAAGAAAAATGAACTAAACTTGATCATAACGATAAATAAATCAGAAGTCCTAGCCAAAAGCTTCTTTAAACAGCCAAGTCTTAAGTTAAGACTTAAAAGTCGAAAGAGATACACATTTTCTTGATTCTTAGGGAAGGCTGTTCCATATGGTCGGAAAGGCAACTGTAAAGGAACGACCGCCATTCGTTTTCAGATTAAATCTGGGTACACCAAGGAGATTACGACTAGATGATCTCAGTGTCCTGCATGCTAGGCTTGTAAGGCCTTAGAAGTTCGGAGATGTAACTGGGACCGCGTCATGAAGAGCTTTGAATGTAACCAGAGCGATCTTGAAAATAATCCTTTGTTCAACAGGAGGCCAGTGAAGATTTAAAAGCAAAGGTGTGACATGTTCAAATTTACTTGTTGAATAAATGAGTCTTGCTGAACAGTTCAAGACACGTTGTAACTCTTGTAGAACACATTTAGGTTGACCATAATTGCTTTAAGCCTCCTTTCAAAGCGAGGCTAAGTGCACAACCTTTCATATGAGAATTAGTTTTCATTCAAATGTAAATAAGACCATTTTTTAATATTAAAGGTGTGCACCTAGCCTCGCTTTGATAGAGAAGCTTACGACAATTCGGAAATGGCTTATCAAAAGACACCTTCACCAGAGTGCGAAAGTAGCTCGAAAGTTAAGCGATTCACCGTCATCTGTGAGGCGCTTCCACTCGAAGTCAGCACGGTTCCAAGAAGCCTCCAGTTCTTTAAGAGCTAGGTCTTAATTGAATTTAGACATGAAATCAAAACACGCGATGCAGAATGATGCAGAATTAGGCTTTATCGTTTTCGTTGTTGAAGCTTTTTTTTATATCAAAACTGATACAATGATATCCAATTCTTTTGATTGAAAGAAGAAAAGGAACCAGAGCACTGTTTTAAAAAAAAGGCTATCTGTGACCAGGTGACTATCCCTGAAAAAGGAACCCATGAAGACATGGCTTCAGCCGTTTCAAATCGAACATCGATGAAAGAGAGATCCAAAAAGTTACTCGTCTCTTATTTGGCAAAAACTCCCGTTGTCATAATTTTCGTCACACTTTGCCCCAAAGCATCGAAACATCGGCAGTGTATAATTCGCAGTCTTTGACACGCAAACATCCTTGCTTGTCTTAAGCGTTTGCATAAACAAAATAAAGCGCTTAACAAAAAGCACGGAACAAAAGCCCGGGCGGGGGTTACTCCCCTATGTTGCCTATACGGGGACGTGCCGCTGGACAGGGTATGGTTTTTGGCCTCTCCGTCCTTAATCGAGTCTGTCCTAAGTAGGGTCTCAACTTGTCGTAAACAGGGTATGGTCAGAACCGATTGTCGTCGTTAACACAGCATTTAGGTATCCTAGATCGGGGACGTTTGCTGGTCTTTGAAACACTTTAAATTGTGTAAAACAAGGGAGTTGGTATAATAATCATTTGCCCTAAACAGGGACCTAAAATAGAGGGCGCTGTCCTACACAGAGTAGGTGTTTTAGGGCTTTTTTTGTCCTATACAGTCAGGCCCTCAAACCCTCAGTTGATAAAGTGTCCCTTCCCCTGGGACAAAAGCACCAAAAAGTTCGAATTCGCTGTGGAAAAGGAAGATCAAAAGAGCAAAACGAAGACACAAAAATGAAAACCCGACTACAAAAAAGTAGAGATTCATTTTTATCCACCAGAACAGAATAACTGTAACGAGCTCTCCGTTTCATTGCAAACGGAGTTATACAAATGACACATGAATAGAAGTCCGTACTGTAACTAGCTGAATTCGTCGTCAACGTTTTCTTCCTACAGTACATGTAGTCTTAACATTTCTTTAATATTCAATTTAAAAAAAAGTGGGATCCAAACAGTTAGAAAGGTTTTCTGCAACGGTTACCAGAACGGACCAAGTTTAGCAGACAACCTAATTTGCATAATGCCAGTCACGCAATCTCCAGATTAGCATCAAAAGATCAGGACTCAGTAATTTAATTCGCTTATTTCATTAATTTGTACAGTTCGAAACTTCTATTTGTGTACGCTTTTCCGTATTTATGACTTGAAATGGAGAAATCTTAAAATCTAGAAGCCATTTAATTCACACAATCTGAATTTGCTCAACAACCTAATTTGCACAATGCATGTGTCATATTCGCAAAAATCACCAAAAGTTCGAAGTCACTGTGGTAAAGGAAGATAAAAAGCGCAAGGTATTTTTATATTTCTGTACTCCCTGACATCTCATTAACGCATTTCGATAGGAATTTAGAGCGGCTCGGTCTGGACTCAAGAAATAAAGGCCGACGAAGACAGGGTACTTTTGCGAGTTTTCAGAAAGCGCTCAGATGTGTGTTAATATATCAATTATTACGAGCTTCCACTTCGAGACAAATTAAATTTAACACACGTTTTACACCTTTTAAGGACCTCTTAACTTAAAAATAATAACACTATTTTGCTGCGTGTTGTGGTTTTTGAGCAGTGAGGTCGCCAACTTATGCAATTTTCGTGTCTGGCCAGGCGCTAATTTACGCCTTTTGCCACTCTTACTGTTGTGGGCTATAAAAAAATTATTTTAGCGTATTTCCCAAAACGAAACTCGTTTCGTTTACTTGTGACTCAAGGTGGTTTCCTGGGCAAAGTTTGAGGGAAAACTTTTTTCTGACCCGAGATGCAGTGGACCGCTCTTACAGACATTGCCACTTAAGTTCTTCAATAGAGCTAGCGGTATGGCAAGTGTGTTTTTTTATTTGTGTTTTCTTTTCATTGTTTAAATTAGGAAAAATGTATGCATCCCTTCGAACACAACAATTTTATGTCTCTTTCCCTAGGAAACGCCGCACTCGACAAGTATAAAATGAATACGTATCCGCGTGGAATTTGCCTCATAGTTAACAACCTAAACTTCCACGACGCGACCAATGATCGCATAGGTGCTGAGTGTGACGAGAGAGAGCTGGAAATACTTTTTAAGGAACTTTCTTTTACCGTGTGTGTTAAGAAAAATCTTGAGTGGGATGAAATGCGGACAGTGGCAGCTGAGTTTGCAGCGAAAGATCATAGCCAGTTTGACGCGTTTGTGTTCATCGCCATGTCTCATGGTGGAGACCGGGATGTTATTTTGGGTGTGAAGGGAAGAACCATTAGAGTTGAAGATCTGATGGCTGAGTTCAACGCGGCCAACTGCCCAACGCTTCAAAACAAACCAAAGCTGTTTTTCATTCAGGCATGCAGAGGTACTTCAAAGGAAAGAGTTCGCAGTGATGACAGTAATGCTGCATTTTCACGCGACTCCCTAACAAGCATGTTTAAGGTAAATCACAATAAATTTTAGACCACTTAAATCAGCTTAGAAAACCCAAAAATGAATAACACAGTTGACTCCTGGTAACTCGAACCTTCAAGGGAAATGAAATAAGGTTCGAGTTATCGAGGGTAAAATAATATAGAGAAAGTGACCTGAAGCAGGAATCATTCACCTCGAGTGAGCGAGATATTCGAGTTAATGGGGCTCCAGTAGTTAACGGGAGTCAACTACAGTTGACTTCATGTAATTCGAGGTCACTTTCTTTATAATTTTAGCCTCGATAACTCGAACCTTATTTTATTTCCCTTGAAGGTTCGAGTTACTTGGAGTCAACTTAGTATTTTTTTTTTTTACTGGGTGAACACAATTTACAACTGGTTAATCCAGTAGTTTACATTGGGTCCAGGAAACCTAATAAGCGTATCTTTAGCTTTGCTAACATGACGGTGCGGTTGCAACGTCTCTTGGGTTAACTTTGCATTAGGCATGACCAGCTGGAAGAGGCCCTTTGTTCGAACAGGTGGATGAGTCTATTTGACGACTGCTTATGTTGTTTGGTTAATTAACCAACTGCGGAGTACAGAAATAAACCATAAAATAGGACGAAAAGATGGGCTCAAGCCTGGTCTAGTTGAAGTTAAAGTGATGTGCAATGGGACGTGATTTCAGAAAGAGAAAGAGGGCAAAGACACACATCAAGTTAAACACGAGAGTACTTCAGGTTGATAGGGGTCTATTTTGTTAACCATGCATTTTTTAATTATAACCGCAAATATTAACTGCCCATCAACTTTGAACTTAATTTTTCTCAGTATCCTTAAAATTATTTTTTTCCCTCAATTTTGGCCTAAGAAAGTCTTTTGGGGCCCAGAACTACTAAACTATGGGAGCTTTTTTTTCTTTCATTTCTCATTTTTAAATTTTTAATTCCGATTTTCTTCAAAGGAAAAATTGTCATTTACCCCATTTTCACCCGAATCCACCCTCCCAAGAAGCGTGTGTCCGCAAGAAGCAGACTTCCTGTTGGCCTTTGCGACTGCGCCTGGTTATGTGGCCTGGCGGAACCAGCAGTATGGCTCACTGTTTGTTCAGGTAAACCACAAAAAAATGTTAGATATATATTTTTGAATCTTCACTTAAATCAGTTTATTAATGTACAAAGTAAAACGTTTCGGCTGTAGTTCTATCGTGAAAATAGTTTTTCACCTGAATTTTTGGCCTTAGAAAGACTTTTGGGGCCTTGAACTACAAAACGTTTGAAGTATTTTTCTATTTTTATTTTTAATCCAATGTTCTTTACTACCACACAACAGAACGTTTTACTTATATCATTGCAACAGATTTTGCAAGTTTGAATAAGACAATTAGCTGCAACAATTTACAACATGAACTAGCTAATGACAAGGACAGCCAGTTCGAAAACAAAAGAAAAACAAAAAGTACCAACAGCAAAAGGAAGAAGAGAGCGAATTAACTTACAGGTGCATAATTGGGGTATACACCCACTTTTTCTTTAAGAGGTCTTATATTTTCGTACTTAAAGGAGATTTTTAATTTCAAATCTTTGAGACAGTTTTTAAGTTGCAATCAAAAATATTGTTTTCCTGCTCTAGAAACGTGATTTTAAAAAGTAATAATTTATATTCCTGACTCAGAGCGCAAGAAAAAGTCTCAAACTGTTAAAATGGAATATTTCGTTTGGACCAACCGAACTTCATCAGCCACAATAAAAATGTGAATGTTAAGAAGGGTTATATCACTTCATTGGGGTCTCAAGAGGCCTAAAATAGTGTTATAAATGTTGGTTAATTCGAAACCTTTGTCTCTATTCAAAGAGGGCTTTCGTAACCGGATTGAAAAGCTTGAGGACGAATGTGACTTCGTGTGATTTAAATGCTCTTTGTAGGCGTTCTGAAATGCCTTTGATGTGTGCTACTGAGGCATATACTCTCTTCTCGTTGCGAGAATCCTGGGACTCTCTCGTGCCGGATTTAGTGTTCGGTACTTTGTGTTAGCATCTAATCTGGGGAGCAACTTTTCGCGAATTTGGATTTCAGGGAACATATTTTCACGAATTTCTTGCAAGTTCCTTGCTGGTTTTTGACGAATGAAACTTGTAGAGAGCAACAAGGGATGTGATATTGTCTTGTCTTATTCTACTTATAACTCAAAGCTGCCGAAATTATCTGGGCTGGGAGAAACACGTAGTCAACTATTATTTACTCTCTTTGGCGTGCAGGAGACGGGGTCGAGATGGTCTCGTCTATGGGTGGTATCAAATTTACCCGAGAGACCGCAGAGACCATTCGTTATTTTGCAGTTGTAAAGAGAAAGGTCCTAGTATTCTTTTCTCAGTCAACTCAACTGAAATTCGGTAACCTAAATACATGACGTAGATTTTTGCGGATGATTTTTTGGTGAGAGTATATTTTCGCGGGATCAAATTTTACGCTAATAGATGGATACATGCCGTTCAAAGCTACCTTCGGCAGGTTTGAGTTATAAGTAGAATAAGACAAGACAATATCACATCCCTTGTTGCTCTATACAAGTTTCATTCGTCAAATACCAGTAGTCAAGCACTTTTTTATCGATTTTTTTGAAGGTTGTAGTTTAGGTTTTAAGACGATTTTCGCTCAACGTTCGAGCACTAAGTGCAAAAATTAAGTTACCAAAAAAATACTTGCAGCACTGTCACATTTTGAGAACAGATAAGAAGAACTTATCGTTACTTTTGCTCCCAAGCTGACCCCACGAGAGAAAATTGGATTTGAAGTTATCCATATTTCAATTAAAAAGACGCTTCATGTCAGTTCAAAACAAAATGGCGCCCGTTTTAGCATACTTTTACGAGATTTGAAATTAATTTTCTTGAGAATGCTTGAGAATTTCATCGCGGGGTCACTTGGGCAAGTGAACTAGAGTGAGATGTTTCAAATAGCATTTAAAACGTTACCGTGCTATGAGTAGTTTTTTAGTAAATATTTTTTGCACTTATTGCTCGAACGTTGAGCGGAATCCGTCTTAATATTTTTATCTTGTAAACGCATTGAGGCTCTGCGAAATGCGTGTATAAGAACTGCTATTATTATTATTATTATTATTATTATTATTATTATTACAAGTGAGACCGGAAAACAATATTATAATTATTAGTTAATCATTAGTAATACACCTCTCATCAAATTAGAACCAGTGTTTCATAAATTTTAAATAAGCCTCTGTTGTAGGTAATATAAACTTAAATATCTAAGCAATTTAAGAGGCTCTGACTGTAAATATCGAGAATCGGCGGACAAGCTCAGAAAATCGAAAATCCTGATAACTTTCCAGAAGAACATTTTTGGGGAGCTATCTTCGAAAATATTATTTAAACCTTCGAAAATTCTATTGTTTTCGGGAAATTCGGAAAAACGGTTTTGCTTAATTTATTACGCAATAATCAGGCTTAAAATTAAACAAATTGAGAACGCTTGCTTTAAAACCGTTTGCAACGCCAGAAAACAATTTTAATTTTAAATGATAGCAATACTCTTATACTTTCTATCAATGGGAATTGCATGGAGTTTTGCTTTATTTATGTGGTTTGGTGGTTCTTTGAAGCAAAGGCATTTTGCGCACTTCGGAAAAAGGCCAAAATTGGTAAACTACAGCGGCTTAAAATGGGTCTTGGTATGTCTAATATCGAATTGAAATAAACACTGTGATAAAGGTTGGCCCTACTTTTATTATGATATCAAATAAAAGATCTGGGCAATTCAGGCTCGCGCTGACAAAAACAAAAATTCGCGAACCAGTGTTGCCAAAATTTGTATAAAGAAATGAATGGAATGAAAAGTAGTAGTTTGGGTGAGCTCAATTTAGAGGATTTTATTCACTGAAGACAAACAAAGAATGAACTGAAACATTTCTTCAATCTATTCTTGCAATGTTTTGGGCTTGTACTGTTTCTACGTAAAACTAAAGAGAAGAAGACGTTTTAAAAGTTCTACACAAGCTGTTGCGTGACCTGTGTCACGTGAATATTTTTGTCAATTTGTCAACCTACTTATGGCAGTTTTTGAATGCGGTCTCCTACATTGGCCGCTGTTTTATGCATGGCTAGTTCTCCAGCGAATACCGTACGCATCCCTGTGTTTGGGGCATACTGTCATGTGCAGTTGATATTCTACTGGGACGAAAATTCCGACAGGCAAGTCTAGAATTAGTTTCGTATACATATGACACCTTTCTCTTCGAGAGAAGAAAACTGCGACATAGTATGTTGTTGTGTACGTGACTCGATCGCTCTTTTCAACCGGCTACTAAGATTTTGGGCGACTTTTTGAATGACACTATTTTGGCCAGGAAGCAAAAGTGCATCATTATTATTATGATTTATATGGATTTGTCAAAACGTGTGCTATTTCTATCAATATTATTACACTTGTATAAATATGTTTAAAATTAAACGCAAACCACGGACGTTCTGGCAGCGGGATCGGTATCTATGAGTTCTTAATGCGGCTGTATATCTAAGAGATATCAATACACAGTTTGTTTGGTTTTACTTTGCAAGATCGCTGAGAACTCTTTCACAGTTTTGGAGGAAAAGATTTTCATTGAAGAATATTTTCACGTTTGCATGAACGTGCAGTGATCGGTTGTGTGACTTGGTTATTTTGAGTGGTACTTTGTGTTCCTTACCTTACACAGCCATTTTAGCTCTCAATTTATACGCATACGTCAAGTTTAATGATTAACAAAAGAAACCGTTTGGATATGTTCGAGAGCATTAGTATTTTCCCAAATAAACTGCAAGTAACAAAGAAAGGCCTCTGGTGCTGCAGAGTAAAGACATCTGACAAAATATGATAACCCACTGCACTCTTAAGTTTCACCAACAATTTTCCAAATTTGTTCGTAATTCTTCAGAAAGATAAATGAAGATACCAGCGAATGCATCATCTGGTAGAAAGACCACCTGAAAATCGTTACGGTAAACTAGTTGTCATATTTCAAGTCATCCTTCCATTACAGTTTTTTTTTACTATCCAAATTATGCAAATTTAGGCAACACTGGTTCGCGAATTTTTGTTTTTGTCAGCGCGAGCCTGAATTGCCCAGATTTTTTATTTCATATCATAATAAAGGTAGGGCCAAACTTTATCACAGTGTTTATTTCAATTCGATATTAGACATACCAAGACCTATTTTAAGCCTCTGAAGTTTACTAATTTTCGCCTTTTTCGGAAGTGCGCAAAATGCCTTTGTTTCAAGGAACCACCAAACCACATAAATAAAGCAAAAACTCCATGTAATTCCCATTGATAGAAAGTAGAAGAGTATTGCTATCATTTAAAATTAAAGTTGTTTTCTGGCGTTGCAAGTTGTTTACAAACAAGCGCATTCAATTTGTTTAATTTTAAGCCTGCTTTTTGCATAATTAATTAAGCAAAACCGTTTTTTCCGAATTTCTCGAAAACAATAGAATCCCAGAAGGTTTAAGTAATATTTTCGAAGATAGCTCCCCAAAGGTGTTCTTCTGGCAAGTTATCAGGATTTTCGATTTTTTGATGTTGTCCGCCGATTCTCGATATTTACAGTCAGAGCCTCTTAAATGCTTTATTCAATAAGTGATTTCAAACCGGGATACTATAGTGCAATACGTTTTCTACACTGTAAGACGCTCTTATACTCATATTTTTCTCCTTATATGGTAAAATGACGCTATAGTTGAATGATGATGATGATGATGATGATGATGATGTACCTTATTTACTTGTATTAATTCCCCGGGATGTTTAATTAATAGTAGGAAGTAGTGAACCCTAAAACATCCCAGGGCATTGCTTTCTTTCTTGACTGTCCAATAGTGGTAGTTACTCGGAAGGAGTACCTTACTGGAGTTAATACGAAATATAATTTAAATTACTGTAAAAGCTCTAATAGTCCTGCTCTCTAATACGCCTTCTTACCTACTACTTGCCAATTACAAATAAATTATTTGCTTACAATTATGTCATGACATTGGGGCTTGAAAATTATTTTATGTTTCGACTGATGCTGGGTATTATTTTACTGCCAGAGGAAGATGTGAAGAAGTGCAGCATTAGGCATGTAATTACTAACATGTAATTCAGGTGAATAAATTCATTCAACTATTTTAAGTACCAATCAGTCAATCAATCAACCACTCAACCAACTGGCTGATAAATCAGTCAATCAGCCAATTAAAAATAAATCATTCAATCAAGCAATCAATCAATCAATCAATCAATCAATCAATCAATCAGTCAGTCAGTCAATCAATCAATCAATCAATCAATCAATCAATCAATCAATCAATCAATCAATCTGTGACTTCAGTGTTGCCAATGCGAATAACAAATGGTCCAGTAACGACAAGTGACTTTATTTGATGCACAGGTTATGACTCACTCTCTTACTACCACAGACCGTGATGGCAGTAGATCTCGAGACTTTAGTTCTTTTTGGTTTGATAATTTGTCACCAATAAGCATTGTTACTGATTGCCATAATCTGGTACCAAAGAAAAACAAAAGGAATAGCCTCTTCCTAAATCATTTCAGAATAGTCTGAAACCTAACAGGCAATGAACTGACAAAAAGGGATCAGACTGTGGTGAATCAGTCAATCAATATAGTTTTCCCCATAGAGAGAATTCAATCAAATAGGTCTGACTCTTCATTCCTGGGATAGTAGTTGGGGAGGGGGATACTCCCCCCAAAAAAGATATGGGGCAGGGTGTGCTCATCAGATATTTTGAAGTAGAGCCCTAAAAGGTGCACTCCAGGATTCATTCCATTTTCATACATCGTCCACTTAGTAGTACTGAGGGGACAGTCAATGAAACTAATCAATGACATCAAAATGTTAAGCAGAAAAAGACAAAAAATATATAACCTTATTTCAGAACTGCTCTTCAAATTTTTTAGTTGAATTGATAAAGTGTGTCTGGGAATATAGCTAAAAGTATAAATTTCTTAACCAAACCCTTATAATAAACTGCCATATTTTCCGGACATCAGGTTGATGGAATAAAAACCTGTAAGAAAAACAAAGTAGATTTTAATTATCGCAATTACCAATAGTAGGACAGTCAGTGTGCACGCGCCAGAGAAAAATGAGAGACTGCTCGTAGTCTATGAGAATGGTACCAACTTGGGCCGGTACGACTTCAGATCGACTCCAAATGCTTACCTCTGTTTACACGAAACGTACGAAACATGAAGCTAGTATAAAATAATTATCATCTTAGGCTGTGTTTACACGAGTGATTTCATCCCGAGATGACTTTCATATCGGTGTCTGGTCATTTACCTGTAAGTTTTTACATGGTTTGGAGCTGAAATGGTGTTTACCCCGGGACGATTTCATCCTGGTGCTGAAGACATGGGGTGAACACATTTCAGCTCCAAATCATGTAAACATTTACAGGTAAATGACCAGACACCGCAATGAAAGTCACCCCGGGATGGGATAAAAGTCATCCGGGAATAAAGTCACTCATGTAAACAGGGCCTTAGGCTGGTTTAACTCATCACTGCTGCTGAACCAATATGAATGACTCAGAACGGTTTGAACAGGGTCCCAATTGGTCTGAGATATTTGTCTTGGGTATGCACGTTTAATAAGTGGCGTTGGAGTATTCCAAGCTGTTGGATGATACATACACTGGATTTTTAAGGATGGGATGGTTGCGGACCATATTAACACAAACAGAGTTTAGATTGGTCTCAGGTAAACACTTCATGCCAGTCTGACTTTCAGACCGGTCTCATGTAAACAAAATCATACCAGTCTGTGTTTGCACCGGTCTCATGAAATCAGGGCGTTACTGCTCCTGGGTCTCTGAGGATGTTGTTAAACATTCTTAACAGCTGCTCGACTTTAGGCTAAGGGGGTGTTTACATAATACCAGCATGATTTTCATTCTGGTACAAGTTCCTCCCGATTTCCTCTTGTTTCTCCGTATTTGTTTCATGATTACAGCACAAAATCTCATAACTGTACAAGTCATACCTGTGTGAGCTTGCCCCAGTAGTGGTACTGGGTCACAATAATCACTGTGGTACGGAAACCCATACATGGTATAACTGTTTGATTCATTCTGCATTACGTTTTAACCCTTTAACCGCCAAGAATAAATCTTACATCACTGTGAAAAATGGATTTTGTAACTTAAGTGGGTATATTAAGGTTTTCATCACCTACCCCGATGGAAGTCTTGATGGAAGTCTTGATGTAAATGTTGTGATTTAATTTTATCCTTGGTTCAACTTTTATTTCGTTTGTGAGTATTAGGATTGCCAAATTTTCTTTTTCTGAAAAGGCTGTTTTAGCCACCCAGTCTTCTATGTGTTTACACGACAATATAAAACAGATCATGCCCAAATTCCACACTACAGAAATTTGTGCTTGTTCCCACACACTTAAAGGCAGATGGTTTAAATATCTGGTATATTTGAATGATTTTAAAACTGTTTAACTGTGCTTAATTATGTTTGACTGGGTTCAGAAATTGGAATCAAACACTGCTGTATGCATATTATTGGTTTAATTGTGTTCAACTACCGAACCCAAATTAAACCGATCATTGCATCTGACCCAGTTCATTTTACTGAACAGTAAGATAGTATGTAAGCTGGGACAATTATATGATTGATATCTTCCCTGGCATACCTTCACTGTAAGAAAAGCTGCATCACTGATCACTGCTGACATATACATGCCTAGTATAGATAAAAAAGGATCAGTGAAAACAACAACTTCAGGGCAAAAATTTGCAGTCTCCTGGTTGCCAGTAGCAATTTAAAACTGACCAGGGCCACTAAAAGTTGAGGTTTGTTTTTATTGACGGTCTTACTTAGAGTTCTACAGTATGTGGTACTTTTTCCACATGATTATTGGCGAAATCCCTGGATAAAAGACTAACTTCTCACCCGGGTTGGGAGGGGTCTATTCAAGTAAATATGGTTTTAAATTTTTTGATTTAGACTAAAGGATATTGAAAGCCACTTTATCTAAATGGCCTGGTCCACTATACTAAGCGAGCAAGTGAAAAGACCCTGGGGACGAGGTTGGAATTCAAGGATACTGGCCCGAGTTGCAATTCAATGTTCAAGCACTGAAGTTAATTTTTTACCCAGCAAATTATGGAACAACTTAATCAGTAAAAGTAGAGAATGAGATGTACAAAAAAATTACATCCACCTGCTTTGAACTCGATTATCTTAAGCATATTTTCCCAAAAGTGATCATAATTCGAAATTTAAATTTGTTGTTTGTCATCAAATCATGCCAACTACATGTATAGCTTTGAACCTTACTTGATTTAACAAACATTCGTGAGTCATTAGATGTATATAAATAATTTGCAAGCAGTGAAGAAAAGCCCAGCTAATAAACAAATGGAGTTGGAGATAAAGTATGTTATGTGTTATGTTATGTTGTTATGAGATGTTTACAACACGTAAGCTTAAATGATGCTACACAAAAGAATTTAAGCTTATCTGCCAGTATCAACATTAGGAGAATAGCCTGACCTTCTTGCTTTAAGCAATAGCTGTATGAAACATTAATTTTAACAGCAACGCTGTAATTAAAGTTACTGAAAACATAAAGGATGGGATGCTACACTTTTACTTGGCCAACAAATAACATACGATTTACAGACGAGCGTACAAAAACTACATCACTTCATATACCGTTTATTTAAAGACTTACGAAACTTAATAAACTTTAGTTACCAACCTAAGTGTCTATCTTTCGGCTTTTTGCTACCGGAACGAAAATGGCAAATTATTTAAGCACTGGACTAACGATAAATATGAAACATTATACTATAATGATCGATCGGTAAAGCCCTGCTAATATATTAAGCTGTTTACCGAAGACAATAAAAAGCTATAATTACACGTACCTGACATGAGCAATGCAGCGAAAAATGAAGTGCTGTCCTCTTTCCGAGAAACCATTAACAATTCTTCAGCAGAAATGGACCAGAGAAAGCTAAAACACCTTTTCACCCCATTTTTCAGCTTTTGTCGCTAGCTATGGCGCCGCGCCTAAAAAGTGCACCGGTCTTCCTGAGCAACCCGTGACATTGGTGCCCAGTACTCCGCGTGCCTGCAAGCTGTATGAAAACGAATTAAAAAAAAACTGTTAACGTAGTTAGAAAGAGCATAGTTTGAAACCAAATACGCTGATTCGTTTTTACATTTATATTAAAACCTCACAAAACAGGGGATTATCAAAAGTTGAAGGTTCATTTTTCGTTGTGCTTTTTTCAAAAGGAAAAATAATGTTAGGTATTGGATTCCATCCAATGGCATTATAATACGGAGCTCCAAATGGTTAATAATTGACTGTGCTGTGGACACGTGCACAAGACATTGATATGTCCTATTAGTTTCAGTTCGCCTTCGTCTGCATTGTACATGTTTTGCTTTCAATCATGCCTCCAAAGTCTAAGCGTTCTTCCAAAAAGGCCGACCAAACGGGGGACTGTTCCCCTTGGCTCAACAAGTTTTGTTCCAAGCACGGAATCCCTGCGGCCCTCGTGAAAGTACTCGAGGAGCACCGCGTTACATCGGAAACCATCCTCGCTGGTATAACAGAGCAGGATCTATCCGATATGCGCCTCGTGGTGGGGCACAAAATAATTTTACGCCGGGTCATCGCCACTCTGACCAAGCCCTCGGACTCATCTACCGACCTAGCACCAAGTTTACCGGGGTCTACTTCACCAGAGGTGTCGCTACCACCTTTCAAACTCGCAGACGAGCTAGCTAAAATCGAAGCGGAGTTTAAAGAGTCGAAAACAGCCCCTCCCGCGACTCCCAGCCACAGTCAACACCTAGATTCTCCCGAACAAGTTCAAGCAGACGCCCAAGCTGTTTCTACGTCAAGTGAATCCACTGGATCTGAAGGTAAGCCTTTATTACCTTCAGACCTCATTTACGGCCCTGATGGAAAACAGCTTAAGCCTCTCCAATTAACATTTGCGCAATTCATGTTGGCAAACTTCAAAATTCTCGAGTCGCTCATGGCCAAAAAGCCCGGGGAGGCGTCGGATTACTTGAAATATCTCAAGTTTTTGGCCATTAAAGGCACCAGATTTCAAACTAAGGCGATTCTTACCTTCGACCAATACTACCGAGCAACAAAAACGCGCGACAACTTCAGCTGGGGGACAAATGTGGATGATTTGAGCGCTCAGTATTTTGATGCTGCCGTCGCGCTACGACCCACGCCGTCTCTAAGTACGCGCATTAACTCTACGGATGGTCGCAAGTCAGCCAACCATCAACCAGTCACCGATGAGTTCTGTTTTCGGTGGAATTTTAGTCCCAATGGTTGCTCAAACCCTCAGTCATGTCGGTCCAAGCATGTTTGCATTCATTGTTCCCAACAACACAAAGGGAAATCATGCCCTGGCGCCACGGGGTCTAACACCCAGAAACAATGACCTTTATTAACCCACTCAGTTGAAGACTGCGCAAAAACCCCGCTTGAGGTCTCGTCTTTTGTTAATTCTTCTCCGCTTGAGGACTGTCCTTTGAATTTCCACGCTTGGGAAAATGAACTTTTAAACGACGCGGATCGTTCTTTCATTCTCGATGGTTTGCGTCACGGGTTTAAGCTTATCCCGGAAACAGACATATCGGGTATTGACAGCTATGCTAATGATAATTATTCTAGTGCAACGTGTTCTGAGTTTAAGCCCGAAATGGACCAGCTTTTCTTAAAGGAGCTCGCTCTAGGCCGTATTTCTCGTGTTACCAACAAACCACAATGCATCCACCCCATTGGCCGCGTTACCAAGAAAGACTCGGGTAAATCCCGCCCGATCACGGATTGTAGCCGACCGCATGGATCCTCTTTAAACGATTATATCAAACGTGACCTTGAGACGTTTCGCATGAACTCTATTGATACCGCTGTGTCAGTTTCGACTAGCAACTGTTTTTACGCAATCGTAGATATCGAGTCTGCCTGGCGTTGGGTGCCTGTCTTTCCTCCTCATCGTCAGCTGCAAGGATTTCGCTGGATGTTTGGTCAACATGACCCTTCTCGTTATCAATACTTCGTCGATAACAGACTCTGTTTCGGTGTTTCGTGCGCCCCCGCAATTTTCAATCGTTTATCTAATGCCATTGTTCGGATGATGGCGAGACGCGGTTTTCATTCTGTTGTCAACTACTTAGACGATTTCCTTATCATCGGAAACACACACGCTGAGTGTCAACAAGGTCTTATCACTCTTATCAGACTGCTTCATTCACTCGGGTTTAATGTCAGCTGGAAGAAGGTTATTTCTCCAAGCCAACGTGTCACTTTCCTAGGAATCGAACTTGACTCTACTACTATGTCTCTTCGCCTTCCGTCCGACAAGTTAGACCATCTAAACACACTCGTTACGTCCTTTTCTAACAAAGTCTCCACCTCCAAGCGTCAACTTCAATCCCTCGCAGGATCATTAAACTTTGCTTGCCACGTCGTGCATGGAGGTCGCACTTTTCTTCGTCGGGTCATTGATTGTATAAACAAACTTAAGCTTCCATCCCATCGTTCTCGTCTTTCCACGCAATTTCGCGCAGATCTATTGTGGTGGAAAACATTCCTCGTCACATTTAACGGCCGGAGCATGATGCTAGATTTTCGTCAGCCCATTTACTTCCAAACCGACGCGTCCTTCCACGGTTTCGGCGCCGTATGCTCCGACGACTGGTTTGCCGGATCCTGGTCCGATTGCCTCGCTCCTGATTTTCGCAGTTCTCGCTTCCACAATCAGCACTACAGTAACGCGGGTCACACAATCGACCCCTCCCTTCGCTCTAATATTAACTATTTAGAGCTATTCCCGATCCTTATCGCGGTTCGTCGCTGGGGTCCCCGGTGGTTAAATAAACGTGTCTGCGTCGAGACTGACAATACCCAGACAATGGCCTTTATAAACAACGGCACGTGTAAAAACCCCATCGCCATGTCATGGCTGCGTGAGATTTTCTGGATAAGCGTCCGATATAACTTTCACTTACGGTCACGGCATTTACCAGGCAAACTTAATCAACACGCCGACAGATTGAGTCGATTGCAGTTTCCCGATGACACTAACGATCCTTTCCCTTCTTACCAGGATATCTCTCCCAGTTGGACCACCGCGCCAAGCTTGTCTCCGCCGCTGCCTACGCTAGCTCCACAATAGCTACACGTCGTTCCCAGTGGAGAGCCTATCTGCGCTTCTGTGCGTCGTTTGGTTTGGTGCCTATCCCAGCTTCGCCCAGAACTGTCATTCGATTCCTCATCCATTTGTCTACTTACTGCAAGTACTCAACGATCCTTAATTACCTGTCAGCCATTCACGTCCTTCATAGACACTTTAGCCACAATGTCACCTTTCAGGATGTTTTTGCTGTCAAACTAATCATTCGCGGTCTCCGGCGCATTTTGGGTGATGTACAAGTACAAAAATTACCCATTACTCCGGAGATTCTTTTGCGCATCCGTTCCGAGCTTATGGCCGATAGAGACTCGGGCTTCTGGGCGGCAATGCTCATTGGTTTTTACTCCTTTTTTCGCAAGTCTAATCTTGTTCCCAAATCTGCCAAAGATTACGACCCTTCAAAAACCCTGTCACGCGAGGATATTATCGTCCGCCCTTGGGGTTTAGTAATCTGTGTGCAGTGGTCCAAGACCATCCAGTTCAAACAACGCAAGCTACTCATACCGGTTGTTCGCCTTCCCTCGAATCACCCCTTGTGCCCGGTGCAGGCCTACGAACGTCACTTACGCCTATTCCCCGCACCACCCTCCTCGCCTGCTTTCTGCATTTTCGTGCGGATTACGCCACGCCCATCACGCACTCTGTATTTACCGCCAAATTACACAAGTCCCTGAGTCTCGCAGGGCTTCAGGCCTCTCACTACTCTGGTCATAGCTTTCGGCGTGGGGGAGCAACGTACGCCTTCCGTTGTGGCGCGCCTATCGAACTCATCAGTCTGCAAGGAGACTGGTCTTCAGATGCTGTGCTGCTGTACATAGCTCAGCCATTAGAACGTCGTTTGTCTGTGGCACATCTTATCGCGAAGAACGTTATATCATCTTCTACCTGATCCTCCCATTCACCACCCTGTTTTTTATTATTATTATTATTTTTTTTCCTTACTTTTCTCTCTGATTGTCTGGCGGTTTGGGCGGGCCGCATCAGGGGGGGGGGGACAGTCGCGGTCTCGGCTCCTCGGCTCCCCCTTTGATGCGGCTTTGCTTTTCCCGGCAAACAATAAAGTTTTATTGTAAATGTTTACCCTGTGTGTTTTCTTCATTAACCTGCGTAGGATTATAATGGCCGTTTTTGAACAACTTGCAATTACTTCTGCAATATTACTGTGAGAAATTACGAATTTATTGAGCTTAAAGCAGTTTTAAAGTGATTTGAATTTTCTGTGCGCTCTGGTCACGTGACCAATGACGTCACAACAGTGAGCATATCATGGTCGTTACTTTCATGCGAAGTTCTATTAACCAGCCAAGCTTTGTTTCTCTCCGCCTTAAACTACCATAGCTACTGACTCCTTACCAGTCCTCTGGGAAATGCTCTTGTACAGAGCCACCTTAACTTTCAACTGCCAGATGTCAACTGGCAATTTCCATATTGCCCATTCCAATGACTATCAGGGCACGTTATCTGCTTTTGAATTGATGGAGGCCTGGTCATGCAGTGAGCTAAAACATATTTTTTGCCATAGTCACGTGAATAATGACGTCATCATCCTAACGTTAATATGAGGGATAACTTTCACGAAGTTGTAAATAACATATGGTACAGCATTCTGTTCGACCACAAATTAACTAAGTTATTTTGCATTGAAATTTTTCTGGTGCAAAGCATTCTGGGAAGGTTCTTATTATAATTATAATATTGTTTTTAATTAAAATCGGTTTATTGATAGTTTTTCCCATTTTTTGCCTTAGCATTTGGTGGAAGCCATTAGAGAACTCCGCCACAGGCACCATCTGCTCGATATTCTGACAGAAGTTAACAAACGTGTGGTGGAAGCTGGCGTGAAAGATGGAGCGGCAATTCAGATTCCGGCTCCAACCCACACACTGCGAGCCCAGTTGTATCTGTGAGGTCTACGAGGAAATGGGAAAGATGTAACGGAGCAGTTAATTCCATCTATGCCCACCCCCCACCTCTCTTTAGTCCAAAATGCTCTTAATACGGTAACGAAGAAGACAAACTCCCCCATCGTTGGGCTTATCCACCTACTTCCGAAATATAATTCATGGTAACCTAAAATAAAAGAGAAGAACTATATCTACTTATCAGCACTCTTTATTGACCGTTTGTTTTGTGATCTACCATCTCGTAACGACCTGCTGAGAACCGGTTGGCCACGACTTTTGCGTCTTTGCCGATAATTTCGTCAACAGACTTATTTCTTGATTCAGCGAAGTTCTTACCACGAGGCCGACAAACTGTCCTTTCACCGTACCACTTCCTGGATAACAACATGAGCAAATGCCGGGGAGAGTGGAGGGATGGGCATTGCTGGAATTAACTGATGCCGATGACATAGCCGTTTGTTTAACTAATGTTGCTTCAAAAGAAGTAATGCAACTTTCAAATAAAGGTCTTCTAGCAGTGTAGTTGTCAAAGTGAACTTAGATACGAATTAGCACCTTAGACAGGGTGAAGAATTAGAAACTATATACATGTAACTGAAAATCATGTTACTTGCGCATTAAGCTGAACGATAAAATTATAAAAACTTAGATTAAAGCCCACTAGTGATTCATTTGTTTGTTTGCAGCTTATACTGCAGCAATTTACTGCTTAAAGCCAATATATTTAAGCTGAAGAAAACTGCTGCCATTTATTATGCTGTATTAGGAAAAACTGCATAGTTCTTTTAAGCTGGTTTGTTGGAGTTTAGACGATGTGATAATCCTGAACGTTACTCAAATATTGTTACAAGAGGTGTTCTTAAATTAGTAGGCCTGTGAATTGATGCATCTTTGTAATGTTTCTAAGCAAAAATAAAAGACCTGTATGATGGAATTGGAGTTTCTGGGGTTATGCCTCTCATTTTATCCAATCAATTCCAAACAGAAACTCACTGGACTCAGATCAAGACAGATGAACGTCAAGTGTCACAGAAGATGAAAAGCTACTTCCAAAAAGAGTCCATATTTTCATCAGACTTCGATCATTTGTGAATCGTCCTCCTGATGCTTCTTTGGTCAGTAGTTATTTTTCTGAGGTTGCATAAGCATGTAATATTTGAGCCGCCAACGGCCTTTGTCCTGTGTCGGAGTTAGAGTAAGATAGCCAGTTACTAAGCGAGTTACCACGCTATTCAGCAAATCCAGTTGGGTTCAGGGAGAGATACTAACAAGTGAAGCCGCCAAGCGAGAACTATAACTAAATCGAAATTTTGACCGGCCGATATAAATCGATCAGCCCACTGTGGAAGCGTTCTGAGTCAGCAGTTTTTCATCATGCATTCTTATCCTAAATTTTAGTTCTTCTCGTTTTTACGCTCGTGTCGACGTGACGTAGTCACGTGACACAAAGCGTTTATGTGGACGAAAAGCGCATTCCTGTGTAAACCATTCTTAGAAGGTTGAAATATGAATGTAATGCGCTATTTTCTTCTCTTAGCAGTACACAATAGTCAACGAGTAATACAACAGGAACACTTTTATGGTGTAAGTAAGTCGAGTTTATAACAAAAAGGAGAAAAATAATGTTTTGAGCGTAGGAGAGGGAAAAAAGAGCAAAAAAAATGTCATATTTGGGTTACTGAGCGCGGGAAGTATTTGAACATCTTAAGGTGTGGTTAAGATAAGCTCTTAAAATGTTTGAATTGCTCGTTCAACATTACGTATAAATTGACAAGTGTATTTGGTGATATCTTGACGAGAGGGCGGTTTTAGTCATGAAAGTATTTTTGAGAGGTCACGAACGAAGAAATTTTGCAGAAACTGCTTGATTCTGGGGAAAAGCGTTTCTTAAATTATGCTTCATAAGACAAGTTGATTAAGAAAAGGTTACAACACGTGCGAGAAAAAAGGTTATGTTTGTCAATTTGAGTGCTCTATATTGTATTCTCTTATTAGATACGCGTGGTATTTAAGTAAACAGAATATCATGTCTCGTTTTATTAACTCGTTGATTTTATTGAACTTGACTGCGTTTAATAGATGAAATTGGGTACTAAAAAGGAATAGATGGTTTTTGTTTGTGTAATAAGTTGTTTGTTTGACATTGGGCTGACAAGAAACACTTTTTAAATAACCATACAAAGACGAACAGGTTTGAATCAAATTGTTCGCTGACATTTGTCCAAGAAAGATACTGAGGTGACCTTTCGCAATTTTAATTATTGATAGTTGATTGTGCACGTAACCGCAAGCAGACATCTAATCACGAGGATCCTTTCAGAAAACATCACTCTCTTAGGCGGCTTTGATATTGCAATTAATCTGAGCCAAATAATAGGTTTAGGCTAAACAAAGACATTGAACAAAAACATTGAACAAAGAGATTGTAAACAAACCTTTAATGTCAACTCCGAAGTTTTGCTACATCTGTTCTAGATCGCGTCGGGTAAAACATCTTAGAATACAGAAAATTATGAATGGTTGACTTCGACTTGCAAGTCCAAACACTCTTATATATTCAACATACGGTACACATTTCCTATCGACACTGCTTTCCACCTTAAATGAGTTCACAAGAAACGTTTTCATAGCTGAAATACAAATTTTCTCTCAGGAGAAAAAACGGTAACTTACCAGCATGCAACGAACTTTTCCAGCAGTGTATACAACCAATTCTCTGAAGATCTAATGAAAATCGTAGTATTCCTGATGCAAACCAGTCTGAGAGAACACTTCTTACGTCCGTCTGCTTTTCAAATCCATCAAACGGCAAACCCATGAATCAACTTGATAATTAGTGGCGAAAGGACGAAACTGATATACTGGAAACTTATTTTCTTGGTAACTTTTTCGTTGAAAGTTTTCCAGTTCAGATTTCAAGGGTGTGCTTCCAGATTTTCAAGGCTAGCGCGAACTTCACAATGGACAAAATAATGAATTTTGAAAAGTCTATTGACCGCCGCCAAAGTAACGACTGTTTGATGCATTCCGTTGGGATCATTTTACGGCCAATGACGTGGGGATTCCGAGTGGCTAAGTCATATGGCGGTCTTACTTTAAAATAAACATCTTTTCAAAGGGATAACTTGAAAGATACGCGATGGAGTTTCCAAATCAAGAGTGTTAGAAGACGATTGCTTCGTCTTTGAAGTAATTTTGATCTCTTGCATGCAAGCGAAAACGTGCTCGCACGTGCTCGCACGTGATCACGTGCTACCCTAACACGCGTACACGACTCCTGACCGAGGTTTATTTGATTCACTCCTGCTTGAGTTTACGGCGTACTTTTTTTATATAACTTTTGCAACAGAATCTCATGTAGAAAAGAAGAAGAATATTAATATCAAGAAAACAGATTGATTCCAAGATCGTAGAACCGTTAACCTGTAAATGTTGCATGCTGTTGATACGCACTAGTACGTCACAGTGGTGATCCAAAAATCCAAGGTACATATTGTATATACTTTATAAGCAGCCGCTTTTACAATTTTATCTGCAGCGTTCCACGGCGTGCAGTGTTAAGCATAGCCAATAAAAGCTGTAGTTGGCAATGTTACCTGTTTTCTCATTGCAGCCGGCTTTTAAGCAGTGATATGCAGCGTTGCTTTGACGATGCTTTGACGTCACAAAAATTTTGCAGCGCTCTTACGATGCACAATCTTTGGTTCTGACTGCTTTTTTAAGTGACTCGCGAACAATGCTTAATCAATGCGTAAGCGCTGTGCAACCAAAAAAGTGAACTAATGCAGCGCTGCAGCATGCAGCAGCACTGCGTCGTTCGTAGGACCTTCTATCGTTATTTTGTGTTGACGTGACATACGAATACCGCATGCGCATTTCAACATGTAAGGGTGCTTAATGAATTTGAAGTTACGAGATAGACGATCACATGTTGCCCATAAAAACCTTTATCACAAAACCATTTGATAAATAGAATCAATTAAAAGTCATCTCTCAGTTTTAGCGTTTGATTTCGATTTGATAGACGGATGTCGATCGTCACACTGTAAATATTAGCTGATTTATCGCATAGATCTTGCTATCCAAATGACGTGAAACCGCAGTAGGAGTAAAACCAGAGTAAAATGATTGAGATATTTTTAAGGGCGGCAAAGGGCTTTCCTTGTAAAAAATTAGTTGTTTGGTTTGTGATCCCGCAGCGTAAGGTGTGATTTTGTATTTTACCAGCGCTTGACTCTTGATATACCTATCACATTTTCATGTGTTAGGGAAAATGTTTTGACTCATGAAAATTAAAAGGCCTACATTCGATGTAAATATGGACGAAATAAGATCAAATAAACCGTGACACGATTTTCTGGTTCTCTGAGTTTCCATCCTCGTGGTGGCTATAACAATCATTACACCACCCAAGGTAAAGCATGATTTCCCTAAAATATAATTTTGCTGTGTTTATAATCAGTGATCGCTTCCGGCAATTCTACGTTTCAAGAAACCTGGATCTAGAAAGTGCATAACTCCATAAAAATCACGTCCTGACTTGTGAGTTGCACACAAAACAAAACATATGATGCCTTTTTTTCATCAATATTTAATACTTGCGTTTGTCTCAGATATTGCCTATTTTCTCAAGTCATTGTTTTATTTGACTAATCGCGAAAAGAGTCAAAACCAGAATTTTGTCGATTTTTTTCAGCTTCTCACCTTTTTCTCTAAAATAAAAACGGCAACCATTTACTGTTTTCTCTGCTCAGCCTCTTGGTTGACAGCTTGTGAAAATGGCGCGAAACTGAGACTACAATGGAATCGTCGTGTTCAGTCGGCTTGGGTAGTTTGCGCCGTTATTGTACGTTTCTCGATTGGTGACCTAGTAGCCCCCATTTGAATTTGAAGCCTTGTTTCATTATGGCTAGGTTTTCCACGGTTAAAGTGGAATACTTTAAGCCTCAATATGTTTTCTTGCATTTTTACCTTGCATCTTAGCTACAAAATGACACGAGCGTCGCCGAAAGGCCCTTTTGATTAATACATCTTCAGTGTTGGGTAGTCCTTTGCACATTAAACTCTTAGGACCTCTTTCTTTGAGAAACTTTGGTAGTAGGTCGAAGTGAATGGAATTTCTGCAGCCTCTCGATTTTTACTTTAATGGATCGCGCACTATAGGTGTGTATTGCTCCAAAGCGCAAAAGAAATACGCGACTACCCACCTAGTTGTAGCACGCGTTTTTTTTCAATTTGCTCAACATTATTCAGAAAATTTTTTGAGAACTTAGGAATATCATAAAAATGACAAAACACGAGAGATAAAAAAATGACATAAAACAAGGATTCGCCCACGTAAATGATCATTATTTTCCGCTAAATGCTTTAAAGCATAGGTGTAGCTTCTCATAAAAAATAACAAAAAATAATAAAAAAGCAAGAAGAGGACTGAAATACCCAGAAGAACCGGAAAACTTTAAGTGTAAATCTTTTAGCAAAAGTGGTGAAGTAAGTAATGTGGGATTATTGCACACAGTGTAATAAGCTCACATTTTTTACCCAGACTTGAGGATTTTTGCAAATGTGCTAAGACGACCTGGCAATTATATGTTGGGGGGAAGGATAAGGATAAGGATCTTTCATGAGAATTATTGTTCTTGTCAATTCATGCTTCAGGAAACACACTGACCTGAATAAATTAGGCATAAACAGGGTTTGGGACAGATATGAAATAATCTTTCAACCCAAAATTATGTATGGTCAGTTTCAACGGGTCATCCTACACACCTTTTTTTTTTCTGCGCTGGCAGCACGAACTTCTTTAAAAATTTTTCGCTGCAAGGCTATTTGTCCTGAACTGAGCTGAGAGAACAAGAACATAAAATGCCACAGCAGAAAGCAAAGAGTTGTCGCACTTGGATGAAGAAGAGCAAAAACGGCAGAGCGGATGATGCACAATGTCAGCTAAAGGGAAGTTTAACTTACGAACTCGACAAGAATAATTGATGTTAGTCTTCAGCTTCTAATTTCTCTTTTAACCGAATGAGTGCTGCCGTGAGGCCCTGGCTAAAATGAGTTTGAAGCTCCCTTTTACGTTTATTGTGTAAGCCTTGCATTTGAAATTACTTATTTATTATCCAACTGAATTAGTTATTGTACAGAAAGCGCGCGAAACGAGTACAAATATCCTACGATATTGTACAGTTTGTTATTGTACAGTTGGTTATTGTATAGTACCGTGCGCGCACTCATCCTGTTACTCTTGTAGTTTTCTTTCAAGTTACTGACAAAGGTTGAAAAAGGTTAAGTTGGATAATAAATCTCTTATTAGATGTTTCGGCGTGAAGTATCGCCCTATATTTCTACTCGATGTTTGCATTTTGTCGTCGTCAAAATACAGCACAACTCGTAAAAATATACGGCGATACTTCACAACGAAACATCTAATAAGATATTAGTTAATTTTTTCTCATGCGTTCACTTTCCCATCTGTTTACTTTCTCAAAATGACGACATAGCAAACATGACGTCACAACTCTTACCCAGGCCACTCTCTTAGCCCTAGCATTGTGGGACAATCAAAAAGTGACCATACCAACAAGACGTCAGGAAAAAAATCAATTTTTAATGGTGGGAAAAAACGTAGGTACAAAGCGGAGGAGTGTGCCTGGACTTAGTGTCACAGACGTCCCATCAAAGCTCAAAAATTTCAAAAATGTCACGTGACTGAGCTTGGGCCAGACCCAAATTTTAGACAGCTTCCTGGTAGCCGTAGGGGTAGGTTTGGAACGTGTGGGGATCGATGACCCTCTTGTCGTACACCATTTGGTGACGCTTGTAGTCGGGAAAGGTGTAGAGGTCGTAGGTTTTGGCGTCACGCACGATCTGGTGGGTTTTGACGACTTGGGTTTGGCGTGGCTCCTTTTGAGGGTGTTGGATTTCGTCGAGCACGTTCTGACGCATGACGTCATAATTCAACTGGGTTTTGCCCTCGCTGTTGAGACGGAAGCCACGGACCTTGCATTCGACTTTGTCCTTCTTGGTTATGTACCCATAATTCTTGGGCCCTCCCGACACGAATTCCACGATGTAATCGTCGGCATCCAATTCGCTGGTGAACTCTCCGAGACAGTCTTCCAAGGGAGGGTTGGGTTGTCCCGGTTCCTCGAGGTAAATAACCCAGTCGGTGTCGTAGTGGAGTACGCGTTCACCAGGTGTTGGAGGGGTTTGTAGAGACGGCGACGTGCCCAACTGATAAAGAAAGAGGCCACGAAAATGTTGAGATGGGGTGACACAGGGTGTCTTCTTCTCGATATTGATAGTGGACTTCCACCATTTGTTCGTTGATGACGGAGACGTGACAGACATCCAGGGTGTCGGTATCCAGGAAACGGTGGAAGGCTTGGGGTCGTCGAAGGTTTGGACTTGGGTTTTGTCTAGAAGCTGCCCGAACTTGCCCCACATGGAATTCAGCATAATTTTGGCCAGAGTGCAGAGTCCTGCATTGTACTCGATTTTGCCGTACTCCAGGCGGATGCCCTCGTGCTTATAGTACTCCTGGATTTACTGCTCGTCGTCACCTACCCATTTGAACCAACCGCTGGCTTCTTGCTTGATATTCAGCCAGGTGTTGACGTAGTCTTTGAAGAGACCTTGACGGGTTTCGGGGAAATGCCACACCTTGTAGATGTACTGAATTTCGTACCCAACTCGACGGCTTTTTGCAGTTCAGTGGTGCACCACGTGTCGGTCAGGGCTCGTTCGCGATCGGAGTGTGCGCACAGGTGGGATCTCTTCGAGGGAGGTTTGCCCATTTCCTCTTGCACGCAGGTGGCAGAGAGAGGAAAGGTGAGTTTGCCAGCATGATGGTAAGGCAACACGGGATGGTACAATTGACGCGGGGGCAGCATCCCACGTTTTACGAAACCAAAGTAGTCATCGATGTTTGTGACCCGGTTGCGAGATGAACTGGGGATGACCTTTGGGGTAGATGCACGTCTTGTTGACCCAGGGGTACAAGGAGGTGTAATCGATGGAGTGGATCTTTTGACCCGGTGTCACGTGATGATAGAGCTTAGCTGCATTGGTGCGTCCTCCGCAAAGGGCGTCACGAGGTTTGAGGGATTCCACGAATTGTAGGGAGTTCACGTACGCTTGGATGTCAGGACGGGTTTGCTTGAGGTGGGTCCACTCGCATTCCCACATTTGAGTGACGTTGTACCCTTGGGTGCGAAGACGGGGCATTTTGTTTTGGGTTTTCTCGTAAACCCCATGCATGGTAGCTTGCAAAGGCGGAGATGTTTCTGTCACGTGTGGGGTAGCACTTGGGACGCCCGTGAAACTCATACACGGTGTTGGTCTCGCGATGGAAAACGTCGACGATAAACTTGCTACCCGGTACATGATACTCGTTCATTGCCCACGTGTTGAAAATAATGGCGTTGGGTGGGATGAGGATGATCGAGGTACGCTCGTGCCATCATGTCGTGAGCTTCCAGGTCGTGGGTGAGTTGATCCAGGGCTTGCTTGCGCAGTTGGTGATCGCACCAGGTTAACCATTCAGCACAACTTGGGATTGGTTGATACGATTCCGCCATCATCCCAGGGGTTCACTGGCAATGCTGTCGAGGGTCATGCGGTTCATGCGCAGGCGCGGTTGCAAGCTGAGGCGATGGTCAAGTGCTCAAATGGGTTGACCCCCTCTTGGTTTCAAACAAACGTTTGAAAGTCAAACACCTTTCTTTCAGTAGGTGTACATCCGATTCACAGTAGGCCACCAATTCTTTCTAAAACGAAGACGACGTGATTGTCCCGTTGCTCCTGGTGCCATGTTTTAAACTCTTGGCGTCCTTTGGAAGACATGACTTCGGGCATGTAGTAGTCGATGGCAGGGACAGGTCCCACATACTCTTGGTTTTCGGGGATGTTGAACTTGTGTGGGAAGTAGCCATTTTTGAGTTCGGCGAGCCCAAAGGTTTTGGGGAATGCCGAGAGGGGCATCTGGAAGAAACTCAAGGGATCGATGAAACGGATGATGTTCTTGCGTTTCAATTTCAAGAGTTTGCGCCCGTTGCGGATCTTTTCAACCTTTTGGTTGTTGGCATAGTACTGATGCACCACGAAATACCCATCGTAGCCTTGAAAATTGTGAACGATGACGTTGACGGGACGCGTGTCGTTCAGGGTTAGGGTATCCAGCCATTCGAGAAACTTTTGCACAAACTGGTCTCCTCAGAAACGAAAGGGACGATCGTCGTCTTCGGTTTCGGCAACCACGAGATTGGCCACGTGATGTTCTTGGGGTTGCGTGGCTTCGATGTCAAAGAACACGTGCAGATGTGGGAGTTTTTGTTCGTCATCGTCCTCCTCATTATCATCGTTGTCCGCAGGGTTTGAAGGCCAGCGGGAGCACCTCGTTTGGTGGGAGGACCTCGTTGACGTCGACGTTTTCGTTTGCGTTCCTTTTTTTGCTCTTGGATTTCTTGATGGGTGAGGGCTCTCTGAATGTAACAGCGATGGGCTTGAGCGTCGACGTACTGGTGACAGGAAGGACAATCCATGTACCCGCAGCGATGACGTCCAATGTCTTTAAAACCCACTTCCAGTTTGAAACAGTCCGTGCATCGACGTTGAGTGAAACAAATACTTTGTTGATGGACCGTAGCGGTTTTCCATCCCGGATTCTGGTGCGATTGGCCTCGAAACAGGTGTCTCCGGAAAAGTCCCGTCCGCAGTCATGGCAATGTTGAGAGGCTTTGAGACTGCGCAGGTAGGCGTGGAGGAAATCGGGGCACTCTTTTTGACAACAGGCACCACCCTCAACTTTCTTTTGACAGCGGTGATCTTCCTTGGTATTGTAGGATTGAAAGCAGGTGGCACAGACGTAACTACGGTTGAAGAACCCAGGGAGACTGGTGATGACATCATAATGGCCTTTCTCGTGCAGCAGGATCAGTTGTTTGGGATGGGTTGGTCCAAAACTTTTCACGTGGTACGCGCGGTCCGCATCGATCAAGACGATCTGGTAGTCGTAGAGGGATGGGGCTCAACTGAACTTAACCAACTCTTCGTACCCGCCAGGACGAAATGGTACGAGGGCTTTGTGGTGGAGCAGCTGCGCTTGTTGTTTTTGTAACTTTCTTCCCTCCTTAAGCGATCTGCATTTGGGATGGTGGTCTACAATGGCTTTGGCAGTGATCAAGGCACGCGCACAGCACAGGTCATCGTTATTTTGGATGCGAACGACTGTCTTTTTGTCCTGCTTGAAAATTTTGGGGAACTGATTTCCAGGTGTTAAACGGCGTGGCGTTTTTCCACTCCCCTGGGGAGATGCACTTGCCTGATGGACAATTGAAAGGAGTCGTCCATTTCAAATGGCTCGTAGCTGTTCAAGGCTTTGGCGAGACGTTCGAGAAGGGCATGCACCCTTAGACCTCCTTCTCGCAAAAAAAAAACAATTGCAAGGCTGATCGGATAGCTAAGAAGGGTAATTTTATTGCCCAATATTTCGGTGAGACATACTCACCTTCATCAGGGGCTGATGAGTAAAAATGGAATGAAACGGTTACAAGATTTAAAATGATTAAAATGAAAAGATTAAATATGATTGGTTGACAAACATCGAAAGCGGAAACGTCACTAACAGCTACTATAAAAATAGAAATAGATTAAGTTTCATCTCGTCTGTTTATTTGGTGGGGTTCAAGAGTCTTGCTCTTTGAAATCAAGAATGCTTCTCTGGCTTTACGAATGCTGTCTCTGCTCGAGTGAATGAGTTCTAGGGGAATGATTTCTATGTCGTTGATGGAGTGGCCAGGGAGAGTGAAGTTATCTGAAACGGCGGTGGGTTGATCAATGTGACGATGGGTGATGGCTTTTACGATTGCGCGTCTGTGTTCCCCAAATCTGTTGCTGAGTTGAAGTTTAGTTTCTCCAACGTATTGTACCTTGCATCTGGAGCATTATATCATATATATGAGATTCGAAGATGAGCAAGCTAAGAGATGTGATTTCGAATTTGCCTTTGTTCGTTAGTAGAGAGGAAGGTGTAAAACGTGGTTCCCTCTGTAATGAAAGGAGATGTTTTGCACCTACTTCTGTTACAGGGGAAAGCTCCAGGTATTTTGGGGGGTGGTCTGCGTGTGTGGCTCTGACTAGAATGTCACGTAGGTTGTTGCAACGGCGGTATGATATGAGAGGAGGAGAAGGGAATGCTGCTTTGCATCGCTGTGAAGAACGAAGAATGTTTAGGTTGTTGAAAATAATTTGACGTATGTTAGGAAGGGCTGGATGAAATGTTATGTTGTGAGTGCGTTGGAACGTGTGTTTGTCATATCATTGTGTCAGTCATATGATTGTCAGACAACACCTGTGAGACAAGAAGAAATGACAATTTTTTGTCAATTCATTTTCCTGAAAATTTGAATAAAACACTAGTTATTTTTTCAACAACAACAAATTCTCTGTCCGTGTCCATGTTTTGCCACGCTGTATTGGCGCGTTGCAAACGTTCTTACATATTTGTTGTTTTTTAGTGTCACTGTTGGGTGGTTAGAGGAGGGGGTATTCTACGACACCAGTCACCGTAGCAACAGTGTCAAAAAAATTGGAAAAGTACTGCCACACTCACTGGAAAGGGCGGACCATATTTGGGTGGTTAGAGGAGGGGGTACCCACTTTGGAATACGCAAGGGGTGCTGGGAAAAATAGAGGAGAAAGTAAGGGGTGGGGGTACCCCCTCCTTCATTACAGGTCAACCAGGTATCTTGGTGGAGATGACTCGTGTCACGCAACCAATCTCTAGGAAGCGGGTGACCCACGTGATGTCTGTCACGTCATGTCTTTCATGTGGGCGAGGCCTGTCACATGACTACAAATGAAAGGGTAGCTCCACCTCGCTTGTCTTTGCCCAGGATTTTTTTGTGAGGGCGAGTACAAAGGGAAACGATTTCACTTGGAGGTGTAATAATAATAATAATAATAATAATAATAATAATAGATCACGTGACTCTGCTGACCTGTGGGGAATGTATGTTATTAAGCTTTTTTAAATTTTGACCAGCTCCCGTGTAGCGGGAATGACCCTGTGCTAACCAGTAGGGATTGCAGGCTCATATTTCAGGTAGAAGCGACAGCCATTTAGGTTGCAGAAAAAGACAGAAGAAGAAGACTGTTGGCTGATAGAGATTGCAGGCTCAGGCCTTAGGGTAAGATCGTTGACTAGGATCAGGTCAGAAAAAAGACTGCTAACCAGCAGGCGTGGCTCTCTGGAGAATTGGGATCGTGAGCTCCGGCCCAATGGGGAGTACTGCTGGCTAGGTGAGACCCCATTAAGGATTTTGCAGACTGAGGCTTCAGGGGAAGACTACTTGATCAGTCATCAAAGCACAAATTTATGGCGTTTTCTTACCACAATTTCTCGCGATACCTTGCAATGCCTTGCAGCATATCCAACGACCTCTGACTGGCCTCCTAGGGTACCCTTACTTGGACGGAAACTAGACCAAGGGAGGAACCTCACCTCCGGTCTTTGTTGATCCCATACCTCTCTCTGCCAAACCTCTGTAGCTACAGACAGCTCAGGGTACATTTAAGTAGCTCAAACATAAACATTTCTCAAGACAATAAATGTAGCAAAAGCAACATTGGAGAGCTCACGTGACAATCACTTTTATTCACGTTCGTTACAATGCAATTTCATCTGTCCTAGTCGGTTCAGTTCCTAGTCTCAAGGTCAACTTTCTTTGTCTTCTTTGTCTTCTTTCTCCTCCTCCTCCTCTACTTCGTTCTTAGGGACTGGCCGCGGTTGAGAAATTCTGTTTAATAAAACTTTTCGCCTATCCACGGCTGCGTCTGCGGCCTCTTCATAATCCATACCTTCTTCCTCGTCCATGAACGTGAAACGATGTAGGGTTTTCATGACTTCTTCGTGTACGGGATCACGTCTGAGACGACAGAACCACTTGAGATAGTGCAAGTACAACCTCCGCAACTTTCGTCTGAAAACTGGTAATAAAGCATTGAAAGCTTTGGCTTCAGCAACCGCTTCAGATGCCCCCTTTTCCAGTAACCGCTGCACTTGTTTTGCGAAGCGTGAACTAAGGCACTCTTTAACTTCTGCACGCAGATCGTCCCATGAATCACTGCTGTCAGATTCTGCACCACTGTCGTCTTCGTCCTCTGAATCGTCGTTTATGCTTCCTTCGTCTGATCCGACTTCAGGCACCACTTCCTCTGAGGAGAGGGTAGCCATGGTTGTACTTTCCCCTAGTTGTTTTTCTAAACGTTTCCAACAACCCCGCTTCTCGTGACGGTCTCTATTGTAGCTTCAACTAAACGGTTTTTGACAATACTGGCAAAGATGTGCCATACACTAACCCATGCGGACTCGGCGTTCTCTTACTCAAAATGAGCACCATGCTTTTGGCGTCTATTTATATACGTTCACAGCGCAACTCAATTTAAGTGAGTGACTCCAACGCATAATGAGCAACGCATTTTGAGCACGAGTAACTCAGTTACTCAATGAGTCGCTCACCCATATGCTCATAGTGTATGAGTAACTCATAATGAGCAACGCATTTTGAGCGCGAATAACTCAGTTACTCCATGAATTGCTCACCCATATACTCATAATGAGCAACGCATTTTGAGCGCGAGTAACTCAGTTACTCCATGAGTTGCTCACCCATATACTCATTGTGCATGAGTAACTCATAATGAGCAACGCATTTTGAGCACGAGTAACTCAGTTACTCCATGAGTTGCTCACCCATAAGCTCATAATGAGTATGAGGACGTGTAGCTCTAAGGAACTGAGTAGAGCACGCTTGCAAAACTCATTATGAGTTACTCATGACGCTACAATAAAAGGGTGTGAACTATCTTGATCCAATGGAATCTCCTCCAACACTTCTGTCCTCTTCAAATCCGTTGTGTCCTCGTGTCCATATTAATAAAACTCGACAGGTCACACAAACCGCTTCTTTCCTCCTCCATCTTGGTCAAAACTGTAAGAAGTTCAAACTGTCTAACTAAAGCTGAGAGTAAACCTCAAGTTCACATGCTGAGGGTTTTATACCAAGTGGAGCACAAAGGATGATGGGAGAAATGGGGAGGGGGAAGGGGTACCCCACCCCTTTATTGTTTTTTTTGGGGGGTCCATGACTTTTTCTTATTGGCTCTTCGTCTCATGTCACGTGACCCCCTCTTCTCTATAAAACCAGGTAACCCACCCTTCCTATTTCATTCTTCACTTCAAACAAACAAGTAAGGATACACGGCAACTTCAAGACCTACCCTTAAGGATACCAGGAAGCCGTCTAAAATTCGGCCCGGCCCAAGCTCAGTCACGTGACATTTTTGAAATGTTTGAACTTTGATGGGGGCGTCTGTGACACTAGGGTCCAGACAGACGTTCCTGCTTTGTACCTACGTTTTTTCCCACCAATGTTCCCAAACTGAATTTTTTTCCTGACATCTTGTTGGTATGGTCTTTTTTGATTGTCCCACAAGCCAGCCTCGTTTTGAAGCTAGGGCTAAGAGAGGGGCCTTGGTAAGAGTTGTGACGTCATGTTTGCTATCACGTCATTTTGGGAAAGTAAACAAATGGGAAAGTGAACACATGAGAAAAATGGACAAATGGGAAAATGAGCAAATGGGAAAAGTGGGGTAATGGTGACCGCTTCACAACTTTGTCTTGAAGTTGTGTTATTCAACAAAATATCGAATAGCTAGGAAAGTCATACTTCTTTTATATGAGTTATGTTGGAATGCGCCACCCCAAAGGGCATGGTATGCATTTGAATCGGTTTGGTTTAAAATATTTCTCAAAGGGTACAGATTTTGATCAGTTCGGTCTAAAATGGGTATGTTCTACCTATCGTCCTGAAATAAGGCACAAACGTGTGTTGTCTTAGCGTTAAAGGTCAAATAAACCCAAATTTTGATGATTCCGCTTTAGCCGTTTAAACGCATCTTGACACAAAAAGAAATCATTATAAAGCCAAACTGGACCGAAATTTTCCTTCCTGAGACCTTAAAAGGAGTAATAAAACCAAAAGTACGAAGATACCCGAAGGTTTCACGAAATCGTTTCTGAAATGACCGCGCGCTTAAATGGAAGGAATGGAAACGACCGCTGATTCTGTGACGTCACTGTTGATGAGCAAAGAAAGCTCAAGATCCAAAGGCGAGTATTGAAGAGTATTGTTGGAATTTTTTGGAAAATTATCTGTTTTCACCCGTTTTCTTTGCGTTGAAAATGGCCGAGGAGCTCAAGCCTGTGGCATTTAACGTAGAGCCATACCAGTTTGAGCTAATTGCCACAGAATCGGACTGCAAAATCTCAGATGATATTCGACCAACAGCAATGGCTTCGAAAGTATTAAAACGACGGAATTGGTAAAGTTTAATGGTGAGCGTTTAAGCTTATTTATTCACTACACTGTAAAAGTTCGCCGTATAATTGTTAATAAATGCGTTACCACTTTATTTGAGGCATTTTTGTTGTTCTTTGCAGCCCTTTTGTACACTTATCATGATCAATGTTTGTTGTTATGCCTTACTGACTAGACTGACTAGAGTAAAGCAAAGCTTCTTATACATGTATCCGTTATGGTTCCTGTGTGAGTACAGTTTTCATCCTCGCGGCAACAGCGGCAGGAAATCCAGCTCAAATTTTGAACATAGCCGAAGACGGTTACAGCTCTTGTTGAATGTATTTGAATCTTATTGAACATATCTGTCTACATCGCAAAGTGTTACTAGTGACTGTGTTTGTTTGTTGTTTTGCATGTATACAATCTTAGGCTCAAAATTTAGGTGCATTTAAATTTTGGCAACTGTGTACTAATGCCAGCTGGGCGAGAAAGTGTTTTGCTGTCGTGCAATTCCCAAATCCTGTGCTAAGATACCACCTGCCATGTCCTAGAGACAGATGAAGAGAATTTTTTTAAATCCAGCTATCATTGAGACAGATTATAATCAGTATTTTGAAAATGAAGGCCGGAGTACCTACATATTTTAAAACGTAATTTTTCTTTGGGCTCTTTTTTTTGGGGGGGGGGTGGGGGGGGGGGTCAGAGAAAAAACTCCATGTATAGATTGGTGCAACCCAAATGAGTACGGTTTTAAAGCGTTTTTGGTCTGAAAATGGTTGTTGACTTAAAAGTCAGGTCTGAAAATGGTAATTGATTCGGGGGTGACAGTTATGTTTTGTCAGTTCTTAAAATGGGTGGGAAAAATTACACAGTCTGGTTCTCAAGATGGGTAAGGAAAATTACATGTTTGGTCTGACAGTGGGCACACTGAGAGCTGCTTTGTGGTTGAATTTTGTTTGGGAAAAGAGAAAGAAAAACCTCTGGGAGCAGTGTTTATTTATTTAATATAGATTTATTTTTGTAGTTGACATATTTATTTAATCCCTTTACTGATGAGTTACCTTTTACTCATCTGTGTATCTTTCGTATGAGTCTGTTGTTTCCTCTTTAGTTCTCAGAACATGTATACAGTAATGTTGCTTATAGGCAATACACTTACTGGATACGTATGAAGCTGGGACGACAAATCCCAATAGCCATTCCATCTTGTCTGGTTTTAAAAATTAGAGAGAGCTTCCCAAGTAAAAGTGGAAACTGAAAGGGCTTTGAATATGTTCATTAACAGCTTGGCAGTCTTGCTAGATAACATTAACATCATATTTGGTTGACAGTTGTACTACTCTTTGAAATGTTTCTAAACTTTGTATTTTCTTCAATTACTACAGAGTGGTACTTAACCTAGGAGGTGAGAGGGGAGGGGCTCCCACAGTGTAGTTAAGGGGGTCACCGTGATTACAATCCATGCTTTGGTACCACTTAGGGTGTTTGAATTAAAAATGACCATTGTCAGCGCGTTTTGATACTTTCTAGGGTTTTAAGGTACTATAATGTGAGAAATTCATGCTGGCAGGAACAACTTTTCAAGAGGTATTAGTACTTCTTGGAGTGACAAGGAACATATGCAACACCCACAAAAGAAGTTTTTTTTTTGTTTCAAACAACAATCAACTCCTTCAGTTTTTATGGGTCAACCATTTCCCCCTCCTGAAAGTACTTAGATAGCAGCTGTACGAAGGGTGGACCCCATAATTATATTAAGTGATACACCTGTCATAAACTTGATAGGGCCATGTTGGTCTTGATATGATGTCATTTCTGCCTCCCCTAAAAATCATGAACATGGAACAGCCTGGAACACCTGCTTCCCAGGGGGGTACTGTGAATTTCAAGTGACGGGGTGATCGAATGGGGGCAAAAATCAAAACCCAAAAAAATCCCTAGGGCCTCCAAGAAACCCAAAAAATCCCTAGACCAAAAATTAACCCCCCCAAATCCCATGCCGAATTTTCGAGCCTCAAAAATTTCCAGAAAGGATTAACCCACAAGTCACAAGTGAAAGATATCAAGAATTCACTACAACAAAAGGGAATTCCAGTGAGGATAAAGCCGGGTGATAAACACGATGGATGAGAAATCAGTTGAATGAATTGAAGCCTTGTGAAATACACCTGGGACACTTTGCGAACTATTGTATGGCCGGTTTTATGAAACAGATGCAATGTAATGTGACACCATTGTTAAATATAATTAAAACAACCGCAAAACAAGTTTGGTTGTCAGTACTTAATATTCGCAGAACTACGCGGCCAGGATACACAGCCACTACCACAATTTTTCAGATGGTTTTGAATACCCAAAAAATCTCTACTTAAATCAAGCCACCCAAAAAATACTTGCCAAATTTTCCTACCCAAAAACATCCCGGAATGGAAAATTTCCACCCCCCCCCCCCAAAAAAAATCCTTCGATTATCCCCGTCACTTGAAATCCGGAGTACCCCCCCCCCCCTGGGACCTGCTTGCCAGTGAAAAGCCACAAAACTTAGAAACTAGGCCAGTTTATTAAATCTTGGTTTATGTTGTTGGTTGTCTTGAGTGTTGGCTTGTGAGAGGCTTAAGAAGGGCCTGCAGCCGCTGTATGAAAACGATAAAACTGAAATATTTTAGTGTGTGAAAAATCTTACATTTAGAGCTCGAAATTTACGTTTGTTTATAATTATTGAAGCCTAATTTATGCGCCAAAAACCGGAGGTTATTGTTAATGCTTAGTAACTGCTATGACTTATAATTCTCAAATAAACTAACTGAAAGAGCTAACAACCATCAGAAGATACAAGCTAGTCATAGTTATATTGAACAAAATGCAAAATTCTTACCTCTAAATTTCTACGTTGTGCAAATGCTGAACACGCAATTGGAATTCCCGTGTGAAGTTGCTCCGTTCTTGGGCGGACATGGATGGTTTATACCGCTGTACCTTACCGCTCAAAACAACTTCCACAAGCTCGGAAAACCGGCAAAAACACAGCAAACACATAACAGGTAAGGTTCTTCAAACTTTATTTGGATTTTTAGGTATTTTCCATTTAAAACCGCCGATTATTTTCAATCGAATCGCTTTGGTTACCTGTGGTGTAAACTGGTCTGCACAGACACGTGAATCAGTGTTTTGTGGGTTGAAACGATCCTCCTTTCATTCTTTGAGCCATTCTTCAGGCAGTTCTGGATCTCCTGGAAACTTAAAATTACTTACTTTACTCTCACAGCAGCACAAAACACCATGATTTTCCGCTCAAGTCCTCGCACTTTGAATCCCCGCAATTTTCCAGCTCGCCAACAGTGACGTCACTAGTGTTATTTCCGACAATTTACCGACAACTTTCCCGACCACTCTACGATTATGAAGGCCAAAAAGTAGCACTTTTCAAGTGCCATTATCTCTGCGATCCTAAGTTCAATTGACTTGAATCTTCAGAATATGTTTATTTGATACCAGATAAACACATAACAAGTAAATTGGATTGAAAGAAAAAATGTCGAAATTTTGGTTTATTTGACCTTTAATAGGAGGAAGGATTTGCATGGTGGTTATGTTAAATGATCAGATACTTTAATCTGAAATGGGGTTAGTGTTTGGAGATCTCGAGCTCTAGCTTTTCGTAACTCTACCCAAAATTCATAAGTGCGTTCCCAGCGATCCTGTGCGTGTATTTGTAACGATTTTGTCAGGTAAAACAGGTGAGCTGTTTATTGCTTCTTTCTACGCCGTCGAAATGAAATCATCCGTAAAAAAAGAGAAAACGAAAGTGGACTTTCCTACATGACAGATTAAGCATCATTTTATACCGTTTCACACTTAATTTCTCTTTCATTTGGAATTGTTTGATGGCTCTAACAGCTTGGTTTGGTTCTTTTGAACAGGTATGATAAGCCTTTCGATGTTTACACGGAAGTAATTGAACGCACCGTATGTTCTCGATTAAACGCCGGGCCCCAAATAAAAACCGGGTGTAAAAAAGAGAATTGTATCTTGTTGTGTACTGAAACTTAAGATTTAAGGAAATGACACACGGCTGCCAAGAAGAACGAATAACAACCCTTTCTTAAAAATTGGCGGGCCCAAATAAACTGCTGATTCAAATAAACGGCGGGTCCACCATGCCAAGTTTAAAATAAACGCCGGGGGCGTTTAATTGAGAAACTACGCTGTGCTTCAGTCAGTTCCGCTTGGTGTACGTTAACACAAGGCACGGGCAGAACCATCATACTGAGTTTTAACAGACCAGCAGCCAAGCCAAGAGCAAATGTGACTGGACAGTCTATCCAAGTTAATGTTTTCTACGTTTTGCACTAGGTACCTACCTTTAAGTCGTCCGAATTCTAACTGCCTATAAGTTATTCGTACTACTCATTCTGGTTAGAGTATTACGCAACTCGTACCTCCAAACAGGAAGGTACATTATCATTTATCTTTTTCGTATTTGAAGTCATGCTTCGGTTGAAGTCACCAAAGAACATCATCAGCGTAAGCATTTTCAAGACATTTTGACGTAAGTCAACCAAGCAGGGGTTTGACCGGCAGAACAGGAGACCTAACATGGGGTAGTCTGTGCAAGTTCTAGCTCCTATGTTCAGATGGACCAATCATGACTACAGTGGTCATAGTAACATGGTGGCCGTATTAGCGGTTTGGTCATTAGGCAAGCAGCTCAATGTAGATAGCGTTAAGAGTAGGATAGAAACGCCTTACCCTTACTCCACAAAATCAAAATTTTTCATACCATACATTCGTCAAATCGGATCAATTTAAAGGAACTCGAAAGCAGTCGTGATACCTGCTGCTTCAATTCGAAGTAGCCGGGACGTTCGATTGCTCGGAGCCACTAGTATCTCTTATTATTCAACAAATTGTCACTATGCCCATATATGGTCAAGAAGCCCTCAATATCTGTCATCCGTACATGACAGATATCCAGCGATATACGTCACTGACCATATTTTGAAGTGCACTTCTTTCAGGCGGCCATTTTGAAAAGTGCCGGAGTTTTAGGAACTGTTTTCCGGAAATTTAATAACACCCTGAAAGAAATTGTCCAAGATTTAATGTTCTGAAAAAGTCAACAAGTATTTTCTTCAGCTTAAAAGGATATCCAGAGGTTGATTAGGAATTTTCCAATTTAGAACTCAACCAAGAAAATGCTATTGCAAGCGAAGCAGAAACTTTAAACTCACTACTTGGCCACGGAAACTAACTTGTAAAGTTAAACAGATTTTAGTTCACAGGAAGAGGACATATTCTCGGTAAAGTAGCATTTTTTTTAACTTTTCGTTACGAAACATGAGTTTTTAAATGAGTCTTCTTGAAGTGAACAATAATAAACTTCGATTTCTTGGAATTTTGCTTTGGTGTTTTTTGTTTCTAGTTTTAGGTGTTTTTATCATATAGAACCATAGTTTTTCTTGTTCTGAAAATGGCAGTCGAGGAGAATTTGTTGAATAATCATACAGTTATGCTGCTCAAAGTTGCGGAATATCCCCTGATTTAGCCAACTCGGCCTACGGCCTCGTCAGCTAAGTATCAGGATATATTCCGCGCGATTTCGCAGGATAATTGTTACGTATTGCATTATCCTGTATTTTCTAGCGGTCAGGCGTTTCTTCAGTGGCTCCAAATATAGGTAGTCCCTCTAAATATCGTGTAGTACGGATTCCTCGTTTTTAGCGCAGTAACATCCATTGAAAGCTTCTTTCAGTACCTTCAGGGATGGCATGAGAAGGACCTGGGGATACTCGGACAAAAAAATGTTACGAGGAAGAAGCCAAGATAAGCGACAGAGAAAGGGAGAGGACGCCCTCTCCCTTCCTCTCGCGCTTTGCGCTCGCGAATAATTTCTTCCCCTTTCCCTCCCATTTCCCCACCTGCCACGCAGACTAAAACCAGGACGGAAGTGTAAACAAATTTTTAATGGTTTGAAAATTTGGAAGGTAAACAGAACCTTACAATAGCTTCTGAAAATCTTTATTAATGACCGTGATAGACGAAAATACTTTGTTCATATTAATTTTGCGTGTCCAGGAGACAAATACTCTGTATAATTTCTGTTTCGTAGGTTTAGTTTTGGTCCATGGGTATCCGCCCTCTCCCATTGCCTTACGTGAGACGACGAGCTTCATCATCGACGAGTATCATCAACTATATAAGTTTTCTTTCTCGTTTTCATTTCAGCATCAATAACCGCCATTTGTATACGCAGAGCCCAGATCCCCGTGTTTTAGAATACCCTCACTGCACTATAAGAACCGTGGGCATCCTGCCGTGGGTACATTCAGTGTAATTAATTTTTGCGCAAAGTGACACTTTAGTAAGGTCTAGTTTGTTCGTATGGCTCAAAAAGCAGTTTACACGTGCGATGAGGACAACCAAATGACCTACGCAGGAACAGTGACTTTTAATGACGATCACGTGTGTATGACGAGAGCTTAATTTGCAGACATCAATTATAGCGCTTGTGCCTGCATTTACTATAGGCTGGCGTTATCCGGCTTAACACGGGTGAGGCAAAAACGCAATGATAAGCGCGAGCACAAGAAGAAGGAAGAATTTCACTTTCTTTCACTTATGCATGTCTCGCACCAGTTTATCTTTTGCTTACCAATGGGTATGGTTGCGTCGTACGTGTAAGCCAGGCCTAATAATTACAATCTGTTTTGACACTTTAATGGGTTGTAATATTAGTTCACGATACAAGCCGGCTAACCACACAATGAGATTAAAAGCATCTCATTAGCATTTTATAAGTGCGCACCATGCAGGAAAGGTTTCCAAAAAGGCGCTGAGTAATCGGATCGAAAGCCGAGCGGTTTCTGCATGTAAAGCTGAAGCCATCGTTTGTTTAAAACAAGCTGTATATATCTTCAGGTGAGTCAAAATGTCAGTTCACTGGTTAGACTGGACTCTAGTTTGAACTAGCCTCGAGTACTCGCCAATTTTTTTTTTCGTTTAGATAAATCGAAAGTCAATAACGTGCCATTACCTTGTTCGATTCTTTAGAATTTGCCTGCCGCTCGAGTCGTCAGCGTTGTTTTACATATCATCTTGTCACCATACTTTAAAAATATTCCTTTTTTGGTCTGTTAGGCTAAGAAAACCGTACTCTTTGATCGCTAAATGTGTGAGAAGCCCACATTGTTTAATCGCTTATTAAGGAGAGGATAGTGTAGTTCTAGCGAAAGCTTAATCTTAGATTAAAATGAAGTACATTTGTTGTTGCTTGGTGCCGGGTCAGATGCTAGGATTACCGTAAAATCGACTGCTAAGTCACGATGTCCATAAACCCTTCAAATTGAAAGCATTTCAAACCATTGTCGGTATTGTGAATTACTTAGCACTGCATTGACTGATGTGTTGACGTCAAAACACAAATGAATCTCACAGCTAAGCTCTCTGTTCGGTGTTAAGTAAACCAAATTTAGAGTTCAGTTATGAAGAGGTAGTCTCAGCTGAGTTTGAATATAGTACTCGATTATTGTGGCCCTTGAGCCGCTATCTTTTTTATTTTGAAACTTTTTGTTTCTTCACTGACAAACAGGAACAGAATAATATTGTTCCTGTCCACACAATCAGTGACTGTTATCCGAACTGAACTGTTATAAGCTTGCTTTATGCGTTTGTACACTTTTCGGCATTCTGCAAAACTGCTCGTGTTAACGTTCCTTGTATCCATTACATAGCTGTCGATATTTTTACTTCAATTAGGGTGTGTAGTCCAACTCCAACGTAACTGACGGTTGAAACTGACGGATTGCAGACTAAGATGGCAATATCACGGAAACGCATTGTAGCGAAAACAGTCAGAGTTATAGTTTAGTTTTTTAGATCCAAAGCCCAGTATGTTTACTTTCATAGGGCCGGACAGAGGAATTTTCCCTACAAAAATTGTTCCCTCTGCAGCTTGTACATATCACACACTAAAGGGAATATCTTTTTTTGTTAATATGTGTAGCGGTACCGCCGACGCCATACCTTGCAAGTCTGAAATTGTTTCACTTTCGAATAGGACACATCTAAGAAATCTCCTTCTCTTGTGTATTTCGCAGAAATCTCCACGACTCAGTTAGCAGAACCCTGCAACGGCTGGTTCAATCAACCTGGACTGTCTACTTTCCTTTCTTTGTCTTTATTTCACTCTCAATCAATGTTACACGATCAGTTCTACTATCGACACTAACTTAAAATTACAAGTTCGCCGCATTTACGGACTACGGATACCCATGCCTAACTACGTAAATCCGGTGGTCTACATAACTTGGCAAGATCACAACGTTATTATATTCTAAATAGTCCTATTCAATACACACAGCTAATCTTATTTTAGACACTCGTAATTTGCTACTCGGGGTTTATATGCTAATTTCCGCGGTTTTCTTAATATGCTGTTTGTCTTTTTGAGTAAAGCAGCATAAACACAAACATAAAGGAAACATTTTTGCTACAGTATATTATGGTGAGCCTCGGCTTGGCAAAGACTCAAACAAGAAATTTTTTGAAACATTTAATTGATTTTCAGGTTTGAACTAACCTTGGACAACAATCATGGCGTGTTCCAAACCATCAGTAGTATCCACCAAGGAGACTACTAATTATGCAAGGCTCTGTCGCCTTCTGATCGAAGTTGGTTCTGAGGCCTTGAGAGAAATATTCGATAAAATCCATAGGCCAGGAAGTCTTCATACAGCCCTGATGAATCACAAGGCCACACTTCAGTCACTGCGATCAAGAAACATCCTAAATCCGACACAATGGGGAGTGTTGTACCCGGCCATACCTTCTTCTGTATCATCAAAAAAACTTTGACATCACTCTATTGGTCATCCTCTTGAGAAACATGTGTGGCTTAAGTCCTCCAGCAACTGGTTGGGATGCTTATCCTCCTGAAGCAGATAATAGCTGCCAGGCTGATATTGTTCGCTTAAGACATTTTCGGAATACGATATACGGTCATGCAGAAAGGGCCTCTGTTGATGATAAGACGTTCAAAGACCACTGGCGGGACATCCGAGATGTACTGTTAAGATTAGGAGGAGCGTGCTCTGGAGTTGCTATAACCCAACTTGAAACTGAATGCATGGATCCTTGTATTGAGGAACATTTCAAAGACCTTCTGGAGCAATGGAGAAAAGACGAGAACAACATTAAGGACCAATTATTGGAAATTCAGAGGGAAGTAAGAAACTTCAGCAAGATTCTGGATGATTTAAGGGAAACGGTTTCATCTAAAGGTGAGGACAACGACCAGTGAAAAAGGCCAATGAGCTTAAGCCACTTTCCAGGTTATAATATATTTTTACAATATTTGTCAGTAATGTGGTGTACGAAAAAAGAGAGAGAAATTCTTACTGATGTTTAACAGTAAACATATACATAATTCCACGCATGCGTGATTACACGATGGTCAACCAGTAACCGAGACATGCCATGACTTGTTTATGCAAGAAGGGACTTCTCCAACTACTCTGAAATAGAAGAGATACTTTAAGTCACACGATCATTAAGAAACAACCTCAAAAAAAACATCCTTTTCTAGGTTAGGAAGGGGGAAGGGGTTCCAGGACTGATTGTTTTTCTAGGTCACTTATTCCAGACATCCGGCTTCCACTTGATCAACACAGCAATAACCCAGACAAGAAATCCCAGTCATATTTTATGTGTTCTCATCATTTTTTTGTACACTAGATAAAGTTGTTTGTTGTTGTTGTTTCTCAATAATATTACTAATCTCTGCTTACAGCCGCCTTCCCACCTCCCCCAACCCGTACTTGAGTCATGTTCCACGATTACTGTTAGTTCTGTCGCCCTAACAGAACCCTTCACTCGAATATTTTTCTTAAAACCTTGCAATAATGTATGGCCAATCTTGTATAACAAGGTCCCAGCAACAATTCTTAAGGTTCCAGGCTAGTTGATAGCCTTGAATCATCAAAAGCATGCGGAGGAATTTTCACGAGAGATCTTGCAACTGGAGTAGCAAGTGATGTTACTGTTTTTCAGTCTTCCTCACATGCTTGATTCTTGTCAAATAACAGATACTCCAAGAGTCGATACAAGCGAGCACCCTGCTACATCCTGTCATACCCAAACATCAACAAGTTCTTTATTCCAGCTATCCAGTAAGTTAAATTAGTAGTGCTTATCATATCTTGTCACGCAGTGAGAAAAATTAGTCCTCTGGCGATAACCAGAGTGCTTGCAAATTCCACTGTGCTAAAAATTTCTATGATCATCATGCCATATATGTCAATTGACGATGCAGCATTTTCCTTAGATCTAGTTACTTATCTTTTGAAAATTAGTCTATGAACCTTAAGCCCCTCCTCTTGTCTCTGCTTGGGGATGATGACACTAGGCTGACTTTGACGTTAAAAGCAAACATCAACATGTACATCAATATGTACAATGACCAGCCTCAATTAATGCAATTTATTTATTTATTTATTTATTTTTTTGTCGATCAACTTTTAATTTTTGGAATGCCCTTTCCCTGGATGTTAGATGTTTAAGCTAAGGGTGATGTTTTTTGCAATACCCATTTCTACTGTGCAAAATCCCTTGTGTCATAAGCGCATTCGGTTTAAGTGAATGTACATTCAAATCATGGTAGATGATTATTATAAAGTGTAAATTAATGGCAAAAGCAGTGTTCAGTACTTACTAACCTTGGTTCCGTAATTCAAGCCCAGGCTTTTTTTTACCAGATCCATCACCTATGGGTAAGGCATCAATTCATGCCTAGGTATATTGTAGTAATTGAAATGTTTGTATTAATTCTACTTCATTAATTTTTTTTTACAATCCTTTTTTTATTAATATTATCATCAGATATTCACCGTGTTCAGTGCACAGAACCCGCCTTCTGGTGTTCAATTTCATACTACGAGATGAACACAAGAGTTGGTGAAAGTTACCATGCCTGTAAACCAAGTCTTACAGTTGACGGTTTTACTGATCCTTCAGGTTTAGACAGATTCTTCCTTGGAATGTTGTCGAACATTCATCGAACTCCTCAGGTTGAGATGGCACGAAGCCATATTGGAAAGGGGGTGCGTCTCTGTTACATAGGTGGAGAAGTATTTGCTGAGTGTTTAAGTGACCGCAGTATATTTATACAGAGCCCCAGCTGTAATCAGCTGTACGACTTGCATCCTGCAACTGTCAGCAAGATTATGCAAGGCCACAATTTAAAGATCTTTAGTAACCTAGAGTTTGCGCAGCTCCTGTCACAATCTGTCACTCAAGGTTTTGACGCAGTGTATACATTAACCCGTATGTGCACCATTAGAATGTCGTTTGTCAAAGGCTGGGGCGCGGATTATCGCAGGCAGACTGTAACAAGTACCCCATGCTGGATCGAGCTTCATCTTAATGGTCCTCTTCAGTGGTTAGATAAAGTCCTCAGACATATGGGTTCTTCCTCTGCGCCTTGTTCATCGATGTCATGGCGATGCCATGATGTCACGCTCACAATTTAGAACAGTAAGTAAGTACAGTAACAGTAATCTCGGTTATGTTTTGTATTGGTCGTTGTTCCTGATCTAATAAAAGAAGTACGCATACATAAAACCAGTGCGGCGGTGTGACTCGCGTGCGTGATGGTTTTAGTTATATTTTAGAGGGCCTACGTTGTGCTACTTTGAATGAAACTGATGAGTAATGACTGAACGCATGGATCTCAATCGCTGATGCCTTGATTTCTCTTGGAACAAATAACAAAGAAATTTAAAGGTAGCTCAGTTCGAATGGTTCTATTTTCAAATTACACACCATGTGCACGGTCTTTACTTGTACAACTTAAGTTTTAATTTTTCAATGATCTGTTACACTGGTTGCATATTTTGACTCCTTTTGCTCCGTATTCTAATTTACGGGATCATTCGTGTTTTTTTTTTTCTAGCTTTTCCATTTACCATGTTCCATTTCAAATCAGGCTGTGGACAGAACAGGCAACCTGGCGTGGGGTATCCTATGCAAGTTCCTCCTCCTTTGCACACAAGCACCTCTACTTGTGAGAGAATTGAGAGATACAAGTGTGGCATATGGACCGTGCTCTATTGCTTTATTATAGACATAACTAGTGACGGGATAATAGTCCACTTATCTTTGATTGTGCGAGTTTCGAGGAACAAATAATGTCCAGTGACAAATATTCATGCATTTTTAAGGCCAAGTAAAGGTTATAGAATATATTATCCTTTAAAATTTTTGCTGAAAGCCGCGTGGATCTCAAAACATTTACTGCCTAGAATGTTGATTTTTCTTAATGTTTCAGACACCGTTTTATCGACAAGTATGTTGATGTCATCGTCTTTCACAAAAAAAAAAACGCTGCTCCATCTTGAAGTTTTCGTAATAGCCGGCGTGGCAGGCGCCGAAAGGGGAAGGAAATGGGTAGTTATTGGCAAACGCGAACTCACTGAAGCGCGCTAGCGTCTCGCACTTACTAATTCCCCCACTCCCTCCCCTTTTAGCGCTTGCCACGCAGGCTATTTCCATACACGTCTTTAAATTTGGGTTTTAAAAACTGGGTGATATCATTCGGAGAATATCATTTGATATTGCCCAATTTTAGGAGCCGATTACATGAGCCGGGCTGGCTCGGTTAGCAGGGCTGGCTCGCGGTCTGCGGAGATGACTGCTCAGCCCGGTACATTTGTATTACATCAGGCGTGCCAGCCCGCCTGCGGCTAAATTTAGAATCCATTACTTTAGCGTATTATTTTCAGTTTACGTAGCTTTCTGGTCTGATACACTCTTTTTTTTATATAAGAACGTCGAATTTTTTAGCTGAGGCTGAACCGGAAGTGACTGTTCTTATTTTTTTTTGGCGATTTGAGCCTGAAACGTTCTTAACAATGTTCTTAAGATTAATTGACAAGCATTTCAGTAAATCATAGTTCTGAATGAAAAAAAGGACAAATAGGTCACGTTCTACCAATTTCCTCAAAGTTATACGTGTTTGCTTTAAAATAAATCAATGGAAGATGAGTTGCAACATCACAAAAATTCTAGCATTTGGGGCTCAAGTAGGCTGTAAATTACTTTCATCAAATTATTACACTTAATTTTATTCACACATAGCTTGTTCTAGAAATACGAAGACAAAATAAAGATTTCTTAACAACATCACAGGCTGGGTATGTTCTTAGCATGTTCTTAAAATTTTGGCCAATCCCAGCCTCGACGTTCTTATACAAAAGGTTCTTATCAAAAAAAAGAGTGTAAACCTTTATGTGTTACATAGAAAGAGAAATACCGATCTTATGGCGAGCCATTTTGCTCTGAAGCGAAATTTAGCGACGAAAAAGTGTTGGCTCGGCAATCGCGATTACATGGTAAATTTTCAGCCTAGCTAGCCTGGCTGAAATTTTTCCATGTAATCGCGAAGTTGATTTTTAGTGTGTTTCACAGACGTACCGGGATCCCGGCAAACCGAGCCAGCCCGGCTAAGCAGGCCAGCTCGCCTTATGTAATCGGCCCCTTAGTTGAGGCAACAACAACATCACCTTTATTTCACCTCGGATTTACAAGGGTAGCTGTATAGCTAATTTCTCCGAGAAAGAAAAGACGTAGAAAAAAAAAAAAATAGTATTAATAAAAAAATATATAAAAATAAATCATATATTATATACAGTACATTAAACTACTATTTACATAGGTAACAATTGCATTGATGTTCGAAAGAAATTTGGCATATTTTAGTTTTGAACTCACTCAAGGACGTTAGTGACCTCAGGTCGTCTGTTAGTTTGTTCGACATGTTTGCAGTAGTACTGAAGGAATGAAGACCATAAGTGGTTGTGGTAACGTATGTGATAACAAGTTTCCTTGATCCTCGTAAGTTGCGTTCGGTATTTCTCATTTGAAAAGAGACCACGCATGTACTTTGACATCGGCGTATTGTGTCACACTCGCATTATGAACAATCGCACAGAAGTGAGATATTTGATGGATTTTCGTAGTCCTTGAAAAGGAACATGCTATATATAATTTTTGGAAATATGTACATAGTATTCCAACGGAAATTTAAAGTTTTGTCCTCTAGGTGACTAGACTGCCGGTATGTTCTCGTTTTGTACTAGTGAGCGAAAATTCAACGAGTTTTCAGTTCGCGGCCTCTTTTATCTCGCAATACTCCAGTGACCGGCTACTGGGCAAACTATTACGCTAGAAGGCCAGCTATGTAGAATCTTTGGGCTGACAGCACGCGCTCAGAAAATTGCCACAAAACAAACTAAAAAAATATCCCTTTTGTCGATTTTGTGATATATAAATAGCTTGATCACTGGGTTATGCGAAAACAATTAGACCACTCTATCTCTTCCCATCGTTTTTAATGCCTAGGTCCTTGCCATCTAGCCATCCGATAGACCCTCAAGCTTATTGGCATTTAATCGTCAGTTCTCTGTTCGCAAATAGTCAACTGTATGTCGCAATAGTATGGCTAAAGAAGAGTAAAATGTCCATATGTATAGAGTGAATAAGATTCACCCACTCGTTTTCTGTAAGTAAATGGTCAACTCGGGTTCGCTCTGATGACTGTCTTCTCACAAGAAACTGCCAAGCTTAAAGGCCCACCTTCACCCAAAAGGCCTTGCGAGCCGCGCTTGCTGTTTTATGAATTACGAGTAACACGAAATTGTTTCTGAGCGGGATTTCTTTCAAAATCCGTTTCCTCCGGAGCCATCATGTCGAAAATCGTCCACAAGCATGCAGGAATTTATTCTTCAATTATCAGGCTGTTGTTTCCTGGAATTATTTTGTGACTGAGCCGGCCAAACGTATTTTTTTTCGTTCTTACTTCGTCCAACATGTTTCCTGCCAAATGATACCTCGCAGTTGAAGATACTGCACGGTTATGCCGAAGGAAAATATTGTCAGTATTCGTCTCAGAGGAGCTTGTGTTATGAAGAAAAGAAACAGATATTTTATGAATCTCTTGTAGTGATGTTGTTTGAATTCCTGATTGTATTGGATGCGGGACCTTGGCAAGTAAGTTTGATTCGTTTGATTTGATTTTATAAGCGCGATGTAAACAGAGCGGCTCGCAAGTGTGTAATAAATGAATGGTTTTGCAAGACTGTTTTCTTTTTCTTCCTCTGTATCTATCGTCGTACGATTGAATTAAAATAATTAGTTTCTCAGTTAACCATAGGTTCGGGGAGATTTGATCGATTAGTACACACGTACGGCTGGCTCTTAAAGGTTAAAATTGTAATGCGGTAGTCACCGGACAAGTGCTATTTTGCGAGCGATAATCAGTGAGTTGCTATTTAGTCGTAAACGCTGTTTATTTCCCTTCAGACCAACCTCTATAATGACTAGGAGGGGCCTTTAAAATCACTGTTACCTTACAAGACAATGAGAATGCAATCTGCAAACTAAAACAATCGAATGTCCAAGTAACTGAGTCTTCTGCCGAGATCGCTTGCTTGCGCTTAGAAATGTGAACATAACAAACTGACTTCTCGCTTTCTTTGTCATTGAAACTTTCACATGGCGAACATCAGATAATTCCAACATTTTGGGGGAGTAAATGCCTTTCATAAAAGCCTAAAGATTTGTAAATTGAGGCCATAGATTGGGGCAACTTCGCAAAGTAAGCCGATGCGACATGGCTCCTCCGATTTGTTTTTACGTGACAATTTTCTCGCTCGCAGGAATACTCTGGCAACCAATCAGATAGCTATTTGAAAACAATAACAAACGGTCGCAAGGCCGTTTGGGTGAAGGTGGGCCTTTAAGACAAGCAAAACTTTGAAAACATACTAAGAAAATAACACCCGCTTAAAACCCGGACTTGCTGGAACACTGGCCGAACTTTTCCTTTGTCAGTTTTGATTCTAAACTTCCCACTGTCCATAATCCACAAATTAATTTGTCCATCAAAATGCATTCTCAAGTTATATTCAGAGGGAAGCTAAAGTGGTCTTATACTCAAAAAAGGTGATGTTAGGTTGCAAAAGTCACTTTTTTTAAAATGGCAAAATTGTAACCTTTAAACACTTGGGAATGCTGTCCTGAAATAATCTCACTCGATTTCCAGCATTAAAGCAGCGAGATTTAAGAAATCTAATCAGCAGTATGCGACTTTTTCCATAGCAACGGCCATAGCAACAATTGTGTACATTCATTAAATGCTCACAAACAAGCCTCAATAAGAACATTACCCCCCCCCCCCGCCTCTCTGTAAAATGACATCTGGTAGTACTGTGGAGAAACACCTGACTGAGGAGAGAGTCCTGAGGTCCGAGTTTTAACCGACAAAACATGACCCAAATCTTACAGAAACGATGGTTTTTGCATCAAATTACCGTTCAGCTTGTATAATGAGTGACGGATAAGCTGCCTAGAATCCGTTCCCTCATCTTTAAGACTGTTTTTCTCCAATCACAGAATTTCTTGAACTGAATGAACTTTTGAGCACGATATCTCCGGCGCATTGTAACCTAGTGTTCTGAAATTTTCAGCAAGATGAAAGGACTTAAGAGCCATTTTCTGAGTATATTGAGAATCGAAAGACACTCACAAAAAATCGAATTTTTTTTTATTTTGCCAAAACATCCCTTTGGGTAAGCTAATTCAAGAAAAAAAAATCCAAAGTTCCAACGAGTTATTTAACGGACGAAAATTTAAAAAGTTCAAAAAAATGCATAAAATAGCGGTTTGAGGGTCTCTAAATGGCTCAAATTCTCACTCAACTTTAGGAAGGCGGTGAGAGCGTAAAACAAACCACGAGCATTATTTAACCTTTCTACTTTAAAGACTCTCTGTCGACTACAATGCAACGCGCGCCTAAACGGAGGTTTCGTGGACCACAAAACCCCAAAGTTTTGCGTCGGCATTTGAAGGCTGTGGAAATCTGCCTTCATCCAAGTCATCCTTCCGTAGAATGGATAGACATTTTCTTATGGAGCTATGAAATTTATTGGGGAACTATTGGAGCAGTGTTGATTTAAAAAATGTTTTATTCTTCGGGTCACAAAAGCGACATTCGGACACTCGATGTTTCGCACAGTTCTTAACCGACAAGCGAGACCACGCGGAAAGTTTTATTTATACCTCATATCAGAATAATGTGACTATGGACGATCCAGTGAGTTCATAGGGAAAAATAACAGAATTCTTATGGTTATGTGGAACTGAATGTGAGTGAATATCAAACTGACTACAGTAATAAATGATTCTGTAGATCGGACGTGACTGAGTATTCAACACACCCCGCGGGTGACAAATCGCGGTTTTGCAACCGTTAGTGATAAAATAAAGTAATGTCAATTGCTTTTACTCTACACGCCTTTCGAAATTTTAAAGAGGGAATATTAAGGTATAAGTGCTGTTGAACATAAATGAATGAGAGAACTCATGACCCGATACACTAAAAACCAAATGCGCTATGTCAATTTGAAAATATTTCTCTGACTGCGTGACGTGTAATGACAGTCAACGATGAATCGTATTTTATTACAGTCATCAGCAAGACTTATAAACCATAAAATTTAGCTCTTTCTATTGACAAAACGCATACACCTAACGAAGTGAACACCTTCATTTCCTTTCTTGGCTGCTAAAGGGCTCAAATCTAGCCATTTTATCACAATGTTCTCTCTCCAAAGGAATCAAAACATAAACAAACGCGCGCATTGCATTGTAGTCGACAGAGAGTCTTTAAAACCGTGTAATAAATTTGCCAATGTTTGGCTTCGAACATTTTCAAGCGGCGTTTTTATCGAGCCGCTCTTAACCTTGTTTATTACAAGGTAAAATGAAGGCCAACTTCGGCCGCTTAAAACGGCATCTGGTATGTATCGTTCAATAATTAAGACTACATAGAAAGAAAGCTCTGTCATTGTGCTTTTCACCAGGAAAGTTACAGCTTTGGGAATCAAATACTTCCCCGTCAGTACATTTTTACTGTTTAGTGATCTGAGCGGGTAGAATTATATGCAAATTACAGATTTAATTCCTGGAATACTGCTAACAATTACAAAGGTCGTTTAAGATAGGCTCACCATTAGTTACACATGCACGCGCAATGTTTTTCCTGATCTTTGAAAGAAAGTTCTGAGTCTGGGAGTCTTGCAAGGTAGGCGGCATAGTACGTCGTTTCTCTGTGTTTTCGATGTTATCTTGGTTAAGTTGAATGAGTGGATTCCTGTCTTGTTGAAATGCCGTTCAAAATCTGCTTTGTTTTAACATACTAAGACTCAGCAAGACTCAAGAAAGCAGAACTTTCTTTCAAAGATCAGGAAAAACATTGTGTGTGCATGTGTAACTAATGGTGAGCCTATCTTAAAACCGCCATTTTATGCATTTTTCGAACTTTTTAAATTTTCGTCCGTTAAATAACTCGTTGGAACTTTGGATTATTTTTTCTTGAATTAGCTTACCCAAAGGGATGTTTTGGCAAAATAAAATAAAATTGGAGTTTTTGTGAGTGTCTTTCGATTGTCGATATTCTCAGAAAATGGCTCTTAACTTCCTAGGTCGTAAACCTAAAAAATGCTCACGATCTTGAACTGCTTCTCAGTAAGTGAATCCTTGCCCTCTTTTTTATTTCCTTGTACCTTACTTTCTGCAAAAAAAGAATAAAAATAAATGCTAAAGAGGCCAAACTGCTTAATTCTCGAGGTTTATCCCCTAAAGAATTCATCTGTGGACAGATCTAAGTTGATTTCATACTTATCCAACCGTGCGTTAGTTAGATATCGTGCTTACAATGAACACCCCTACTTTTTACTTAGAAGGCTGGTTAATCATTAACTATTATGACATGTGATCTGAAAAGACTCCTTTTGAAGTCAGGGCGCGAATCCCTATAAGATGATGGTAAAAGTTTCTTGCAAAGTTCAGTCTTTTCTAAAGAAATTCACTTTTTGGGTATAAGACCACCTTAAAATATTCCCAGAAGTGAGGTTAACCCTTTTCCTTCTACGCCGTCCCTATTTTCTATTTTTCTATTTTTTTTTTTGACAAATTCGGACATCTGTTGCTTTCCTGCCATTTTTGAGCGGCTACATATCTCAGTAGAACCCATGCTCAGTATCATTTTACAGCTTATTTTTTTTATCTTACAAATGTAAATTATATCTTTATTGACCTTGAGTTTAAAATGTATGGCACACACACAATTTTTTTAAAAGCAAAATTAAGCAAAACTAGAAAAAAGTATGTTTAGCTACAAAAACAGCAATTGTTTTTGCTAAAAATAGAATGAAAATGTTTGTGCTGTACTTTTCACGTGATAACCGATGTTATACGGTGAACCCAAAGATACATCAATAGTACAACCCAGTCTTTTCGCCCTTACCAGCGACATGTAACACCCAGCCACAGCCTCGTCCCCAGGCCCGTATGCGCTATCCAGTGATAGTGGGAGGCTTGGTTGGGGGCAAAGCGCGATAGCGCGCAACTTCCCGACGATTTCAACGGGTGATGTCACACTTGATTACGAACCGAGGAAGATTGCGAACGAGGCTGGGTCAGCCAAACAGTAGAAGCCGTTTAGCTCAGTCCATTTTTTGATAGTGATGGTTAATGTGACCCAATGTGATCCAAATCAGGTACAACCTACTACAAATAGTACGACATATGTGAAGATATGTTTTCGCTACAATTTTCAAACTTGAATGGAAAAAAACCTTCTCTGAATTTGCATTTAGCGAAATTAGTCATCACCAAAGAGGGCACTCTTAGTCGATATAGTATTACATGTACCTTTTATCTTATCTTGTCTATGATACTATTATACAATACCGTAAATAGACAGTTAGGGCAATTATATTGACAAATTCTATAGCAGTGGTTATGAGTGTGATACTTATTTGGCATGTTAATGTACGTAATGTAGTGTAAGTAGGTAATTCTCCGTTGTATTGTAAGTTAAATAATTAATTTTGTAGTCGTAAACCTTGCAAGTTGTGCACTGTTTTTTATATTTTTTGCTTCCTATTGTATTTTGTTGTGGTTGTCATTGTTGCTGTGATTAGAAATAAAAAAAAATACCTTAAAAAAATATTTGTCATGTTGTCAAGGTGTGGGAGGATTGACCATAAAGTGATTGACTAAAGCATCTCTTTTCCTAACACAGATTCGCCTACAATACTTCGTCAGAAGTGTCAGGGAGAGTATGTTAATAATTTCCCCCTTTTATATCTAGCCTACCTCCCTTCCCCTGGTACGATTCTAAAGATTTTACACCTACGAGGAGAGATCTAGTAAGGGGATGTCATAACACTATCTGTCTGCTACTTGTCAGCTATTACTCAGGTGGGAACGTCGTTGCGAGCTGGGGGCCAAACAATGAACCTGCAGCACGATACAACGAGTCAAGTTATTGTGTTCTGATTAAGTTATTGAATAGCAAACATTAAACCATACGCTACTAAACTGGAAAAGTTTCAGTTAGAAAAAGAAAAAATTGTACAGATCAAGAAACGTGAGTGTACACGTTCTTTTTGCTAGTTAATGTATCGTGTTGCGCGGCAACGTTATGTGAAATTGCGTGCGTTACAATCATGACTGCTGTGAGGGATAACACTGCGCCTTCATGTTGGAGGTCGTCGACTCGTCGGGGCAGTCGAGGGTTGCGGGGTATTGTTCTTCCCAGGATACAAACTGCGGTTATGGGATGTTTAATTTACGGTTTTTAAACCGTAAATACCGGCGTTTTATAGACCGCTAGTAAGATGACTAAACTATACCTATAGGTTATATATATACGTAAATTACTTTTCCTAGTCATCAAACGTAATATTTTGAACTTTTAGTCGTTTTCTGCAGCTGAATTTTAATATATGGAAATTCAGTGCGACAAGAAAATTAGGGGTTTTTCCCTTGACCCTTCACTAACCCTTCCTGCAAGGTCTGGAATTTGCCTTTGGCTAAATAACTCGATCAGACGAAAGCAAAATGGCTTTTATATGTTTTAAGAATTAAGGGAGGCAATTCCTAGAACCTAACACGTAATTTTCCTTATTTGTTTCGTTATATCCCCCGAAGTTCTTTTTAACATGAAAAAGCGTAGTATATGTTACATATCTCAAGGGCATCCAGGGAGAAAATAATTGTATTTTGTTTGCGTCCTCTGCAAATGGGCTTGCGTTCATCGCTTGCGCCGATTTCTCTTTGAATTGAAAACTTTGCTCGGAATAAAGGAGACCTTCTTTTTCACGATAGGGAAACTGATATTTACTCCTAATAATCGCTGTTGTAACAAGAAATTCTGAAGGATATAATACGGGTTTTGTTAAACGCCAGGCGTAGGCAATCGATAGAAATCGGTATCAGTCGGAAATCAATCGATACAATCGATATCAATCACCGATTGATATCGATCGAAATCGGTAATCGATAATAATCGAACTCACAGAAAAAATTTATCATCAATTGTTGTCGATTGACGAAATCGATAACAATCGATAATAATCGAGGTTTATATACCACCATTCGCGAGTTGAGCCTTTGTTTTATGACGACGAAAAACACAGAGAATTACTTCTTCTACATGTGTTGTTCCTAATCAATATTTATGGAGCCAAAGTGATTACTTCTGTGCTTCTTGCTTGTTTTTTATTTCTTGCTTTCTCTGCGATTGATTATTAGGTTTCTTTCTTAATGCAATTAACTGAAATGATGAAAACACTGATTTTGTTGTATATTATGAACTGCGCCGAATTCGAAGCTTAACATCGATAAAAAGACCAAATTATTTCTGTTATTGTTCTTGTTCTTGTTCCTTTAGTATGAACTTGTCGATATTTGCAAGTTTATTGCATATCCACGATGGAATGACTCAATAAAACCACAGAAACAACATCGTGTCAATGTTTAACTTGTAAAAATTTGACAAAAATAGTTTCCGATAAAAATCGAACACAATCGATAAACCAATCGTTGTCGATTTCCATCTGAAATCTATATCAATCGAACCCACAACTTTTTTCTTTATCGATTCCTATCGAGTAGTATCGGAAATCGACATCAATCGAAGATTGATATCGATTGCTATTGATTGTTATCGATTATCGGTTTTTTGATTGACTACGCCTGGTTAAACGGTCACGAAAACGATAACAATTTTTTGTATTCTCCTACAATCTGCGTGCACTGTCACGATCTGTCACCGTATTCTCTTTGAAAACACGTTTTATAAACACGTCTGTAGCGATTCTAACGTATTTTGTCAATACTACCCTGAAGTTTTCTGCGATCTTAGATGGAAAATTAAATTCAACTTAAAACCGACTTCAAGGTCATGTTATTATTTATTCACTAGTATGTCCGGTATTTCAAACCCAATAAAATCTATCTGTTTGCGCCATAAAAACAGCAGTAAAGGTCATGTTATTATTTATTCACTAGTATGTCCGTTATTTCAAACCTGATAAAATCTATCTGTTTGCGTCATTAAAAAACAGCACGGCCGCGCGACACCAAGAAGACCAAGCAACTGACGGACGCGGCGACGTCGAAAATGAAAAACGTCCATTTTACGAGTCGGCGTGACGTGCGCACCGCACGTCTACCACCTAACAAAGCAATTTTGCTGCTCAGTTGTAGTTGATTCATTTCCTTGTTGACGTCATTTACGTCATGGCTCATTCGCTTTGTTTGAGACATGAACACAGGAGTCTATTGACTTTGCAATTCAAATCTCCCTTTCCATTCGTGCTACAAGATCACAGAGAATGTATGCAAAAATTTTAAAAGCGAAATTTCCTAAATATACACGTTGATGAACAGTTTTGGTGGATTTGAATTTCATCGCATAGGAACCATTGAATGTCCCATGATGCAGTTAGTACCGTGAAAAGGTTTGTTTACGTTCTCATTAACTACGTCCAAACGAACATCAAGCAGCAACAAGATTTGGCTGGATTCTCAAGTGGAGATCCTAGCAGAGCCCAGGTCCCTCTCATCCTCTGGAATAAATATGCCGGTGCCCCACAAACAGAAACTTATTGATCAAATGAGCAGTGTCTGAGATCCTGAATAATCGGCGGGGGCGACGAGTAATTCAACAGCATGGTAGAATGAGCAATAAAGTGAGGTAATGCAATTAAGTTAAATGTTCAACGGCAAGGGAAAAAATACTGAAACATACAGAAGTAACCATTTGATAGCGATAACAAGGTAAACAAGTATTTATAGTAATACATTTAACGGAAATGAAAACATAATTCG